>JAZKJV010008926.1:0-389643 GCA_037367405.1 Ottelia alismoides | reverse complement strand
ACGAGACAACTTAGCTAATGAGGACCAAATCAAAATAGATCATTTACACAAAGTGATATTTTTGGTGGTACTCTGTGTATAAAATAGCGGATTTTTAGGCTTTTGTATTTTTTGTCATTTTTAATTAAGATAAAAATAGAAAAAAACAATAAAATCAAAGACAATTATTTACACATCAATCTAAATTTTTTGATTTTTTAGTAATTAAGAAAATAAGAAAATAAAATACATAGGACTTAATGTACAGACTATCAGTGAAGATTGAGACTTAGTTAATTTCTTTGATTTCAAGCTCATTTTGGATTTGGATTTTTGCGCATTTTGATAAAACTTTTGTCAAAGAAAATAAATGAAAAAGAAATAAAAGAAAAAAGAGTTAATTATGAACATAATAATGAGTCAAAACGGGTAAAATACACAATGTACAAAAAGGCCAAAACCCAACTTTCACATATGAGCTCCGATTCACTGAACTTGGTCTTGTTTTAAAGTTAATTGAATGTACATAGTTCAAAAGTGAGAAGAATCAAATCAGACACCGTATGAGGAAAATATCCGTGTTTTAATACGACGGATCTAAAATTAGGATTTGGTTTTATTTCTCAGTTATTTCAGTTAGTGATATTTTTGTATTTTCCCGTTATTCTTGTTAATAATATGTACACAATGGAAGTGGTTTCAGGTGATTTGTATTTAGCATGAATTAATTAAAAATCAGGAAATTATATTATTTTACTGGTCAATTGGGCTAGGATTTTTGGCTTCTTGTTTTATGCAATTATGAATGATAAAATTAGACCTGGCCAATGGACCGGGGGCCCGCCCACCTAGCCCGCTCATGGGCTGGGCTTGGGCCAAGAGATTTCAGAAATGGTTCGGCCCGACCTGGCCTGCTCTTTGGCCTGCTCGCCAACTGGGAGGGTCGTTGACATGTGCCATAAATCCCGCCCGACCCGACCCAGTCTGCACATTTAAAATATAGGTTTAAAAATTGTATTTTAAATACATATAATATAATATACTTCAATTTTTTTTACATTATGAATATTACATCTTATTTTATAGTTTACATGCAAAGTAACACATATTATGGTTATGTGAATTTAGAAAGATTAGATGATGCTAAAAGAACTTAATTATCTCCATAAATTTGATTAAAAAACTTATAAAAAATACTTTAAATTTGGCCCATGGGCCGGCCCGGCCCATCTCAGACCAGGGCCATGCTTGGGCCTTGAAGTATGACCCATGGATCTGGCCGGGCTGAGCCTTTGACATGGGGTTTTAGAACGCCGGCTCGTTCGACCCGGCCCATGGCCCGACCCAGCCTGCACCTTTGGCTAGGTCTGGATAAAATGCAATTATTATTTACATATGCATGAATTCTAGTTATGCAAGATAATTGGTAAAATGTAGTTGAATTTTGGGGAATTGATATTAATTAATCTCTTTTAGAGTTACAAATCACAGATTCATCAACATCCTGTACTTAAACCATGCTCATCTTCGAGTAATTAAAGCAATGAAATAGGGTGAAATGAGATTGGGTTCCATACCAAGACCATGAGCAAAAGGTGAAAAATGGAGCTAGAATCAACCTTTGGATTATTAGTTTGGCGGAGCTTTTGTGAGAATTAGGGTTTTAAAATCACCATCCTCCAGGTTCTACACATCATTGTCACAGTTTCGACTTAGAACTCATCTTAGATCAATCCCCTTCCCAAAGCATAACCCGTGAACATTGAACAATTGTCTCATGTATGTGAAAAGTTTTAGCTCTTCCCATCAAGAATGTCGAACTATCGTGCAAACCTCTCCTCTAATAACTTGTCCTCGGGGAGTCAGGTATTTCCTTCTAAGGTCAGTCGTGCTATGTTCACAATCGAAAGTGGGAAAAAAATTTAGAAGAAGGGGAAAAGAACTGGAGAGTGACCAGTGTAGTCACCTATCCTTGTAATGTCGACCAGTTTATCCAAGTCTCCACCAAGATCCATAGGTTGTCTTGAAGCTTGGACCTTTTGGAAAAATATTTATTTGGCAGTTGGCTTCTTTTTGTTTCGATTTTTGATAGCTCTGCGTGGATCTTATTGCGCCCCAACGGATATGGAATCTTTCTTCCGCACGTCTTTTTGGGTCTTAGAAAAAATGTGCCCAGCCATCCATTCCTTATTCGAAGCTTTATTTCAACATGTACTCTAGTCTTTAGATGTCTATGCTACCAGAAAAGAGACTCACACAGTCTTTCAACACCCCGTCTGAGTTGAGCTAAGTGCATAGTGTGAGAGTACAAATTAATTCCCTATTCAAGAGTCATACCCAAAATGAGGCAACCGGGTTAGACACTAAGAGTTAAATTATGCACATTGTCATGTGGAACTCGAAGAAGTAAGTCAAAGACATGAAACTTCTAAAATCCTATTTCTCGGTGAAGTTCCTATGAAAACTAGGTGGAATAAGGTTAAGTTAAGATCACTCTCGATTTTTGCTCATAACTCAGTTCAGAACCCAAGGACTTTTCACCAATGTAAGTGCATGAAGTGCAGGATGAAGTGCAGATGCATGAAATGCAAACATTTTTTCTGATAAAAAATGAAAAGAAGCCATTTTCAAAACTTTTGTTACAGATGAAGTGTTAGTTGCACAAAACACAAAGTTTTTTTAGACTATACAAGTTAGTTACCCCACCCCGTAAATAAGAATATAGATTTATGCGAAAGCACGAGCTATGGATAAAATTTATACAGAGTATATACACACACCCCCTATACTCAGTGAGTGCTATGTCCTCAGAGGATAAGAAGCACATAGAAGAGATAGCTCGGGCTAAGTGTAAGAGAATGAAAAAGAGAACGAAAAACCAGCCCACCCCTTATACTTAGGTTATGGACAATCTAAGTATAGAAGAAGAGCGAAAATGAGGCAGACAAGGGGAGAAGTGAATGAGGAGAGTATATACATCGGGCATCGGTCCCCACTATACTTAGGCTCTCGTCAGCCTAAGTACGGAAGAGGGATGGGGGTCTGATGAGATCTGGAGAATCACAAGAAGAATGTACATTTGAAATGTGTGAAGAATAAAGATGATATGTACATCTTGTATCTAACTTCTTCTCTTCATGTAGGGTGGTCTGATGAGTCTTCAATGTGCTCGCTCTGCATGAAGTTGATGACCTCGACTTGGGCTAATTGTTCTTTAGAATCTACATATGGCTTCAAAAATTACCCATTCACTGGAAAAGGTTGTGCACTATCTTTGAGCTCAACAATATCGACACTTCTATTATTGTGCATATCTATGACTATGTAGGGACTGTCCATTTTGATTTGAGTTTCCCGTGAAAAATCTTTAACCGGGCATTGAACAACCATACTTTCTGGCCGGGGACAAAGGTCTTATGCCCAATATGTCTATCATGCCATCTCTTGACCTTGTCCTTATAGACCACACTGTTGTCATATGCCCGATTTTTGGATTTCTATTATTTCATTTAGATTCAAGTCACGACATAGTTTCTTAAGGTGACAACTCCAATTAATCTTCTTGATCGCCCATTCTAATTTGTGAATTAGCTCTGCAGACAAATGACATGGTTTGCCATAGATCATCCTAAAAGGTTAAATATCAAGTGGAGTCTTATAGGGTATCCTATAGGACCACAGAACCTGGTCCAAAAGCTGAGACCAGTACTTCCTATTGGGACGAACCGACTTCTAAAGAATACTCTTCACCTCTCTATTAGAAACCTCCATCATGCCATTAGATTATGGTTGGTAAGGATTGGCTACTCTATGCTTGAAATTAAATTCCTTAGCCAATGATCTCATTTCTCTATTCATGATATGGCTACCCACCATCAGAAATCAAAACCTTTGGAATCCTGAACCTCGTAATAATGTGATCCTTAATAAATTTACAGACAGTCTTGAGATCTGCGGTTCGGGTCGGTATAGCCTCCGACTATCTTAACAAATAATCAACCACTAACAAGATGTACTCATGTCCATTGCTGTTGGGAAAAGGGACCCATAAAAGCAATTCCACATGCATCAAAAACATCATAAAAAATCATTGGTTGTATGGGCATTTCATCTCTATATCCAACAGTCCTTCTCATTCTCTGACAAATTGGGCACAACCATACAAAATCATTGGCATCTCTAAACAAGATCGGCCAGTAAAAACCAATCGGAATACCTTGTGCGTGGTTCTTTTTCCTGAATGGTGTCCTCCAAAATCAATTGTATGACAGTGTGTGAGGACACTTTGGTATTCATCCTGAGGAATAACCTTCACCAGACGCCATCCGGTCCCTCAAAGAAAAGGAACGGATCGTCCCAATGGTATTTCCTCAAATTCGACTTCAGTCGGTCAATACTGCTCTTTGGCCATCCCTGGGGAACTTGCTTGGAGACAAGATAGTTCACCATGTTGGCGTACCACGGGAGTGAGTCAGAAGCATAAACTGACTCATTCGGGTAGGTCTCTCGAATTGGTTCAATATCAGGATTATCATTCTTCTCAATTTAGGAAAGGTAATCAACCACAACATTCTTTATTCCAAGTTTATCCTTAATTTTCAAATCAAATTCTTGGATTAATAAGATCCATCTCAAAAGATGCGCGTTAACATCCTTCTTTTCCATTAGGTACCTAATTGTTGTGTGATCAGTTAAAATCGTCACCTTGGAGCCCAATATATATGATCTATATTTTTCAAGGGCCCAAACTACCGCGATAATTTCCTTTTCAGTTACCGTATAATTTCTCTGTGCATGATCCAAAACTTTGCTTGCATAGTGAATTGCATACGACATCCCATCACGTCTTTGTCCAAGCACAACCCGACCGCAAAATCCGATGCGTTAGTCATGATCTCAAGGGGAAGAGACCAATCGAGAGCTTGTAAAATCGGCGATTCACGTATCTTCTTTTTAAGGAGCTCAAAGGCCTCTAGACACTTGTGATCAACAATGAACTCGGTGTCTTTCCCTAGGAGCTTAGTTATTGGATGGGCGATCTCTGAAAAATCATGACTAAATCTTCGATAAAATCCAACACGCCCTAAGAATGACCGCACTGACTAAACGTTGGTTGGTGGCTCAAGTTTCTTGATCACATCCACCTTGGTAGGGTCAGCCTCCATTCCCTTTTTGGAGATGACGTGCCCCGACACGATATCCTCTATTACCATGAAGTGACTTTTCTCTCATGAGAGTACCAACATGACCTCCCTACACCTCTTGAGGACTCAATCCAATTGTGCTAACCATATATCAAAAGAATAACCATGGACCGAGAAGTTATCCATGAAGACTTCCATGAAGTCACCCACCGTCTCAGAAAATACAGCGATCATGCACCGCTGAAATGTACCCGAGGCATTATAGAGCCCGAATGGCATACACCTGAAAATGTAGGTACCGAATGGAGATGTAAATGTGGTCTTTTCCCAATCTTCGGAATGATGGCTACTTAATTGTAGCCTGAATAACCATCAAGAAAAGAGAGGAGTGCTTTCCCTGCAAGTCTCTTCAAGATTTGATCAATGAATGACAGAGGAAAGTGATCTTTCTTAGTCGCGACATTCAAGTGTCTGTAGTCGACACAGACGTGCCACGACATGGGTACTCGTGTCACGATCTTTAACCCTTCCTCGTTGGTGACCATCCTTCCTGACTTCTTCGGAACAACATGAAGCGGGGCCATCCACTTGGAGTCAGAAATAGGGTATATAAACCCTGCTTTGCACCATTTCTCAATCTCTTGCTTAACTATTTCCCAGAGATTAGGGTTTAGTCTCCTCTAAAATTCACGAGAAGGTCTCGCGTTATCCTCAATATATATTTGGTGCAAGCAGAGAGAGAGGGGTTAATCCTCACGAGATACAATAATGTCTAGCCAATGGCCTTGTACTTCCGCTCAAGAACTTCAAGAAACCTAGACTCATGGTCTGTAGTTAATGTCGAGCTAATGATCACATGAAATCTCTCTTTAGGTTACACAAGAAACGGATACTTGAGTGTAGGAGGAAGTGGTTTCAACTCAGGTAAATCTAAATCATCAATTAGGTTCGGCTGAATGGTATCTAAGTTCTGCTCTGTGTTGGATGATGGTGGATCAATCTGTGATGTGATGGCTACCAACTCTAATGAAAGATGAATCAGATCGTAGAAATAGGTGGTAATTCAGCCAAAGCCGCGTCTGACTCTCATCTACATCCCTCAACCATCTCGAAAAAGACGGGACTGACAGATCTAAAGGGATCTCTATGTCGTAAAGGGTATAGGCATCTGTGTCTCTAAGTAAATTCGGCAACACCTGATAACCTGCACTGTGCATTGCTTACTCTCCAGATGAGAGGATCTTGCTCTGTTCTGCTGAATCTGTTGCCAAGGTCTAGTTGTGCTAATCAACATGCATTCTACCTCTGAAGATTCTGCGCATTCTATACTAGATTCAAAGTCGAGTCTCTGCCATTTTATCTGTTTCATCTCAAGGTCCACTTCTCCACCTGGAGAGCGGAACTTCATCATTCCTGTGTCATAATCGAATACTGCTCCTACAATCCTCAAGAATGGTCTTCCAAGAATGATATGAGATTCTCTCCAATGATTAGGGGTTTCCATATCAAGGACAGTTAAGTCCACTTTGTACTCAGTCCCCTTAACCAAGATAAAAACATTCTTCACTTCTCCCTTAGGTCTCCTATCGATCGATCAACAAACTGGAGTAGAGCTGATGATTTTCTGAGAGGTCCTAACTCCAATTTGTAATATAATGCTAAGTGCGGAAGATTTATTGAAGAACCATTATTTAGGAGTATGCATGCAAACACAATGCTGTTGATGTGACTCTCCACAAAGTGAGCACACATGTCCCTCTTTTTCCTTGGTAGATACTGATTTTCGACACATTAGGTAGTAGCAATTGTTAAGATATGAGTTTCCAAGAATTGATTTGGTTTCTTCCTACGAGTCCTGGTAGGAGTGCATCTCATATTCAAGTATTTCTGAAACGTAGGATTGTTAGCCACATATCGATCAAATGGCACCTTGACTTTAATATTTTCTTGACAAAATCGTACCATTTCTGGGTCATCTTGAATGTTCTTCTTCAGCTTGTACTTTCCTCCCGTAAGAGTATGGGGGAAAGGAATGGAAGCAGTCGAGATAGGAGATAAAGAACCCGAATCATAAATAGGAACATGGTGCTTTGATTTATTAGAAATGGAGTTCTTATTACAATGGTCTTATTATTAAGCTGATCATAAAAAACCAAACGTATGTACATCATGTTGCAGAAAAGATGACAAAGGTGAATTAGCCGCAACTGGAGGTGCAAGGTCCTCTATAGACTCCATGGGCGCTTTTCCTTTCTCTTGAGAAGGAATCCTCGGTCTCCTCGGATATGGCAGTGAATTAGATTTCTTTCATCTTCATCTTTGAAGTATCATCCGGTTTACTCCCGAGGCTTCTCGCTCCATTTCCCTTGAGTGGTTAGGCACGACCACGGTCCTTCTGCTCCTAAGTAACATAGTATTGATATTGTCAAACAAAAGGATCTCATGTTCAGATATAGATGAGTCTAAATAGTACGCCTGACCACCATGATGTGGTTGAGATTTGTTCAAGCTGTTAGGATTAGATTAAAATTGGGCGGGAATGGCTGTAGTAGGAGTCATCTGCTCATCTCTCCAATGGGATAATCGATTTACGTCAACCCATAGATCATGAGGTTCATTTCGAAAGGAGCGGATCTCCTCGAGCAATTGTTGCTGGATATCAATGGGTTCAGTTTGAGAGTTAGATGGTTGTGAGGGTTGCTTCAAAGATTGGCTCTATAGGGTCTGGTACTATTGTTGATAATGATGGGGTGCTTGATGGTTTGCTTGGTATTGGCCATGTTGCGGCTTCTTTTACTGGGACGGGACAGGTGCGAATGCGACATTATAGAAGGTTGGGGGACGTTGATAGGGCGATCGGTCCCCTGTACTACCCTGTCGAGTAGGGTCCCGAGTATACCAAATGTAGTTTACTTCAAACACCAGAGGCGGTACTTCTTTGACGGTCTCGGATGGTGGTGGTGCCTACTATAAAGATTGGGTTAGGACTGGTCCTGAACCCACAGTTGAGGTGGCTCTGACATCAGTTGTTCTGGACCTGATGTATTTGGTAAACGGGAACAACGGATGCAGACACGACATGTATCCGCTCTTGGATACCATCTTAGTCAGATCCTCCATCTGCTTCGGGAACTAGGAGATGCTATTGTCAATGTCGTTCATCCTCTTGTGAATTTGGTCCACTATGACTAGCTTGTTAGTGATGATGCCCATGTTCGAAATCTGATCCTCAGTTATTTCAGTAATAGTATGTTTCCCTCCCTTAGATTGGAGTGAATTAAGGGAGCCAGTATACGCCCTGCTGGTGATTTGTGAGCAGCTTGTCTCAGCCATCTGCTCGAATATCTTCCAGACGGTATTTGCACCTCGTGCTGTGTAGTTGCCTCTACAGACAGCTCTCACTAAGCCTTGAGTCTCGTAACTGAGACCAGAATAGAGTGACTGGACCAAGATGTTGTCATCCAAAGCATGACACAGACACTTTTTTTAACAAGTCTTTGAATCTATCCCATGAGAATGGTTTATGAGGCATCTGAGAGAAGTTGGTGATGCGTGTTTTAATTTGATTATTCCTACTCAAAGGGTAGAACTTCTTTAAGAACCGGACCTTGAATTGATTGTATGTTGTCATTGTCACTCCTAGATTCTTCACCCAGTACTCTACTTTGCCCTTCAAGGTGAATGGAAGTGCAGTGAGATGAATGTAGTCCTGGCTGACCCTGGGGTGTCTCAGGTTTGAATATAATAGCTCCAAGTTCCATAAGAATTCATATGGTTCTTCAGCAGTATTTCCATGAAATTGTGGAAGCTGGTTCAAGATTGGTGGCTTCAGTTCATAATCTACTTCTGGCTCTGGTTGCTGCTAATAATTTCTTACTCTGTATTGGTCAGGTTTATATGTTGCTTCCATTGGCAGTTCACCCCCCACATTGAGCTGGTTGAGTTGTTCCCTCGGCAAAAGGTGTTGTTGCTAAGATGTAGCCAGTCTCCCTAATATCATTTGCATTGGGTATTCATTTTGTTCTTCTTCCTAATCTCTTTTCTTGGGAGGCATCTTTTTCAGGTTTTGTTCTTCGTCTTCACCTTCAGAATATAAATGTTTTGAATTAATAGAGTGGAAAGAATTTGAACAAGAATTATCGAGGTGAGAGTCTTCCTCGACGTGGTGAGGAGAGAGGGAGATGGTCGGGATCTGACCTCCCTCGAGAAAGAAGAAAGAATTACAGGATGAGGATTCATGGGAAGAGTGTCCACGAACCCAAGGTGGTCCAGAGTAAGAGTGTCTTCGATCCCTTGAGTCTTCAATCCCTTGAGAATGGTAAGTTTGTGGTGGTCAGTGGAAGGTTCGTAGAGTCCGAACACAATTCACCACACTCCTCCATTCTCAATTTCAAACAGTTTGGAAGAGGATTACGATTCTTGGTGTAGGCACACATGTACGGTATTTGATGATTAACCTAAATCTACGCACAATACAAACACAATCGAAAAGTCACGTTCACCAACTCACATGATGAAGGCCGCAAGAGTCTGACCAATTATATTGTCAATTTTAGTTGGTGATAATTCAAATCTTGTATACGTTTAAGAGAACTGTTAGATCCCGAAAAATTTCCTAAAGACTGACCCGAATTCGTACGGCTAATTGCATCCACTTTTAGCCACTATGGGTATAAGTACGGATCGTAAAATGGCTACCCGTGTTACTTCAAGACGGTGCTAATTGCGTTGTCCTTTAATCTCCCACTCCACTAAGGAAGATTGTAGTTCCCTCACTGAGAAGTAACTAGTCGTTTTTTATAATCAATAGTCTGAATGAAGATTCCAAGTCTTGGCTCTATCCTAGTGGGCGTCTCTCAATCTCTTAGCAAGATAAATGAATCCAATGACAGTGCTATTCTCCCGCAAAAATTCTCAATTTTATGATTTAATTACAATCGACCTTGTTTAGCAGTCCCAATTTTAATTTTAAGCGATCAGTTGACAAGTTAAGTGAGCAAGAATACACGTCTACCGTCCAGTCTCAATTTCCTTTAGATTTTGAGTGATAAAACATGAGGGGGGAATTATGGAAAAGCTGATGCACACAGAAAACGATGATGTATGCTCAAATAGAAGACTTACAGTGATTCGTCGCATTATCCATGTGGGATGCAATGCAAGAATTTAAAAATTGTTCTATATAATGTGCAAGCTGAAAAACCACACCTAGTAGAAAGTTCTATTAGTTGTGAAGAATTGAGTTAAATTTGACTAAGTTGAACGATCTAGAAGTGTATCTCAATTAAGTGCAGTGTGATCTTAGATTCTACGAGCACATGGAAAATAATCCTCGAAGCTCTAATAACAATAAGTGCAGGTCTAATCCTACGAACCACTCAAGTCGGGTCACATTCGCACCGGAGAGTGAAACAGATCCAACACACTATAGAGGAGAAGTTCAAGTCTTGTTGCACACGCGAGAGTCCAAATGGATATCGCTATAAATGAGCAATTAATTAAAAATAATTAAATAATGCTAAACATAAATCATAGACTCTATGCTCTCTCACGACTCGACTTGATCTTAATTTTAATGTGGGTTTTTCTGGCAGTAGGTGAAGATGCGTCAGTTTCGTGAAAACCACTTCACGTACATCGAGTACTCCCCATGAAAAATAAGAGAGAGAATGTAAGAAAGTGACAGAAAAATAATAAAAAATAAAAGATAGAAAATACATGCTGAGAATAAAATAAAATAAATACAGGAAAATAAAAAATGGAAAATGTACCGTGATGAGGCTCGAGGGCCAGACTACCCAAATATGTGGAAAACCTAACTCTAAATTTTCTAGACAAAAACCTAAGCCATTTTCCTCCTAGAAATGGCGTCATATGACGATTCTGGAAAACCAACTGTTAATTTGTGGGAATTAACACATAAAATAAATATGTTGTTTGTTGTATGCGAGTAATCAGAATAAATCAAGAATTGACCACTTAATTAATTAATCAATTTTTAATTCAAGTGGTTTCATGTTTATTTAGCCCCGACAAGCACCATGGTCGAACTCGAGGTGGCAAAGGAACAACCTAGGTTAGTGTCTATCAAAGTTCGTGTACGATTTTCAAGGCAGAATATTTTTAGTATTTTTAATGCAATTTTTGAATGAGAATGCAAATGCGAGCCAATTTTAAGGACATGAAATTTAATGTTAATGAAACTAAGTCCCAAAAATTACAAAACTTGGCGGAGATGTGAAATATGATAAAAAATGAATGCATGTCTGATTTTTTTTGGAATTTTCGGATGCAATATGAATATTTAATGAATTAATGAATGCAAAGAAGGTGAATTACAATAATTAATTATAATACATATTAAATCTCTTTATTTTCAGGAAATAAAATTATCAATATAGATCAATAAATGAACTATCCTAGAAAAATCCTAAACCCTAAAAATATTGAGTTTAATACCTATTAAAAGTTAAATATTGAAAAACACAAAATGATTTTTATAGAGCAAAATATGCGTTGGGCATAAAGTAAATACCAATTAATTCTATTATCCATGATTTTTTGGCAATTATTCAAGTAACAATTGATTTAATATGAAATTTTAAGCACAGACTAAGTAAAGTATGCAACTTTTCATGAAAATATTAATTATTGATGAACAAGACCTCAAAAATATGAATCAAGTGCCACAATGTATAGAATTAGTTGATGAACAAAATACAATTTTTGTAATATTAAAATGATGCAATGTAGAGGGTTAAAATAAAGGGAGAACCCAGAGGTCTCAGTTCAAATTACAATAATTAAATTAAAATAGAAATACAGAGCATGGACTAAAGTGGAATTACCGACATCGCTGGGGGGCTTGCTGCAGAATTTTCTAGGTGGCACATACGAAGAACGTGCCCCCAGAGGCGATTGAACTCCTTCAGAAATATGCAGAACGTCAGAGGCTGTCTTGCAAAAATCTCCACCCCCACGTGCATATCACGTGCACAAGGGGGCTTCTGGAATTAGTTGGAACTTCAAGGATTGTCTTGCAAAAGACTCCTCCTGGCACGTGCTTCTCACGTGGGGAGGGTCTCGGGTTAGCCCCCAGCGGCAAGGCAGTGGAGATGGCGTGTGAGAGCAGAAACGTGTGGTGGATGCTGTGGCATGAATGCGACTGAGGCGTGGCTGGAGCGTGTCGAAGGAGCCTGGCGATGAAGGTCGAGGGCATCAAAGATCGGAGCCTCCTAGATGCTCCAGGAGATGTTGAAAATGACTAAAGGTGGTCGATGGCACTGACTCTTGGCTGGCACCTCTTGCTAATGAAGATATCGAGACCGACAGAGTTGGGGTCTTCAGAATCGGAGGCGGTTGGTGGATGGTGGACCCTCCCCGGAGGAGGGGAGGAGGTGTAAGTAGTTGAGCGGAGTGGATGGGGCTCTCGATGGAGCAGAGGGATAGAGAACGGAGGGAAGGGTAGATTAGATGATGAGGGCGGAGAAGAAGTTGAACAATGGAGGATGAGGGGGGGTACCTAGGGTATACACTCGACGAAGATGGGGGTTGTCAGAGCGGAGCAGACTTCGTTGAGCTGCCACCAAGTGTGACGCACCTCGGCTCACGGCAAGCAGGAGGGACTCATCGGAGAGGAAGGTGGGCACGACATTGTCACCGTCGATGGCCTGGTGCTCCTAACTGCTGGAATCGACAGATGATTGTGGAAGAGAGGGGACGATGGGTTTTATAGGTCGAGGGAGGAGCTGACTATGGAAGTTGTAGTTGACCAGATCAGGATGGATTTGATGAGGATTCAAGATTTGTGATCAAAATAGGAAGAGGGGTCTGAGGATGGAGATCAAATTGGGGAGGCGGCAACGCGCAAGATTCGTGGATGTGATGAAGAAGAGAGGTGATGATCGACTTGGATTAGGAAAGAGGGAAGAGGGCTGGAGGAAGGAGATGATCCTCGATCGTCCGATCAACCAAATTGGGCGGCACGTGTCACCCCAAAAAAAATCAGAAATTAAATACAAAGATAAATTCAAAATAAATAGCAAACGACCTTGGATTGAAATTTTTTCTTCGGAAAGTTGCTCGTCTCGACGAGATCTACAACTTTCATGAAGAGACCAAAACCAAAATATATCATTTACACAAATTGATATTTTTGGTGGTACTCTATGTGTATAAAATACCAGATTTTTGGGGTTATGTAAATTTTTATCATTTTTCGTTAAGATAAAAATCATAAAAAATACGATAAAATCAAATACAATTATTTACACATTAATCAATTTTTTTGGATTTTTAGTAATTAAGAAAAATAAGAAAATAAAATACACAAGACTTAATGTACACACTATTAGTGAAGATTTAGACTCAATCAGTTTCTTTGATTTCACACTCATTTTCGATTGGATTTTTACGCATTTTGATAAACTTTTATCAAAGAAAATAAATAAAAAAGAAATAAAATAAAAAAGAGTTATTTGTGTATAGAAAATAATAGGTCAAAACAAGTAAAATACACAATGTACAAAAGAGGCCCAAAATCCAACTTTCACATATGAGCTCTGATTTACTTGAACTTGATCTTGTTTAGAAGTTAATTGAATGTACATTAGTTCAAGATGAGAAGGATCAAATCAGATACTGTATGAGGAAGATATCCGTGTTTTAGTCCGATAGATCTAAAATTAGGGTTTGGGTTTATTTCTCAGTTATTTCAGTTAGTGTTTTTTTTGTATTTTCCCTTTATTCTTTTTAATAATATGTACACAATGGAGGTGGTTTCAAGCAATTTGGAGTTAGCATAAATTAACTAAAAACCAGGGAAGTTAGCTTTTTTTACAATTCAATTAGGCAAGGATTTTTGGCTTCTTATTATGAATGATAAAATGCAATTATTATTTACATATGCATGAATGCTAATTATGCAAGATAATTGATAAAATGCAGCTGAATTTTGGGTAACTGAGTGATGAATCCTCGCTGCTACCGGCCATGGTCTCTGCAAATGCAAAAGACCCAAGCTCAGGTGCCGAAATGTAATCTATCTGTTGCTCTCTCTGCTCGGGCACCTCGGGACTATCAGAAGAAATGTGGTCGGGGGGAGAGGGGAACGGGATGGAAGCGAACTCGAGTTCGGAGAGCGGGTCTCGGCTCTCACGAACCGACCTAGATGAACGGGCCGGAGTGCTCGTAAGAGGTGCAACCAAAGGCTGTCTAAGGGACCTCCGACCCATCATCGTGATCTGGCGAGTCAGGTGGATGGGATCTGGGAAGCAAACAGGATGGACAAGCAAACCCCAAATTCATCAACGCGACGCGAGCTGATGACCGTAAGAGTTCAGTCTTTTATCTTGTCTTTTGTATTTTGGTGATAATACAATCTAACAGAGCGATTAAGCGAGCTGTTGGGAATCCAACGCCCCCAGAAGACTGTCCCGATCCCGAACTAGATTTTTCCCAGCCAGTACAAGCCGCGGACTGTTTACCGGCTACCCGATCGGCTCGCTCTGTTAAGGATATCGCGGCCCGCTTTACCGGAAACCGGAGCGATCCTCACTGGAGAACGACTAGCCCAGAAGCAATAGTCTGAAGAAGGGTCAGATATGGCTCTACCTAGGGTGCGGGTCGCTCTCTCGTCCAATCAAACCATATAATGTGGGGGTTACTGTCCCAATACAAGATTTTTGATGAGATGAATTTTAAGTCCAGATTGCTTTAGTAGTCCCAAATTTTATAATTTTCTCTTTTTAGGTGTTTTTTAAATAAAAACAAAAGCTTAAAGAATTTTTCGGTTCTCCTGATTTTATTTAAGTCCAAAAACAGGGAGGAGAAGACGAAAAAGCCGATGCACGAAGAAACCAATGATGCATGCAGAGCAAGAGATGCGTACCTGACTCCAGCAGCCTACATATAGGGTGATCCGTGCATAAAAGTAAAGGCAGGAATAAAACACCTATATGATGCAGCGAGAAAATCGACCTTAACAGAAATTTCTACATTGAGAGAACAATAGCTAACGGGTCAACGGGAGGAGTCGGGGTCCGGTCTCTGATGTCGATCGGTGTCCGCCACAACAGATCCTGCCAACGCTCTATACGGCCTCTAGCGGCACGTGACCCCTCGAGTGACCAGGTTAGCTTTTTATTTATTAATTATTAATTAGGTCTAAGTAGTCGGTCTATAGGAACATGCAATCTAATTAGGCTGGGGTCCTAATTAATTACGTCGTAAGCACAGAAATTCCTAAGATAAGGCCAAATCTCGGGAAAACAAAAATAAAATAAAAGTCGTAAAACAAACCGGCAAAAATACGGTGAGGTCCCCCGAGCACACCGGTGCTCGGCGAAATAGACCCCGATATCACCAAAGTCTCTGAGTCTCTGTCCCTGTATTATTACAATAAAATGGTTCTGCTGAAAATAAAACTAAACTACTCTATGCTAAACTACAGCTATCTACTGGCTCCCGCACTCCTGCTCGCCTCCTTGCGTTCTTCTGCGGCTCCGTACAGAAGGGAGCCTCCTCCGGCTTCCGCGGTTGCATCGGCTTTTCGAGAAAAGCCACCTCAATCCCCGGGCCCTCACAAGAAAACAAACAGAGGTGTATCGGACCAGATTATTATAAAAATATGCTAAGAAAATAAAATAAAAATAAAATGCCAACTATATGCAAAAATATAAAGAAAACAAAAAGAAAAAAGAAAACAAAATAAAAAGAAATCAAAAGCCGCGAAAAGCCGCGAAACTGAAAACCGAACAAAAACAAAAATAAAAAGACTACTAAGTTGTGCTCCCCGACAACGACGCCATTTTGATGAGCCGAAAAACCCGAGAGACTAAGGGAGATAAATATCACGGGTCGTTGAGACCTCAATCCCTCGAATCAGACTCAACAAGAAAATAAGACCACTAAATAAAAATAATCAATCAAACGTCGAATAACGGTCTCACTATTTATTTAACCTGGTATAGCGACCAGGGTCGGACACAAGGAGTACGGGTTGACCAAATAGGCCTACGAAGTAGTCAGAAAATAAAATAAAGAAAAATAATGTTTTTGGTGGATTATATATATTATTTTTAATAAGGAAAAATGCAAAAAATGACATAAACAACAAATTATTCAATGCATCAAATCAAGCCAGGAAATTGAAATAATTTTTTGTGTTTTATCTATTTTAAATGTTTTTGGTAATTTTCTCAGAATTTTATATTTTTTGGTTGATTTTATAAAATAGAAAAAAAAGGTAAAAACAGGGAACTAATGTGCAACAAGATTTGAAAGGCTAATTAAAAGTATAAATTAGCCTCTAAAAATATGAAGATAATTTTTATGAACACTAGAAATAAAAACTAAACTACAAGAACAAAAATTGCATTTTTTTGAATTTTATAAAATTTTTAATAATTTTTATGAGGTTTTAGGGTTTTTTAGTTTTTAGGGGTTTTATTAGTCCAAATAAAGCCAAAATTGGACTGAAGCTCAAAGACACAAAAACAAACAGATACAAATTTTTTTAGAACTTTTAGATAATTTTTTATATTTTTAAATTATTTTATAAACCAAATAGTAGTAAAAACAAGGGATTTTGAATTTTTAAAAAGAGATAAACAGCTCAAAAATGTCCCAAAATATTAGTGAAATTTTTACACAATGGCAGGGGCGAAGTTTCCAAATTTCACTAAATTTGGAGTTAATTTTTATATTTTATTCGACCAATAAGTAAGCAACAACACACAGGGACCTATTCGCAAAAAAAAGTTTCAGGGCTAAAATAAAACACGTGCAGGAACTATAAGGGTATCAATGTAAAATGCGCATCAATTTCCACACATGTTCAAATATATCACGCGCATGGGCATATATGTAAATATCTGAAACTAAACTTTCATTCCATAACAGTCATAAAGCCTATCCCTAAACATGCAAAAAGCCCACAGTCTCACGTGTCAAAGCACATGCATCCACGAAATAAGGATTAAAATGCAAATATCATAAACTACAGGTCGTAGTCTGCAAATGGTCCAAGTGTGCTAATTTATTTAGTAGACTAAACAGAAACTGAAATAAAATGCAGGGGGTCTGGTGCAAGTTACCCAGCCAAAGCGCGTGCGGGGCACGTGGGGGCCAGGTGTCAGGCTGTGAATGGCTGATGGGTGTGCGGCTCTGGTGATGCCTTCTGGAAGATCTGACGGCCCGGACGAGAGGGCAAACGTGGGGTGCACGTGGCCGTCAGATCGTGGATCTAACGGCCTGTCAGAGGCACCCCTCGAACGGCTCGGATGGCAACTAGAGCGAGGCGTGATCCGACGGTGGAGAGAGGGTCAGGATGAACACCTCCTGGATGAACTTCGCCGGCGAACTGGAGTGGCTACGCGCGTCCGATGGATGATCAACTACAGGGCTTCGACGCGCCTCGTCGCTCCGTGTCTGGTGGTGCTGACCGATGGAGCTCCCAACGGTCCGATCCTCCAGCAAGGGAAGAGGGACCTGGGCTACTCCGGCGAGGTGTGGGAGATACGACTCAGGGGGATAGATCGCGCTTATTCACCTGTAAAGGAAAGCTCGTGCTTGGAGGAAGACTCCGACATGGGTTATTTGAGGAACAATAAAGGGAAGCGGTGTGGTTTGGCGAAGGGGGGTCCCGGCGGAGGCGGCGGAAGGGACCAATTCCGATCTTGGCTCGGATAGCCAAGATCGAGGTGATCAGATCGTGGAAGGAGGGTGACTATGAGTCGAGGCATCTATCGATACGGATAAAATGAAGTGACGGGGCTCCGGCCACTGGGGCGGAGCTGGCGTAGCAAGATATGGAAGATCGAATCTACACGATGAACTAGAAGCTAATGGAAGTACCTGATGGTCGGAAGCATCTAGGCTGGAAATGCTGAGTCTCCTACGGTCTTCGCCTCGATGGAGGGACGCCTCCAGAGGCTCAGGCTGCGCCGGCGGTGGAGCTCGACGACGATGGTCGCCAGACCTAAGGCAAACGCCTCCAAATCCTCGCTGCAACACGCTCAATCACTCACCGTCACTCGAGGATGAAGGTGGAGGTTACTGGGTCGAAGATGAGGGGCCAAAGGTGCTGGAAAATGCGGATGAAGGCGAGGCTATATAGGAGTGTCCGGGAAGATGGGAGTCGGGCACTTATCGCGAGGCTCGGATACCGAGATGGAACCCTGAGCGTGAATCTCGGATCAATGAGCGACAATCGGAGGCCGAGGTTTTAGGGAACGGGTGGCGGATCGCATCTGGAAAAGTCGGAGAAGTCGGGTCGAAGACACAAATCCGCGAAGATGTGGTCCTGGGGGGAGAGTTGACCGGGGGTCAACATACCCGTGGACCAATCAGGAGGCACCACCTCATAAATATTTAGAAATTAGATTAAAAATAGTAAATGGCTTTATTTCAAAATATTTTCAAAATGAAAAATTTTTATTTATTTTCAAAGTATTTTTAGTGATTTTTATTTATTTTTTTGAGAAATAAATTATGTATATACATTATATTATATCATATATAGGTATAGGTACCTATGTATTTTTTATTTTTATTTTTAATTATTTTATTTATGTAAAATTATCCCAATTTTGTATTTTATTTATTACATCATTAAATTTGGAATATAAAATAATTTTTATTTGATTTTTATTATTTATTTACATGTGTAAAATAAATATGTCTTTTATTCTTATATACATGGTATATGTATACTGAGGAGAGAGAAATTATTTCTTTTTATTTTTCTTTTATTTTTCTCATTTTTATTTTATTTTTATAAATATATACAAATTATGAGGAATACATAATTATTTTTATTTTATGAAAATAAAATATATACACTAAGAGGGGATTTTGTGCAAGGTTGAGTTACCCTATCTCTCTCTAATTTTATTTTGCGGTCAGGCCCATATTGGGCCCTCCCTTGGGTTGAGGTCACTCAATATTTATTCTAAATATTTCCCTCTTTTTCTTTATTTCTTTATTCTTTTATTTTTGCACAAAAACATGCTAATTATTGCTATTTACATAATGCATGCTATTTGACCATTTATTATATTTGCAAACATATAAATGGTGTTTTGCAAAGGTTTTTAGCTAAAATAAAAGAATAAAGAGTGATGAATGAGGATTCATCACTAGTTCAATTAATCTCATTTAGAGTGATGAATCACAGTTTCATCAGTGACCAAAGGGGGCAGATTTGGCCGGGACTTGTCAAGTGGCCCAATGTCCATGCGACAAGTGGATGGGACTTTGACCAATACCATTGACTAGTGCATAAATTAGAAGAACAATAGAGAAAAAAATATCAAATGTCCTTGGATGGAAAATGCATAAAATAAAAATGTGGATATAAACGTGAACTACACATTTCATGAAGGACTCATATGAAAACATAATGTGATATGATCTTTTGGGTGGTATTTTATGTATATAAAATATCATTTTTTTAGCTTTGTAGTTTTCTTTGATTTTCAGTCGATAAATAATGTTGCAAAAATCAAATATGATGTGGAATAATATAAGGGACACAAATATCATTTTTTTTTGGAATTTTTATGAGTTAGAAATAGGTCAGAAAAATTAAGGAAGTGGATTATATACAACTAGATTAGGTCAGTAAGCTCAAATCAGAATCTACCTTTTTATTTATTTTTCTCGTATTTTGAATTTTGGTTTTTATGTAATTAGTAAAAACATGAAATAAAATAAAGAAATGAAAAAGAAAACAACTAAAATGAGTAAAATGTGCACATGAAATGATAGGTCAAAATCAGTAAAAATGTACAATGCACAGTTAGGTCCCAAAACCCAATTTTTGCAAATACTCCGATTCTTTTGAATTCAAAAATGAGTAGAATGAAATTAAATACTGTATGAGAGAGATGTCAGCGTTTGTGGCTTTTTATCTTGAAATTAGTGTTTGAGTTTATTTTGAATATATATAAGTTAGTATTTTTTGGATTTTTCATTGATTAAGGTTATTGATATATACACAATG
Source organism: Ottelia alismoides (assembly GCA_037367405.1). NCBI lineage: Eukaryota > Viridiplantae > Streptophyta > Magnoliopsida > Alismatales > Hydrocharitaceae > Ottelia > Ottelia alismoides. The sequence continues at coordinate 369,516 of JAZKJV010008926.1, read as the reverse complement.
AAGTTAGTTCATGTCAATTGGAGTTAGAATGATTTTATTAAAAATGTATGAAATTAGTTGAAAATATGCAGATGAATATGAATATAGAAATGAATGTCAATTTATGTAAATTATTTACAAGTGCATTAAAGCTAATTTTATGATACTAACATATGAATGAACCTAATTTCTTGGGATGAAGCTCTATTTTCAGCTAATTAGAGTGATGAGTCATAGATTCATCAACCCCTTATACTTAAACCTTGCTCGTCCCCAGGGGCAGAGTTAGGAGTTTTGTATAGGTAGGGCCAAGTTTTAATAAATCAAAATACATATATTGGTAATTCAAAGCTCCACTGTTGATTTATATTATTGAAAAAGATATAAGAGAAATATAAATAATTTAATGAAGCAACACACAATATGATATCTATTTTCCTATTGCAAAAAATATAACATTATATGTATCCATATCTTCAAAAATTAAGTAATGTTCACAAGAGTTTGATGTCGATGTTATATATATATCAGCTTGATAAAAAATTGTAAATATTTTAAAGTCAACAAGCCATCTGTAATTTAGAGATGATGATAATTTAAGTTTGGTTGTACATCCATCTAAGCTATTATTACCTCCAAGATGATGCTAGCTCGACAATGCACCATGAAATTTTGTTGGATTGAGGAACCTTTAGAATGGAGATTTGAAAAACTCAATAGGGATGAAAATGGATCGGATACATATCATATATGCCTATTTCCATATCGATTTTCACTTGATTTATATCGAACACAAATACAGATATGGATTTAGGGAACCATATCCTAAAATAATCAAGTAAGAATTGAAATCGAATACGAATCTGGATCCAATAAAGAGTGAATTGAAATATTAGTTGACTTAAAATTGAATAAGAATATATGACTGGATAAAGATAAACAACGAATTTGAGTCGAATTATTATTAGTCAGCAATTGATTTAAAAATGATCACATTAATATATACATAACATAAACACCATGATAAAAATATTTAGCCAATAAATTAAAGTTGGAATCTAGGGCTGCTCTACAGATATAGTTATCGAGGGGTTGAAGCCAACATGAGGCCTAATATGATTCCTGAGAAATTGTCGAGATAAAGAGGAATATTGGTCATAAAAGGTCAAGGGAATGCACGATTTTGAGTAATGGGATTTAAGTTTGGTTCAATTATCTACTAAACACAATATATTATACTCTATTGTGTTATATATATTTATTCTCGGATATTTGAATGTGAATCTGGATCTTATCGGTGTTACCGTATCTGTATCTATCAAAAAAGTTTAGAGTTGTATCCATATTCAGTTTAATTCGATTAATATTCGAATATTGATATCCGTATTCGATAATTTTTCGAATATGATAAACAGATATTTTGAGCAGATATTTTGATATATTCATATCAATGTTCATCACTAGGAAAGAAGCATAGATGAGGATCTCACATCGATTAAAAGGATTGATTTCAAAGAGTTGGAGATTATGGAGAGGGGATGCTGGATTAGGATTTATATCGGTCGATTAAGAGGCCATAATTACCATAAGTTCATCAAGGAACAATGAGATTTCAATCAAAGATGGAATTTGTAACGTCAATTGGAGAAAAAGGAAATTAGAAGGATATTGGAATTTGGTAGAGGAGCTGACAATTTCTTGTTGTGTTAAAAGGGCATAAAAAGGATTCAAAATTTAAAGGGACATAGCTTTCTCTTTTGCAGGAAACAACAAAAGTAAATTTTTAAAAATGATGGGGATCACTTCATACACAATCTCATATTTGGGAGGGGGACCACTTCATACTCAATCTCCAATTTGGGAGGGGGGAGAATGGCCCATACACGCCCCCCTTTCCTTATACCATTGCTCGTCCCTGAGAAACTAAAAATGAAGAGGTGAAATGAGATTGAGTTCTACACCAAGATCATGAGAAAAAGATGAAAATAGAGCTAGACCTGACCTTAGGATTAGTAGTTGGTGAAAATCCTATGAGAAGTAGGGTTTTAAAATTAACAACCTCCAATTTCTAAACATCATTGTAACATGTTCATCTCAAAAGTTATCTTAGATCAATACTCTTCCCAAAGCATACCCCATTAACATTGAACAACTATCTCATGTGTTTGAAGGGTGTTAGATCTTCCCATCCAAAATGCTAGACTACCGTGCAAACCTCTCCTCCAGGAACTCGTCCTCAGGGAGTCAGGTATTTCCTTCTAAGTTCAGATACGTACTAGTTCACAATGAATACGAGGGAAGAAGTTTTTAGAAGAAAGAGAAAAGAACTTGGGTGTGACTGGTGTAGTCACATCTCCTGTGGAGCTTGGCCAGTGTAACCAAGTCTCCACCAAGATACGCATGCTGTCTGAAGCTTGGATATTTGTGATAAAATATTTATCTGGTAGTTGGATTCTTTTTATATGGATTTTTGGTTGCCCTACTTGGATTGTTTTGTGCCCCGACAGATATAGAATCTTTTTGTTCCACTGATGTTTTGATGTCTTAGAAAAATTGTGCTAGCATTTGAATAGTCATTCGAATCTTTATTTAAACCCATAATCCAGTCGTTAGATGTTCATTCTACCAGAAAAGAGACTCACACAGCCTTACGACACCCCACCTAAGTTGAGCTAAGTGCATAGTGCTAGAGTACAAATTAATTCCCTATTCAAGAGTCGTTCTTAGAATGAGGCGATCATGTTCGAAATCGAGTCAAAGTTTGAACATAGTCATGCAGAACTTGGAGAATTAAGTCCAAGACATGAAGCTTCTAAAATCCTATTTCTCTGCAAAGTTCCTCTGAAAATTAAATAAATTAAGGCCAAGTCAAGATTACTCTCAGTTTCTGCTCACAACTCGGTTCAGAACCCAAGGGGTTTTCACCAATGCAGATGCATGAAATGTCAAATGAAGTGCACGTGCATGGAGAGCACATATTTTTTTAATTTTTTTGTTTTTCTATTGCTATTTTTTGTTTTTTATAATTATTTTTTGAGTTTTTTTAAGAGTTTAAAAAAAAAACTTCCCACACCCTATGTTAATGTAATGTATAAAGAAAATATAATGCCATATAGTACAATGCAATGCAAAGTATGTTCATAATGCAACTCACCCCCCACTATACTTAGCGCATGCAAAGTATAGAAGGATGCAAAAGAAGAAAAAGAGAGGTAGAATTCGCTCTCCCATATACTTAGAATCTTGTTCAGCCAAAGTATAGAAGAGAGTAAAAATGAGGCAGTCGAGGGCGTAAGGAGAGAAGATGAGTATAAACAAGGTGAGCATCGGTCCCCCTATACTAAGGATTTTGCCTAAGTATAGAAGAAGTACAAAGGGAACTGATGGGATCGGGAGAGAATGTACAAAGGTTCAATGAGGTTTCGGGCAAACCTTCTTGCGAGCAAGTGGTGGGAGGGAATAAGAATATGAAGAATGTGCCGAAGAATATTCCCAGCCATCGTTGGAGTCATCCTCAAAATAGTAATAGTGTTCGATAGAGGCTCTCCAACTTATTTCTCTGTGATGTTGTTTACTCACATGGTCAACCAACTCAACCTCGAATTATGAATACCCTCTCGTTATTTACTTAGTCGGTTTACTAGAACCTGAAGCAAGGATAGGAGAAGGACCGGAGTGCTTCTTCCCTCTACTAGCAACCGGACTAGAGGATGTAGCCCTTCTAAACTGAGTCTGTAAGGTGCTAGCCATTGACTCTTCATCAGATGAATCAGCATGTATGTTGTATATCTCCTGTAAGGTCAGTACACGTCTTGAACATATGATATCCCTCAGAGTTAGTTTGGGCTTTGTATGCTCATGTGACAGATCACAGTAATGATCAAGGAAGTCCGAAATAACTGTGTCTGGTTTCAGTGAATTGTATGTGTCTAGGTCAAGCTCATTCACCTTGGTAGCAGCATGGGTAGCCTCGACAGTCTGATCCTCAAGAGTCTCTCCTTGAGTTGTATTTTGAGTATGTGGAAAGTTTTGTTCTTGTGAAGGGTTTGTCTTGATGGTTTCCTCTGTGTCACGACTATAGATTTCTTGTTCGATCGTCCTAGGGTCGGGTGTGTCCTTGAGAGTTTGATCATTATGGTTATGGGTTGGGAATTTTATGTCCTGAATCTCGTAATCGATAATCGCTCTAGCAGCGGTTAAGAATAGCTATTCCAAAAAGATGGGAGACTCAGAAAGCTCTCCTCATTATTCAATGTCGGGGGACCATGAAGTCCACTCTGTGTTTGACACCTTGGAAGCTCATGATGATCGAAACAATTCCTCTTGATTTTTTGGTGGATCGACCTGGAAATTGAATGACCACTTTAGTCTTTCTGAGCAGTCTGAGTTCGAGTTAGTCAAACATGGACTTCGGGAGGATGTTCAAGACAGATTCATCGTCAATCCGAACATGAGTAAACTCGGTGTTCTCAATCTCATAAATAACCATAATCAACCATTTGACTCTCCGACTTTTGCTTTACTTGTCATCACCATTGAATTGGCCATTAAATGATATTTTGTTCAAAATCTTTTCTTGCCCATCTTCTTAGGTGATAATCGACTCTTCACAAATCTCTGAAGATAGGGTACGAACTCTATGGTCTTGATTAATGGAAGCTCCAAGATCAGACTTTTACAAAATGTTTCCATTTCAGTGTTGCTTGATTTTTTGAATTTTCTTATTTTTTAATTTTTTGGTACTTTTATTGAAGTCAGGGAAATAGTCAGTGGACTGGTCAGATGCATGTGGTGTCTGTGCTTGAAAATTTTGCACACGATTCGTATCAGGTTCGCTTTGTGTGGTCCTCACTTCTCCTTGGTTGTTCATCATATTCTTAACCATTTGGATGATATCATCAAGTTGTTCAGTCAATGCATCAGCTCTTTGTTCAATCCAAGTTATTTCATCTACTATCGTCTCATGACTCGAAGATGAATAACCGTACTCATCATGACGTGACTCCGGCATGCAATCATGAGCTGAGTAATAGTCATTATAAGTAAGCATGGTCATGAGTCCTATTTCCCTGACTATGAATATCAAATGTATGGTCAAAGGAAGTGTGGTCATACTCGGGAAGAGAGTCATCCTGAGTAGGGGATGGTTCAAATAGTGAATTCTCAAACATAACCGAGAAACATGTTTTTCTGTCAAATTCATTTATGCACATGTCCATCCTTGAATTCACTCGCTCCATTGTGTCCATGTAATATTCATTCAGTTCTGTGAGTGATTCATATCTTGAATATTAAACTGAAGAAGGAGTGGGGTGGAATGTGGGTGGATCATATGATGGTTGGGGAAGATTCGCCTCAAAGAAAGGGTTCTTATTAAATGAGAATGAAGGCAAAGATGGTCGGGATTCGGTTATATAAGCGCGATGCACATAGTATGGGTATGAATATCAATATTATAACATCTTAGAAAAATGAATGATTTACAAAACTCGATATGTGTATGCAAGTGCAATGGCTTTGAATGCATGTAATTCAATACACAATGCAAACCCAGAATTCACCAACTTGACATAGTAAAGGTCATGAAAGTTCGACCAATTATCTTTCAATTTTAAATTGGTGATAGAATAATCTCTGAATCCGTTACACACATGTGTGTTGTCCTGACGCTTAGATGTGGTTCTACTACCCCTCAATCAAAGGAGTGATCTATATGGGTTGCCGGGTTATATCACACCCCTAAAGGAGATGGCAGACGACCATACCCATAATGTCGACTATGTTCGGAGGCGAGCGCTTGCAACTCCCAAATCCACAAGAGTCGGATCTGGAGACTTAGGGGCTCAAACTTACGACTATGTCCTCACCCACTCAAAGTCTGGAGGTATGTATCTATGCACAAAGATGGAGTTGCTCTCCCACAATTAATAATGTTCAATTTTTATCAGGTTTTAATTAGTAAATATTGTTTAGCCATCCCCTTATTTTAATTTAATTATCACTTGAATTTGAGAGGATACAAAGTATGTTTGCACTGGGATTCCAATATCCTTTGAATCCTAGATGAGTAAAAACCGATGGAGAATCAAAAAGGTCGTACAATGGGAAACACGATGATGAATGCAAAATTAGAGATTTTTATAGTGCTTCCTCACAATCTCCATGCATGATGCTAAACGGAATTGAAATTTCCCTTCTAATGCATGCATGGAAAACCACACCTAAACATGAATTTCTATTAACGATTGGTCGAACAAAATAATTTGGCTAAGTGAAATCTGATCTAGTGTGTCTAATTAGTGTGAAATTGTGGGCATAATTCTATGAGCACAGAAATAAACCTAGTAGGTCTAATAGCCGCGGTGAAATCCTAGGACTACATCAATTACAACAAAAACTATGGCCCGATAAGATGAGTGTCTAGACCAGGTACAAATGCAAGTCTTCAAACGAAGACCACATGAAATAATCAATTATATAAAATTAATTACAAAATAAGGAAAACACACTTTCTCCCAAAATAAAAGTAGAAATAAAAAATTCCTTCTTGCCTCCTTAGTGGTTTCGGTCCACAGAATCGCCCGCCTTTGGTTGCTCTGAGTTGCTTCGGCTTCCGAGAAAGCCGCTCCAAGTCAATCGGGTGCCTTGGATGAAAATCACAAAGAGAAAAATCAAATGTTAGAAATATTCACAATATATATATGAAAAAATGCTGAGAAACAAAATGAGAAATAAATACAGGAAGAACCGGGGGTCAGACTACGCGGGGATGGAAAATCTAAAATTTAAATTATTTAAAAATTAATCCTAAACCGCAACCTCCCTGACAATGACGTCATTTGATGGCTCGTAAAATGCCCTAGATAGTCTAATGATAATGATGTCGAAGTTGTAGTAGCCAGGCAATCTAGGAATAGTAAGAAATGACCACAATGAGAGATTAATACAGAAGATTAATCTACAACGTGATGAAATTATTTCTTTTACTTGGGTAAGTCCTAAGATCGAACATTAGGAGGTAATATGATAGTCTAGAATTAATTATTAGATAATCTAGAAAATTTTGATTTTGAAAGAAGAAGAAATGAATATTTTTGGTGTTTTTGTATTTTTCATCTTTATTGATTTTTAAATAAGAGATGTAATTAATTGCGAAAAGAAATATGATGCATGACTTCTAAAAGTAATTTTAATGCAAGGAAAATAATGCCATGCTATGTGGCGAGAGAGAAATAAATGCAATTAATTGATTTTAAATGATGCAATGTGACGATGAAATGACAATGCAAGATGAGTAGGTGAAGCAAGCGAATCAAGCAATCAATTCAATTAAGTGAGCGTCCCCTCTTAGTGTGATCAATTAATTCCACCAAAATTGCCCAATTTTCTCAATGAATTATTGAGCAAGAGAAATCGATGTAAATGAATAAGTACACTCAAAAGATCAAATAAGCTCCTCAATGGATTACTATCAAAATATGTCTTAGAATGTATTATACACCATGTTATGCGAAAGATAGTTGAATAAGGATCAAATCGATATGAGGAACACAAAAATCGAACCACAAACGTGTAAGATATGGATAATTGAAGTCTCATGGAATAAATGGTAATAAAAATAAATAAAGTTTTATATATACACCCTTTAAGAGGGGCCTTGTTGCATTTTTTTAGAATCGGTTGGTCTTCTGTGCAGTTTACCCCAAGCAGGGGGATAGTTATAATTCCTGGAAGTTTGGAGGGATTCTTTTGCAAATTTCCCAAATGCACGTGCGTGCACGTGACCCTGGGCTTCTTTGTAATTCTGTAAATTGCAGGGGCCGTGGTGTAAATCACCCTCGCTGTACGTGTGTAACGCGTGTGTACGACTTGATTAGTGAGGGTTGGGCGCGATCCTCCACACCTCTGCTGTTGGAGCTTTGGAAGCACCCGAGGCTCGAGGCGTAGATGCAGAGTCAGGGATGATCTAGGCCCTCCGATGAATCTTGATTTGATGATTTAAAATTAGGCGAAGAAGAACATCCCAGCTCTATATGTTCTTTATTTGAGGGCTACTGTAGCTTTGAACCTGGGGCTTCGTCTTCAGATGAAGGGCGACTCTCCGGTCGATGTCAATCAGCTTTGATGCTGCTGGGAAGGTGGATGGTGCTTCGTTAGGATGTGGTGGGGGAGATGGAGCAATATCTATGATAGTTTGTGTGAGGAATAAGGGAAGGCAAGGTGGTTCAGATGGTGGGGCTGATTCGAGGGCGATGCAGGGGATGCGACTGAGATTTGAGTACGGAGATGAGGAGGAGAAGGAGAGGAGGTATAGGAATAGATGAAGAAGACAGTAGGAGTTAGATAGCGAGAATGTATCATCGGACTTCACCTTATGGATGGAGCAGCTGAAGGACCGCTTTCGATAATCATCCTCGATCAGCACTGGTGGAAGGTGCTAAGAGGCCCAGTTACTTGATGGGGAGCAACACAGAGAAAGGAGCCCATGGATCGTGCCTTTGGAGTTGTCTTCACCAGAGGTAGATGGGGCTGTTGTCAACGACCCTAAGCCCGCTAGCTCTCTCTCTCTCTCTCTCCTTGTTGTTAAAGATCAAATATGGCAGATAGATCTTGACAAAGGTCGGAGAGGGAAGGGAGAGGAGTCAAAGATAGATAAGGGTTCCAGGCGATGAGTCTTCGCCCGTTGGAGGCGATAAGGGTATAGAGTTAGGTAGAATGAGTAGATAAGGTGGTCGGCTAATGTCTTGTGCTCCTGACGATTGCGGAAGTGTTACTTGGAGATTAGGGATTATGGTTTCGGGTGATTAATGGATAGGTTAGATCTAGGGTGATTGGATCTGTGTAGCAGAAGGTGGAGATGGCTATCACACAATGGGTCGAGAGGTAGCAGAAGAGAGTTGGGTGGCAGTAGATGGTGGTCTGACAGAGCTGCGGTGGGTAGGCAGTGCAACATAGCAGATCCAGAGGTAGAAGACCGGTTGTGGGTCATTGGATCATCTCAGATCCAACGCTCCACTGGAGATCATGTGAGACGCACATACGTTGGGGGTGAGAGAGGCAGGGATACTTAGGGTGCGTTTGGTTGACGGGTTAATGCGGGTTAAACTGGTAGAGGGTAATATGTTTTTGGGTTTTGGTGTTTGGATAGAGGGTTAAACTGGGGGTGGGTTAGAAATGGGTTTGGAGTGATATGATTGTAATGAAGTTTGAAAAAGTGAGTAGTTATTGTGATGTGATTGTATTGAAGTTTGGAAAAGTGAGTAGAAGTGGAGTAGTTTATAATTTTTATATGATATGATGGTATAATATATTATTTTTTGATAGGATTGATGATGTAAAATTGATTTATTTAATTTTTTTAAAAAGGAATAAAGTGGGGCCCACGAGGAGAGAGGGGATGTGGGGTAAGGGGGGTAGACTCCCCAAAAGGGAGTTTAACCCGTCAACCAAACGGCCCCTTAGGGTCGTTGGACGTCTAGATTGAAGGTGCAAATAGACAATGGGCACTGACCATAGGCGACCTTGGATGCAAAAATGCATAAAATAAAAAAGGGAGTTGCAAGCCTACACCTGGGGGTGTGGGTAACTCCCTACACCCGACCTTTTTTCTCATTATTTTTGGATTTTTTTGAAGGAAACCTTATGGGGATTGAGTAACATATTGAGGGAAATATGTTCTTCAAGTTTCATGTAAAACAAACATTCCTAACATGTACATCTAGAAGGGGCCAATTTCAATAATTCTGAGGCCGTTAAAGTTTGATAATCTTGATGGAGATGATAGAGGTTTCGAATTAAGTTGGATTTGGAACGACAACTTGATGGTATATGGTGATCTAATTCCCCCTAGGTTTTATTTCAAAAAAGTTTAAAAATAATGAAAAAAGAGACAGGTGTAGGAAGTTACCTACATCCCTAGGTGTAAGCTATCTTTTTCCAATAAAAAATATGTATATTAATGCAAGGTACACATTTATGAAGGACTTATATGTAAACGAAACGTGGAATGCAAGATATGATTTTTTTTGGGTGGTATTATATGTATATAAATTACTAAATTTTTTAATTTTATAATTTTCTTTAATTTTTTGTAGATGAATAATATATGAAAAAATCAAATATGATGTGGAATAATGTAAGTGACACAAATACAATTTTTTTGGATTTTTTTCATTAGGTCTAAATAGGTCAGAAAAATTAGGGAAGTGGATTATATGCAGGTGGATTAGGTCAGTAAGCTCAGGTCATAATCTGTCTTTATATATATATATGATTATTTAGATTTCAATTTTTATGTAATTAGTTAAAGAATGAAATAAAATATAGAAATGAAAAAGAAATAGCTAAAATGAGTCAAATATGAACATGAAATGATAGGTCAAAATCAATAAAAATGTACACTGCACAATTAGGTTCCAAAACCTAATTTTTGCTAATGAACTCCAATTCTTTTGAATTTGGTTTTATTTATAGACAATTGAACGTACATCAATCCAATTTCAACATAATATGAGAGAGATATCAATGTTTGTTGCTTTTTACCCTGAAATTAGGATTTGAGTTTATTTGAATATATACATGTTAGTATTTTTTAAGGATTTTCATTGATTTAGTTTAGTGATATGTAAATAATGAAGGTAGTTTCATGTCAATTGGAGTTAGAATGGATTAATTAAAAATGTATGAAATTAGGTGAAAATATATAGATGAATATGAATGCAGAAATGAATGCTAATTTATGCAAATTATTTACAAGTGCATGAAAGTTAATTTTATGATAATAACAGATGAATGAACCTAATTTCTCAGGACGAATCTCTATATTCAATTAATTAGAGTGATGAATCACCGATTCATCAACCGCGGGGGGGCCCTTGGCTGCTGCCACCTGCAATGGGTGTTGAGATGGAGAGGGAAGAGCTCGAAGTTGGTGGATTGAGCAGTAGGTGGAGTTGATTTGTAGGGGATGATGGGGGGTAACAGGGAGAAGAAGAGCACCTTATGGGTCGGTGAGGATCCTCGATGAACATAGGTTCATGCAGGTAATAAAGGATTGGGGTAACGATCGAGAATGGGTGGAATCTGAGGGAGACGAAAAGGGCTTCGTGGGCATGGCTAGGAGGGTGCCTTAGTTGACCACGGTCAATTGGGGGCGAAACATAATTGGGAGGTGGGCGGGTGAGTCAACAAGACAGAAGCAGTTTGGGGGGGGGGTGAGGTAGATGAATCAGGAGCGAGTTTCTTGGTTGACTGCTGACTAAAGAAAAATAAAAATAGAAATAAGGGTCAAATGAAAAAAACAGTCTACATGAAAGTTGTTAATCTTGATGAGATCTACAAATTTCTTGAAGGACCAAAACCAGAACGAGCCATCTGTACAAAATATATTTATAGATATTAATTTGGAAATTAGTAACCATTATTTTATGCTTTGTATTTTTTGTATTTTTAATAAGGATCTAATTAGTGGGTTAATATATATAATAAGGGCATGATTAATATTTTATGGAGTTTGTATGGTCAAAAAGTGAAATAAAAATATTAAAGCTAAAATATATACAAAATATACAAGGTCAGAACTTTTTGAATTATTTGGATTTTGTGATTTTTATAAGTTTTATTTCTTAATGCTAATTTAGTAATGAATTAAAGAATATAAATGAAGAAGAAATAGTTAACTTGTGTACATAAAATAATAATAATAATGAGAATCATGGTTTACCATACAGATTTTAGCTTAAATTTCCAACACTAAGACAAGAGCTAATTAAAATATTTTAGGGAGTTTGATTAGTGAATTAACAATAGAATTTTACTAATATATTCATATAGAGTAGCTGAATCGGGGATTCATCACTCCTATACTTAAACTTTTTCATGTCCTCGAGCAATATGAATGGGCTAGAAGGTTATATCCTGACTGTGGAAGTGTTAATACAAGACTTGAGGACCAGTCCACGAGTTTTAGGTGACTTCTTAAATCTTAGTCTAACCAAGTCTCACACAAAAGGAACTCAACATTTATAATTATCAAACTCTCCATGGATACATTTATGTAAAACATGTATGACTTTTAATCTGTTGATTTCTTATTCCTATATAGAGTATTTGCTTTGCTCGAAGCCCTAGTCTAAGAGGCTCTCCTAAGGTCCTAATCCTCAATTCTGGTCCAATGACTGAGTTTCCCATTAATTCGTCGTCTCGTTAGTTGTCATAATATGAAGATGTGATGGTGAACATGTCAAGTATGGATGAAGTAGGATTGTGTCATTTCTTTTCTCCTCTCATTGTAACAAGGGTCTCTCGGGTACCTTATTACACACACATGTATTTTTTTGTGAATCATTATGTCCATCAAGAGATTTTGGAATTGTATACACTTGTTTTTCTAGGATGCACTGTGACGCTCCTCCCCAGGGATCCAGATACTCAACAACTGCACATCCACAACATATGATCCCACATTCGAAATACCAAGTTGTGATAAACTTGCAGGAGAATAATAAAGAAGAGAGAACTGCATCTTTTTTCCATTCCATTTTCATTTCCATTCATACAACATGTCCACAAAAGTTATACACCATTCTCTAGAAGTGTAGCAACAAGTATACATCACCATGCACTTATAACCACGTGCATACATCACTATCATGTCTCTCAAAATGCAAATATAGGTGAAAAAACTACAGAAGGCCAAGGACTCATTATACCACAAAGAAGAGCTGCAACAAAGTCAACCACTTGTCGCCTATCACTGTGGCTGCTGCTCTTGTGAACCTGTCCAATTCACGCAAATAGGTTTATGAGCAAAGCACCAATACGTATGTAAAACAACAACTAGAAAGGTAAAGAGAAAGTGTACAAGAAACAAATGTGAAAACTCACGAAGTATAACCAACTTCTATGCTCCCAACATCCACTAAGAAATGACACTTCACAAAGAACTACCATCCCACCCAAAGAGACTTGTATCAACTTGACTTATAATTCCAGTCCACATATGAATATGTAGTGTACACCCATTCCAACTTATAAGAGAGTAGGACCACAAAAGAAATGTAACCCAAGCTTCATGGATAGTCTGTGGTCTTGGTCCATGTGGGACCTTACACTATGACTCTAAAGCAAGAAGAAGTCCTTAGGGTCGGGGTGCCTCCGTAGGCATGCAGTGGGGTACAATGCATCCTAACTAAGTTCCCAACACGTCCACTAGCTTCACTTAACCAACTGAAGTTCTGATTTCTAGTTCAAATCAACCCACAACTCGTCGTGAACCACCCAAGTCCATATTCCATCGATAGAGTTCTCGATAAAAGGAAATGATATGATTCAATAATTTGATCCTGGATTTTTGCTACTAATCACATAGTGTTACGGCTTTATATTTAAAAGTTTCGGTGGTGCATTTGGGTAATTATACGTGGGGCAACCACCTATAAATACCTAGAATTCACGTCGGTAAGGAAAGATGAGCTTGGACTGTAGTTTAATACTGCTTAGGATCACCACTCACACCCCCTGTTAGTATTACACGTCTCGAGAGGAGTCACATAGAGCCCGTAGCCCTCATCGCCAGGCAGAGAACACACAGAACCCAATCGTGCAGCACAGAGCACAAGGCACTAACCACTCGACACCACGGCGGAAAAATCACTAAGATGCCAAAAGGAGCACTAAGTAGTGCACGCAGCACACGGTGAGCAAAAGCAGCACTAAACTCTCAATCGAGTTATTTACAGTTGTCCAAGCCTCTATCCGAGTTTCCAAAGAGGCATGCTTCTCCTTGGAGGTTTATTTCTCTCTATCAATAAGCATAATACTCGAAATGATTCATATGAGATCACCTAATCACTTAGCCAACTTAAGTCGAATGCCCGTATTCTCATGGTTGTTTACTCTTTTCATAACATTATATACATAATTGAGCCACTAAGTAAGGATAACACACATAAATAATTCAAGCCACTTAGGTCCTATTATCCACATATAAACTAACAATCCCATTAATAATAATTTAGATAGGAAACTGGAACCGAATCCAGTCCCAGTGATGGATGTGATCTAGGAACTGAAAATGAAACCAGATCCGGATCCGTATCCGGCTTCTCCCATGCACACCATGTGCACCCGACTCAAACTACGCGCACACTCCTAGTGGTTTAGTCTTAATAGATGTACTTTTGAGCCATTGTTAAAAAGAAGAGAGGACAACTACTCCTCATGGGTGGTAAGTTTTGTCGGCATACCAATTAATCTTTGTTTCATGTTCTGAAATGTAAGGGACTACGTAAAAAAAAGTAGAATTATACTAAACATGCATTTCTACAAGTGTAGGGGATTGTGATAGAACCACATGATATCTAAGGAGGATAAGGTACCTGTATTGTTTATTAATATGGAATGATAGTGAACGCAATAATGTTCTACAATTACACACCATTCAATAAGCACCTTAGCTATGTGGCTATCTTGTATTCATATTGATTGCGGGAACAATTCTGCAATCTAGATATATATTGATCTAGCAACTGCATTCTAGTGTGTTGTGAGGGTGATGACATAGATAATATGGGCCTTGACAACGGACAACTTAATGGTTGTTATGCATAGACTTCGTACAGGATTATTATCCCGACAACATATTGTGACACATCAACTCCACACTGTCAATTCATTAGTTCAAGACCGAGAAAGACAAGCTTTCCTACAAAATTTATATATCTTTTGTTCTTGAGTCTTCGGTTCGGTAATTTGTTCTATGGTTATTGTTAATATTTGCAGAATGATCTTGCTCTGAAATGATATAAATCATACTTACTCCAGCTATGCATCCATTGGTGCAAATAAAATCAACATGACTATATCCAATGCTGCTTTTAGAGGAATCCAGATTCTCATATATAAAACAGTACACAATTTTTAAGTTACCCAGCAAGATAATTAGATTAAATGTTTATCTAAACACTCAATAATAATTTCTACAAACATATGTGATTGATTAGGCTTGCAGACATGAAATTATCATTGAATTAGGAAAATCGAAGATGGTAAAGAGCACCTTATGTCAGAGGATGGTCTGATAAGACACATTCCCATGTTGTTTATTCTCATGAACTATTTGTGGCATTCAAATATAAGTCCACAACAACTCTCACTCCTAAACAACCTAGGACTAAATTTAAGCATCACGACATTGTATGCGTTGGACAAAATCAATCATCTCTTACTAAGGTCCTTCTGGCTGTCTCACAACTATAACATACAACCTAAATTAACATCTTGGAGATCCACGACTAAGGTTGGGTAAGAGAAGCATGAAGTAACCAAAACAAATTCTACCTACTGTGTTATTAGTTATCTCCATTTTAAGCTCTCAGCAATGAAAGTAATTCATCTCATTAACCACCAATAATTTCGATATTTCTATATTGGAAATAACCTGGTTAAATGATGAAGCACAAAAAGAGGCAATTGCAGCCAGGAACAGTGCAGTATTAAGCCGTTGGCAAATGGCTTCCTATGTAATATGCAGACGTGATGATTGGAGTAGCGGTAAGATGTCTGTAACTGTTAGTAAAGTAAGGCTCGCGATAAAGGTGATAGGCAAAAACAAGCCATTAGCCAATCTGATTGAAGTTAAATCAATATATGATTTCTCTCATCAAATGATTTGAGCACATTAAGTCAAATATCCAAATGGGGCTAGAAGTAGATGCTGCACTAGTCACGATGTGGGTAGCACCAAAAAAACCCAGCATCGACAAGAACTCTAAACGATCTCCACCACCCCGGCCATCTCGTCGTTCCTCCTCTGCTCACGCATGCCCCCATCCAAACTCGATACCTCCTCCTCACACAAGTACAAGCCAAGTCTTTACCGGCACACCCTCGCATGGGTAAGCACACAAATACCAGAGAATCTCAACCGACGAAGATGAAACCCAAATCCGACTCATAAGAAATAAAAGGCGGAAAACGACAGCAAGGAGGAGAGATCTGTACCTTGTGGAGGTGAGAAATGAGTTCCCCATGAAGCGCTCTTCACGTTGGTGCCTTCGGTTTCATGATCGGGCACTCCGGCGACCTCGGGCGGCTCTAGCAAGCTCTAGGGAGGAGGAAGAGAGGAGGGAGGGTTGGAGAGGGGGCTAGGGTCATTTTGGGGGGAAGAGGGGTGGGGTTTATGGGTGAAATTTCGGATTCGGATATGGAACCGGATCCGAATAAGACTCGTACCCGTCCCTGCAAAAAAGTCGTAACTCGGGCTCCTGAACTCGAATTTTCACGTTATTAGACTCGTTGGAAAGGTCTCGATGAGCAATACATGATGGACCCCTCATTTGAATTTTTTTGAACCCTAGATAAGTATAAATTTTATAATTAAACCCATTCTTCAATAATTTTGCAATTTAGTCCGTGTTTGGATTTTGAGGTTTTTACATCATAAAAATCTCAAAGGAAGTCTCGTCCTCGATACTTGATGTGCAGTTCTACTAGTCTCGTACTCGTGTGATCCATAAAAATCTCAAAGAGAGGACGAAACTCATTAAAATTTCAAAGAGAGCCAAACTTGGGGTCTCGGACTTCTATACTAGTGAGCAAGCGAGGCAACTTATCCCTAATATCTGTCTGTCGATTCTCAACACAAAACAAGAGTGTGACGCAAGGTTAAAAAATTGTGAAATGAAATTCTATATATAAAACCCATACCTCAAACAATTGAAATGGAGGCATGGGCCTGCTCCGGACCAACGACATTCAGCTGCCCTTGTTGTGTCGGTAAGGTAGTGGATCCTGCTGCACTATATGCATGTTGTGGTGGATGCTGGAAACCTTCTCTTACATGGTGGAAACCTGATCCATGTATATATGAAGAACCGATATGCCTTGTGCTTTGTTGGGGTGTACTCGAACTGCTAGCACGCTGGGGACACTGTGCTATGAAGTGGCCAGGTTGTCAGCAATGGAAACACACTCACAGCGAGAGAAATCCTACATAAACCATGTTATGTCCTCGCCATTGGTGGCTCTACTGGTGTATCGGAGGTCGGGAAAATGATGCACCACGACTAGCCAACGTGTGTCCCAAGGTGTGAGATGAAGTGGAACTAATGGTTTTTGGTGTCACCACAAATAGGTGAAAACGGTGGTTTCTGCGAGGTCGGAGTGAATCTCGATGTTTTGTTCCGTTGTATTGTTATGTATGGGACTGGGTCTGTCTTGCAAGCTGTCGCCTCTGAGTAGCCTCCCATCTGGTCACCTCTTTGATAGAGGTGAGATCTAAGGTAGACAAACGGTCTTGTACCTCCTCTCTCATACCACGGATGAACTTTTGCAAGTTCTCCCGTGGGCATGCTGTGGTGGCAGGAGAGTAGCGTGCAAGCTCCGTATAGCGGATCAGGTACTCCTGAGCTGTCATGGAGCCCTATTTCAGCTCTGCAAACTCTCTCCTACACTCTTCAACCCAATGGTCTGGATAGAACTCTTCACGAAACTCATCCACGAATACATCCCTAGTAATTGGCTCCATGAGGTGCACCTTGATGGCATTCTACCATCTCTCAGCATATCTAGCCAATGAAATTCCGCAAAAGTAAGCCAAATATTTGCCGGAGCATGTATAAACCATATCACCTCGGACACGTGCTCAATCCACAAGTCTGCATCAACTGGCGTAGTAGTGCCAAAGAATTGTGGTACGTGGGATCTCTGGTAGACAACGTAAGTAGTATGATGCTTCTGCAAAGCATCCAGATCCTCATCTTGTTCTGAATCTAGTGATGGAACGGGATGTATGCTGGCCTCCTCTCCTGAAGGTCTGTAGGAATGGTCAGACTGGTCATGGAGCCTCTGCTCTAACTGCTCCTAGCATTGTTGGATGCCATGAACGGCCTGAACCAGCAGGCCCAACTGCTGCGCCACATCTAGATAGACTCGTAGCGGCATGGTCCTGCACGAGAACCATAACATAAATATACTTTTTTTGTACCTTTGAGAGACATGTGGACATGTAACTAAATCTACTAGTCTCCTGGGACTCGTATAGGCTCAAGAGCCGTACACTATCCGTATTTCAAATACCATATAAGAATCGTTTTTGTGAAGTGTATTGGAGTATCATTGCTCTGATACCACCTTGTAACGCTCCCGCCAGGGATCCAGATACTCAACAACTACACATCCACAACATATAATGCCACATTCGAAATACCAACCTGTGACAAACTTTCAAGAGAATAGTAAAGAAGAGAGAACTGATTGGAGTATCATTGCTCTGATACCACCTTGTAACGCTCCCGCCAGGGATCCAGATACTCAACAACTACACATACACAACATATGATGCCACATTCGAAATACCAACCTGTGACAAACTTTCAAGAGAATAGTAAAGAAGAGAGAACTGCATCTTTTTTCCATTCCATTTTCTTTTCCATTCATACATGTCTACAAAAATTATACACCATGCTCTAGAAGAGTAGCAACAAGTATACATCACCATGCACTTATAACCACGTGCATACATCATTATCATGTCTCACAAAATGTAAATACAGGTGCAAAAAATACAGAAGGACGAGAACTCATTGTACCATAAAAGAAGAGCTGCAACAAAGTCAGCCACTTGTCGCCTATCGATGCGGCTGATGCTCTTGTGAACCTGCCAAAATCACGCAAATAAGTTTATGAGAAAAGCGCCCAATACGGATGTAAAACAACAACTAGAAAGGTAAAGAGAATGTACAAGAAACAAATATGAAAACTCACGAAGTATAACCAACTTCTATGTTCCCAACATCCACTAAGAAATTACACCTCACAAAGAACTACCATCCCATGCAAAGAGACTTGTAACAACTTGACTTATAATTCCAGTATACATATGAATATGTAGTGTACACCAATCCTAACTTATAGGAGAGTAGGACCACAATAGAAACGTAACCCAAGCTTCATGGATAGTCTGTGGTCTTGGTCTGTGTGGGACCTCACAATATGACTCTAAGGCAAGAAGAAGTCCTTAAGGTTGGGGTGCCTCCGTAAGCATGCGGTGGGGTACAATGCATACTAACTAAGTTCCCAACACGTCCACTAGTTTCACTTAACCAACTGAAGTTCTGATTTCCAATTCAAATCAACCCACGACTCGTCGTGAACCACCCAAGTCCATATTCCATCGATAGAGTTCCCGATAAAAGGAAATGACATGATTCAATACATTTTATCCTAGATTATTGCTACTAATCACATAGTGTTACTGGTTTATATATAAAAGTCCCGATGTCTTTCCTCACAAAGGTGCATCCGGGTACTTATACGTGGGGCCAACACCTATAAGTACCTAGAAGTCACGTTGGTAAGGAAAGATGAGCTTGGACTGTAGTTTAATGCTGCTTAGGGTCACCACTCACACCCCATGTTAGTAGCACACGTTTCGAGAGGAGTCACATAGAGCCCGTAGGCCTCATCGCCAGGCGGAGAACACACAAAACCCAATCACGCAACACAAAGCACAAGGCACAAACCACTCGACGACACGGCAGAAAAATCACTAAGACGTCAAAAGGAGCACTAAGTAGTGCAGGCAGCACACGGTGAGCTAAAGCAGCACTAAACTCTCGACCGGGTTATTTACGGTTGTCCAAGTCTCTATCCAAGTTTCTAAAGAAGCATGCTTCTCCTTGGAGGTTTATTTCTCTCTATCAATAAACATAATACTCGAAATGTTTCATATGAGATCACCTAAGAACTTAGCCAACTTAAGTCGAATGCCCGTATTCTCATGGTTGTTCACTCTTTTCATAACATTATATACATAATGGAGCCACTAAGGATAACACACATAAATAATTCAAGCGACTCAGGCCCTATAATCCACGAGTAAACTAACAGTCCCATTAATAATAATTTTGATTGGAAACTGGAACCGAATCCAGTCTCAGTGATGGATGTGATCTAGGAACTGAAAACGAAACCAGATGCAGATCTGTACCCAGCTTCTCCCATGCACACCATGTACACCGGACTCCAACTACGCACATACACCTAATGGTTTAGTCTTAATAGATGTATTTTTGAGGCATTGTTTAAAAAGAAGAGAGGGCAACTACTCCTCATGGGTGAATAGTTTTGTCGGCATGCCAATTAATCTTTGTTTCATTATCTGAAATACAAGGGACTAAGTAAAAAAATTAGAATTATACTAAACATGCATTTCTACAAGTGTACGGGATTGCGATAGAACCACACGATATCTAAGGAGGATAAGGTACCTATATTGTTTATTAAGATGGAATGATAGTGAACGCAATAATATTCTACAATTACACACCATTCAACAAGCACCTTAGTTGTGTGGCTATCTTGTTTTATATTGATTACGGGAACAATTCTGCAATCTAGATATATATTGATCTAGCAACTGCATTCTAGTCTGCTGTGAGGGTGATGCCATACATAATATGGGCCTTAACAACGGACGACTTAATGCCTGCTATGCATAGACTTAGTACATGATTATTATCCCGACAACATATTGTGACACATCAACTCCACACTGTCAATTCATTAGTTCAAGACCGAGAAAGACAAGCTTTCCTACAAAATTTATGTCTTTTGTTCTTGAGTCTTCGGTTCGGTAATTTGTTCTATGGTTATTGTTAATATTTGCATAATGATCTTGCTCTGAAATGATATAAATCATACTTACTCCAGCTATGCATCCATTGGTGCAAATAAAATCAGCATGACTATGTCCAATGCTGCTTTTAGAGGAATCCAGATTCCTGTATATAAAACAATACACAATTTTTAAGTTACCCAGCAAGATAACTAGATTAAATGTTTATCTAAACACTCAATAATAATTTCTAGAAACATCTGTGATTGATTTGGCTTGCAGACATGAAATTACCATTGAATTAGGAAAATCGAAGATGGTAAAGAGCACCTTATGTCAGAGGATGGTCTGATAAGACACATTCCCATGTTGTTTATTCTCATGAACTACTTGTGGCATTCAAATATAAGTCCACAGCAACTCTCACTCCTAAACAACCTGGTACTAAATTTAAGAATCACGACATTGTATGTATTGGACAAAATCAATTATCTCTTACTAAGGTCCTTCTGGCCGTCTCACAACTAGAACATACAACCTAAAGTAACATCTTGGAGATCGACGACTAAGGCTGGGTAAAAGAAGCATGAAGTAACCAAAATAAATGCTACCTACCGTGCTGTTAGTTATCTCAATTTTAAGCTCTCAGCAATGAAAGTAATTCATCTAATTGACCACCAATAATTTCGATATTTCTATATTGGAAATAACCTGGTTAAATGATGAAGCACAAAAAGAGGCAATTGCAGCCAGGAACAATGCAGTATTGAGCTGTTGGCAAATGGCTTCCTATGTAATATGCAGACGTGATGATTGGAGTAGCGGTAAGATGTCCGTAACTGTTAGTAAAGTAAGGCTCGCTATAGAGGTGATAGGCAAAAACAAGCCATTAGCCAATCTGATTGAAGTTAAAACTATATATGATTTCTCTCATCAAATGATTTGAGCACATTAAGTCAAATATCCAAATGGGGCTGGAAGTAGATGCTGCACTAGTCACGGTGCGTGTAGCACCCAAAAAAACTGGCATCGACAAGAACTCTAAATGATTCTGCCACCCCGGCCATCCCGGCGTTCCTCCTCTGCTCACGCATGCCCCCAGCCAAACTCGACACCTCCTCCTCACAGAAGTACAAGCCAAGTCTTTATCGGCATATCCTCGCATGGGTAAGTACACAAATACCAGAGAATCTCGGCCAACGAAGATGAAACCCAAATCTGACTCGTGAGAAATAAAAGGCGGAAAACGACAACAAGGAGAAGAGATCTTGTACCTTGTGGAGGTGAGAAACGAGTCCCTCGCGAAGCGCTCTTCGCGTTGGTGCCTTTGGTTTCATGATCGGGCACTCTGGCGACCTCGGGCGGCTCTGGGCGAGCTCTAGGGTGGAGGAAGAGAGGAGGGAGGGTTGAGAGGAGGCTGGTCGTTTTGGGAGAAGAGGGGTGGGGTTTATGGGTGAAATTTCGGATCCGGATCTGGATCCGGATCCGAATAAGACTCAGACCCGTCCCCGTAAAAATAGTCGTAACTCGGGCTCCTGAACTCGGACTTTCACGTTCTTGGACTCGTTGGAAAGGTCTCGAAGAGCACTACGCGATGGATTTCTCATTTGAATTTTTTTCAACTCCAGATAAGTACAGATTTTGCAATTAAATCTAGACTTCAATAATTTTTGCAATTTAGTCCCTGTTCGGGTTTCGGGGTTTTTACATGCACTGGGACACGCCTTTTATAAGTACCTAAGGTACTTTCTACACACACTCTTATAGCATTAACAATGTAGGGCTCTTTTTTCGTGCTTTCCCATCTCCTACAACCTAATAGCTTTGGTTCAAGTGGATACTTTGAAAATGTTGGGAGCGCTCTTCGGCTCTTTTTGTGGAAATTATCCTTTGGATTTTTTGGCTTTTCTTTTGATTTTTGTAATAATGATGATCTGGATATCTCCATTGCTTTTACCAAGTTGGCTCATGATGCTCTACATTTTAAGGTTTTTATGCATACTGGCACCTAGGTTAAGTGAGGATTAGTACAAGGACCTTGTCTGAATGCTTTCTTATGTGCTGAAACTCAGGTTTCATGAAGTGACCCTTAATAAAGTCCCATCCTCGAGAATCAGATCTGACTAAAGTCGCTCATATTAGTTCCTCAGGCGAAGCATTGACTCATCATAAAGATTATGTCATTGTGCAAGTGTTGTGTTGGTACTTTTTCTTTTAGCTTTTGAGATTCTATATGCAATATATCACATATATCTTCTAATTAGGGATGCTGAGTAACTAAGTCCTAGTACCCTAATGGACAACAATAATGTGACTTGGACCCAAGTATCACTCTAAACCAAGTAGTCTGGAATACACAAGTCCTGTGTGGTATGAAGGTTTCAAGGATAGAACCCTAAGTTATATTTTTTCCCTTTTTTTTCTTTTTTGGGAAAATACACATGATTAGTGAAATAATTACTAGCATGAACTTATATGGATAGTTGCATCTACTTTCAGCCAGCATGGGTGTAAGTATGGACCATATAGTGGCTACCTGTGTTACTTATGGATAGTGCCTTAGGCGTTGTCCTTTAGCCACCAATCTGCTAAGGGAGTCTGTAATTCCCTCACTAAAAAGTAACTAGTCGTTTTGTAATTCATTAGTCAAAATTGACTTTTAAAGTTTTATTTGTTTTCAAAAACATTGGTATACTCCCTAATTTTGACAAAAATTTTAAAACAAATATTATATACACAACAATTTTGTATAGTATATATATTATACACAAAACTTACCCACACCTAGTTTTTGGTTAAAGTATGAGCTACAAGTAAAGTATATAGCATATATACACAACCTTATACTTAGCCCGTGATATGTCCCCATGACACAAAGCGGAATGAAGACATAACTCGTACCAAGCATTGTTGAATGACAAAAATAGGAAGTGGACTCACCCCCTATACTTAGGCTTTTGAGGGCCTAAGCATAGTAGAAGATCAAGAAATGAGGTGGTCGAGGGTGAAAAGTAGGGATAGAAGTGAGGTATCCAAAATGATATCAACCCCCCTGTACTTAGACTCATGATATCCTAAGTATGGACGAGTACTCACAGGTGGGGATCCGACTAGATCTGAGATGGATATACAAGAGATTGGTCAAATCTTCGAGTTTCTTGGAAGATAATGGCAAATGGAATCAATGCTTCATGTGGGGCATGTTGAGCTTTCATCTAACTCAGTGCTCTGTGTGAATGATATCTTCTCGACTTGGACCAAATTCTCATTTGATTCTATGAAGTGTTTCAACAATTGTCCCTTCACAAGGGAAGATTGTGCATTGTCTGTTGGTTAGGATATCTCAACACGACCATTATTGTGCATTTCTCTTACGATGAATGGTCCCGTCCACTTTGATTTTAACTTACCTTATAAAATATTCAACTTTGCATTAAACATCCACACTTTTTTTCCTGGGACAAAGTTCTTGGTTCTGATGTGTTTGACATGCCATTTCTTCACTCTTTCTTTGTAGATTGTGTTGTTTTCATATGCATGGTTTATAATTTCAATGAGCTCATTCAGATCCAAGTCTCTGCTCTTCTTCCCCTGATGATAGTTTCAATTGATCTACGAGCAAATGACATGGTTTTCAAAGACCATTCTAAAGGGAGAGGTGTCCAATTGGGGTCATGTAATCCGTCCTGTAAGCCCATAGAACTTTATCCAAGAGTTGGGGGACCAGTTCTTCCTGTCAAGGCAGGCTAGCTTTTGCAAAATTCCTTTAACCTCTTTGTTTGACACCTCAACCACACCATTAGATTGTGGGTGGTAAGGATTAGAAACTTTGTGCTCAATGTTGTAGTCCTTAGTCAACTTCTTCACCTCCCTGTTGACAAAGTGGCTACCTCCATCGGATATTAATACTCTGCGGATCCCGAACCTCGAAGTAATATGATCTTTCAAAAATTTAAAGATGGTCTTACTATTTGTGACTCCAGTAGGGATAGCTTCTACCCACCTTGTTAGATAGTCTGTCGCGAGAAGAATGTATTCAAATCCATGATTGTTAGGAATGTGCCCATAAAGTCAATGCTACATGCGTCAAATACATCACAAATGATCACTGGTTGCATGAGCATGGCATCTTTGGGACCAATGATCCCTCACATTCTCTGATATTCTGGGTACGACCTGACAGAATTATAGGCATCCTTAAACAAGATCGACCAATAAAATCCACATTGTAATATCTTCTTGGTGGTCCTCTTCCCGGAGTAGTGTCCTCCTGCCTCCAAGGTATGGTATAAGGTTAGGACACTTTGGTATTCCTCTTGAGGAGTACATATCCTCCAAATACAATCTGATATTCGAAGAAAATGAATGGATCCTCTTAGTGTAGTGTATGGATTCCTACTTTAGTCAGTTAATTTTGTTCTTGGGCCAACCCTGGGGAACTTCTGAGACACAAGATAGTTAACCATGCCAGCATACCATGGGAGAGAATCAATAACATAAATTGACTCGTTTGGGAAGGATTCTCGGATCAGCTCTAACTCAGGTGGTATGTTCTACTCGATCCGAGATAGATGGTCAGCCACCACATTTTTCACTCCATGCTTATCTTTAATCTCCAAATCAAATTCCTGTAGGAGAAGAAGCCATCTAAGTAGATGTACCTTTGTGTCTTTCTTTACCATTAAATAAGGGATGGCTAAATGATCTATAAATATTGTCACCTTAGAACCAAGAAGCAGAGACCTAAATTTTTCCCAAGGCAAAGAATGCGACAAGCATCTCCTTTTCTATCACATAATAATTTTTCTGAGACAGATTCAAAACTTTGCTTACGTAGGGAATACCATAGTGGACTTCATCTCTCCTCTATCCTAACACAACCCCTATTATAAAATCAAAAGCATCAGTCATGATCTTGAAGGGAAAAGACCAGTCAGGGGCTTGTAGGATATGAGTCTCAATGATCTTTTTTTGAGTAGCTCAACGACCTCAAGACACTTATGATCTACAACAAACTCAGTGTCTTTTCCTAAGAGCTCAATAAGTGGTCAGGTAATTTTTGAAAAATTTTCAATAAAATCCGATGTGCCATAGAAGTGATCGTACTTGTTTGACATTGGCTAGTGGCTCGAGTTTCTTGATCACATCCACCTTGGTTGGATCAACCTCCATTCCCTTCTTGGATATGGCATGCCTCAAAATGATGCCCTCCATCACCATAAAGTGACTTTTCTCCCATGAGAGCACTAGATTCACGTCCCTTCACTTCTTAAGGACTCGATCCAGGTGCGCAAGACAATCATCGGATGAATCACCATGGACCGAGAAGTCATCCATAAAGACTTCCAATAAGGAGTTATATTTCACTTACACAGTATAAGTAGATTCATAGCCATCACAATTTACGTATGAGGACTTGTTCTGACTGTTGAGGCGACCTGAATAGAGACTTGTGGAACTCGAAGGCTGTTGAGTCTTAAATCTGATTCCCAATAAGGTTCCGCCAAACTAATAATCCAAAGGTATGATCGAGCTCCATACTTTGATTTTATGAAGATTAGTTTAAAAATCAAAATTATTATAAGTTCTTTATTTTTCCTTTATTCCTTTTCTTTTTAGTCACTTATTCTTCAAATAAGTGTTTGCTAAGGGACAAGCAAAGGTAAAGTATAGGGGGATGATGAATAACCACTTCATCATCTTTATTCATTTAATTAGCTTAAAATTACTTATAAAATACATGTAAATATCAATAAATACCTCTTTTTAATAAATATATATTCTTATGTAAATATTGTATACTTATTATTCTTTTAACTTAAAATAAATAAAGAAATAAATAAAGGAAAAATAAAGAAAATAGAAAATTGTATATATGCAATAAATACAGGATGGCTCTAACCCCGAGAGTAGGTCAAGACTTGACCAAATTGACAAGGAAAAAAGTCGGGGGAGTTAGGGCCTTCAACCAGAAAATTCAGAAATAATCTTCAGTTGTGAATATTCATCACTTGTACATCACTGTATATATTATATATTTTCTTATTCTATTTTATTTATCACCAAAATCATCTTATTTTCTTCTAAGATCATGTATATAAAAATAAGTTGTAAATATTAAAAATAATTTCAAGAAGTATCATTGTACAGTTTTAAAATAACAATACTTTGAAAAAGTCGTAATGCTCAACTTGTCATATCAATATCTTCTCCAAAAAATTCAAAATAAATCGAACTCACTTTTATTGTATTTAAAATTAGATAAGCTTTAAATTGAAAGTGGTTTCATAAAATCATAGTTAAGATGCGAAAAATGGCTTTTTGGAGTGCTATTGTACAATATGTCTGTAGAGTACTGTATATTATCTATTTATGTATGTATTTTCTTTTATTTTTGCACATATTATATTTTTAAATATTTGTATACATTGTATTTGATTTATATAAAATAATAATAATAATTAAATAAAAAATAACCAAAAATAAAATCATGTATTTATACTATGGGTATCACATACCTATATTGTAGATATTCTTATTTATTTAACTTGATAAATCAATTCATAAAAAGCAAATAAAAATATATTTAAAATCCTTAAATTATTTCGTAAATTAATAAATTATTTAAATATTTGTTAAAATAATTTATTAAAAATCAAAGTGTTGTATATTTATATGTATTTTTACCTATGAGTACATGTGTTTATTTATTTTTCACCTATTCAATTAATTTATTTAATTTATTATAAATCATCAAAATTAAGTTTATTTATATATTAACATTTTTATTTATAAAACCTTTTTATTTAAATTCATTTCCTAATTTATTTTTAATTTATTTCATTTTACTTCTTATTTTGTCTCAGATGTTTGTCCTCCAGCGGATCCTCATTCCTGATTGGCGAACCCAGGTCTGTTGACCTGGGTCAACTCTTCATCCTCCTTCCGAATTCGAATAAACTGGCCAAGCTACCTTACTTCTTTGATTTTCTCCACCCATCCTTAGCTCCATTCTACCCGATCCCTTCTGCAAATTTCTTCCCCGAATAACAATCAACCTCGCCCGAATAATATTTTCACTCGCCCGACCTCAGTTAGTGAACTCATCTCTTTTCAAAATTCACCATCACCAGATCTATAAAAGCCTCTCCAGATCAAACCTCGCCTAGGTAATCCCTTTCCTCCGTTGTTTCTAGAGCGTGGAGCTGTGATAGAGCTCCAGTTCTACAGTTTGGAGTGCCTTGAATGGGCCTAGAGGCACAATCCATCTACGTTGTTGGAGCTCCACCGCGGTGTCCAGCTTCTTCGTTTATCGCAGTGAATCTAGGCCATGATCATCTCATCTTCAGTTTAGGTTAATCTAGTTTGGATTTCTTTTGATTTCTGTTGTTAATTTTGCAATTTAATTTCATTTTTAGTATAGATCTGTTCATCTCCATTCTAGCTCTATTCTGCTCGGTCGGATCCCATCCGTGTGTCGATATCTATCTCCATCCATCTCATTACATCCACCGACCCTTCTTCATTCTTCCCCCACTTCTGATCATCGAGATCCTTTACGAATATGGAGTCTGGTCTCCTTCCTGCCCACCTTCGCTGGAGACACCCGTTCACCCCCCATCTCCTTCTATTTTAAGCTAATAAGTCATACAGAAAATCCATCTCCGAGAAGAA
Organism: Ottelia alismoides; assembly: GCA_037367405.1. Classification (NCBI taxonomy): domain Eukaryota; kingdom Viridiplantae; phylum Streptophyta; class Magnoliopsida; order Alismatales; family Hydrocharitaceae; genus Ottelia; species Ottelia alismoides. The sequence goes on along the minus strand of JAZKJV010008926.1, from coordinate 341,246 downwards.
GAGTATCTGTAGGGAATGGGACTGCTTCTGGATGAGGATAGATCACATGGGAGATTGAGTTTCCATGCAAACATATGCAGCTCCATATTGTAGATTTTCCAGATGAGGACATCACAACCATATCAATTTGACGCGGAGGAGCTCCGGAAGCCTCCAGCTACCTTCAGGCAGAGAGATGGACGGAGATTGACTGAGACCTAACCGATTGAAGATCGTCAGCAGCCACCTTCATCATAGTTCTTCTAGGCATTGTCTCCATCGATAGATCAGGAACGTCAAGCCTAGATCGCATCCAGGTCATTGAGGGAGACCCAAAAGCTGACCATTGATCAGATCTGAAGGGGCAATTCACAACAACTGGATCAACACGTGACCGCCACGAGACTCGGTGATTTTTACATCTTCAACCCATGAACGTTTTATTAATTATAAATAAGTCCTTTCATGACACATGCCAGACGTTTATTGTGTAAATATTTACATCAGTGCCCTTCGAGATTTTAATAATTGCATTTGAGTTAGGCTTGAACAGAATCGCATGCCACTGCGTATGGTTTGTGGTGATTTTGCAAATAAAGCCCTCGTACTTTTATGTCAATTTAGATCATAGAAACTAAATAATCATGTCGAGGTACGTGCTAGTGCATATTACGTGCGTTGAACGTGCCTCCTATGGGTAAATTGCAACATCTACCTCTTATTTGTTTATTTTGTTATTGGTTCAGCCCTAAGAATAACTCTGTTTATAGTTTAGTCCTCCAATTCTAGATTATTTGTTTGGTTGCTAATTGAGCTTAATAAATCGTTAATTGTTTCCAAAATTTCTAAAAATTCCTGCTAATTAGTTTATCATCTCAATTTTTTTTTTGCAAAACTAATTAATGTTATTATTTTAAAAATAAAAAATCATCAAAACTTGTCCTGTTTGCAATAATAAATAAATAAAATATCAAAAAATGTTTGAAAAATTCTAGAAAAATGTGTGTGTATGTGTTTTGATTTGTTTGAGTTTCAGTATAAATTTTATTTGATTTTTTTTATAAAAACCCTAAAAATTGAAAAACATAGAAAACACTAAAAAAACATACAATGTTGAAAAATCAGAAAAAATACATAAAAATAGCTTAAATAAAGATTGAAAATTGTATTTCTTATTGTATAAATTTCCAGTATTTTTGGGTTTATTTTATATTTTAAAAATCCAAAAATATTGAGTTGATTATCTATTTTGTTTAGTTTCTTCTTTTAAATATTTTGAAAATCTTAAAAAATCTAGAAAAAACTTTGAAAATCATAAAACAATAAAAGATTGTTAAAAAAATAAAAATATCTTTATTTGAATTTTATGTATATTTTTAGCATTTTTAAAAATCCAAAAAGAGTCATTATTTCCCTTATTTTGCATTTCTTTTATTTTTATTTCATTTTAAATATAAAAAATACAAAAATTTGTAAAATTAACATTCATTAAAAAATCAAAATTAGAAAACATAAAAAATATAAAAATAAAAATTCCAAAAATAAATGAATATATACAAAAAGAGTAAAAACACATAAAAACACTAAAAGAGGAAAAACACTTCATTAATTCTTAACAATTAATAACCCTCGGGTATTAAAGCCTCCCTGAGTTCAAACCTGCATGCTATACATGTAAAATAAATAACATCTTTTCTTTCTCTCTTTGATTAATTTTTGCTTGAGAATAAAAAAATTTATTTTTGATTGGGGACATTTAGGTTGTAACTACATCGTTCATATCAATTTCTCTTTAAATAAAAAACCCCTAGATTTGTCTCGAATAATCAAATGATGCCCTTGACGGGGAGGCACGACGAGGATAGTTAGGTTTTCTTCTTGCATCTACTTGTATTTGTATATACTCAATTTCTTCTACTTTGTCTTTTTGTTTTCAATCACATTTTTTGCTTTATTGTATTTGTTTATTTTTCATAAATTGTTTCTGACACCTTTCTTGTTTATCTTTTCTGTGAGGACCCGACAAGCGAGGGTGGAGTTATTAAGAGCACCGAAGCACCCAAGCGAAGCGGAGGCCATACGTTTCTACATCGGTTGGAGGAGAGTGTAGAGGAGGAGGAGCATGAGGAGTGGAAGAGCACTAGATTGTTTGAGCACAAATTTTTTGTTTTATTTTTAGCCCTTTTGTTTCATTATTTTTTAAATAATTTGTAATAATTTCTCTTGGCATTTGCCTTTTTTCTATTTTCTATGTCATTTTATACCCTTATGATTGTGAGGTATGTTTCACCAAGTGCTAGTGCACTTGGGGGACCTCATCAGATTTTTACTTTTATCGCTTTTTTTTATTTATTTCATACAATTTTTGTGCTTGAGCTAATTAGTATATATTTCTATTCTCTTGGTTGCGTTGGGTAAATAAAAGGTCCAAATACCTAATAATCTTCCTGTTCCTATAAAGTAGTTTGTAGTTTGGACTTAGACAAATAACCAGTTCTTCCAGATAATAGAAGTTTGTGCTAGGACGGTTCTTGCTCATTCATTTAGTTTAGTTTTTATTTTCATACGCATGGATCATATTGCATGTAGATTGTTGGAGACATGTACTAATTCTCTACCCTGCATGCATCATTGATTTTGTCGCATCGACTTTTCTGACTTCCTTGTTTTCTCTCAGGATAAAAAAAAGAAATTGGAAAATTCATTAGATAGATTTATTTGAAAATACTCAAAAAGTGACAACCAAATAAAATTAGGACTACTAATTAAAACTAAACATAACGATCCATTCATTGTTTTGGGGAAAGGAACCCCCTCATTGTTGCAGGTTACTTACCTCCGGACAGAGTGGGTGAGGACGTAGCTCTAAGGATAGAGCCCAAATCCCTAGACTTGTGCCCTAAGAACCTGTATATCACTCTTCGGTACACGATGTAGCTGCAAGCACTTACCTCAGACCTTAGAAAATCATTTTAGTGTGCTCCTTCTCTTATCTCCCTTTGGCCCTGATATAACCCAACATCCCGAGCAAATGATTCCACTGTTTGGGGAGTTTTGAGGATCTACATTGGGCAATAGGGCGACATCATCCTGTGTGTTTGGTGTTAAGTAATTTCTTGTGATTCACTAAACTAAATTTCAACATATAAAAGATCGAACTCTTACGGTCCTCACATTGTGTTCAGTTGGTGAATCGGGGATATATTTTGTGTTTCTTTGCTTAGTTTAAAGATCCCTTTGCGCACTTTATGCCTTTTTCTTCATTTCTCTTATTGTTTGACTTTGTGTTCTCATATCTTTCCTTTTGATATTGAAGATGTTGGATTGGAGTACATTTTGTATGGACTTCATGAGTTTATCTTGGTACACTCCAGTTCGGTGTTCTTCACTTATTCGAGATGACTCTCTTCCTGAACTTTAGCCAATAAATCCCTTGTTTGATATTGACCCTAATCTCAAACTATCATTTGAGACTCCATATTTTTGAAGATTGATTGAGTGCCTTGCACCTTTTCAGAGGCAGACTTTGAGGACTCGATGACTCCCAAAGGGAATGCGCCTATGACTGAGCATCATGAGATCAACAACACGATGTTGACTTCGATACAAGTTATTCAGGTGCAGTTGACTGAGCATGTCAACATACAGGCGGGATTGAGAGACATGATCTTAGAGTTGAGGAACTACAGAGGAGAGAGGAGAGAAGAGGATAAGCAGATGAGAGGAGGTGGGGATGGGGGAGATGAGCAGCAGCCTAGAGCAGATCCTATTGTTGAGCCAAAGAGAGTGGTGCCTAAGCTCACCCTTAGAGATGCATATAACCTAGGTGCAGGACCCTCAGCCACATGGATTCAAATACCTACGGTTCATGGGCAATTCGAGATGAAACCCTAGCTATTACCATTACTCCTCATATTCCGTGGTCATATCAATGAGAACCATATATACACCTCTAGCGGTTCGACCACATATGTGGTACGATGCACTACCCTAACATTTCATTAGAGGTAATATGACAACCTTCTCGTTTAGCCTTATGTACCATGCACTGTATGGGTCATCCATTTAGGAAAAGTTGTCACATCTTGGGAGGATTTAAGATCAGCATTCCTGAGCAAGTATTACCCTCTAGGATGACTTAATCAGATGTTGTCACTTATAGCTAACTTCTCCCATATGTCCCATGAGCCTATTCACGAGGCATGGGAACACTTTAAAAATTTGATGGAGAAGTGTCCCACCATGATATACCAAAGACCAACCTTGTGTAGAATTTCCTTGGGGGTTTGAGTTCAGAAAACCAGAGATTGGTTGATGCCTCTTGTGGCGGGTCCCATTTCAACAAAGATGAAGATGTCCTATGGCAGATTTTTGAGGAAATGACGGAGAGCTCAACTGCTCTATCTTCTTCCCGTGAATTTCAGAAACATCCTGTACCTGCTTCAGTTCCCCACAAGGCCATCGACATGAAGACATCTCATGATGTGGATAGGGTGGATAGTCTTGATATGACCATCATAGGAAATCACCTATCCAAATTTTTATATCATAGAAAAGCGATCACAAAAACTTGAAAATTTACAAGTGATTGAACAGAGGATGAAGCAACCGGATAAGCTGAATATAATTACAAAGCATCTAGAGCTTCTAGTCTGTACGATCAGTTCATGTCAGAGTACGAGTGTTACATCTGATACTTATGCCTCGGAGACATCTTCTTCTACTTCTTTAGCACAATAGAGTACTAGAACACCCCCAATAGTCCAGCACATTTACTATGTGTAGACTCCAGACCAGGTCTTGCAGCACTCACCTCCAACATGTATTGTACCATACTACCAGAAGTATGCTTATCTTTCTTAGAAATAGTGTCCAACTCCACCTCACATTTAAGAGGTGGACGGTATTTGGAGCGGCCCTGAGTATAGCTAGACCCGTACACCAGGATAGGGATACTTGGGTTCCCAGACCGCTCAGAGTCCAGTTCACCAGTTTCATGGTGGGAGTTCACATCAGTTCAAACACCAGCTGCCTCAGCCTCACTACTCATCTCCACCAAATTTCTAGACTTGGAGACATGGACAGCAGCAGATGCAGCCTGCATACCCGTATCAGTCGTATTATCAGCAACAACCTATACAGTATTCACACTTTTCACAGCCTCCCCCTCCTCATTATGCATATCAGCCGCAATCTGCTTATTTTTGTTCCAGTGGCCTCCACACTACCAGTCTCAGTGACCACCCATTGTTAATCATCCAGAGGCACCTTCGGTGAACCCAACACTTGATCAACTAGCTCTTTTGATGGAGAACATGAATGATCTGAACCATAGGCTTGACGACCTGACCGCCACAAAGACAATTATTCCAACCTAGGTTGAAGACAATCCCAACAACTTCAAATGCAACAAGGAGAAGGTATCTCATGATACATCCACCCCCGAGACAGGTATTTATTTTACATGTTTATCTGACATCACTACTCTCAAGAGCGGTAGGAGATTGTAGACGCCGGCACAGTTGCCATTGGGGAAAACCGTTGATCGAGCTTCATCACCATCTTCATCTTCTCCATCAATTAAGCAGAGGACCAATGTTGTAGCGCGTGGAGGATATTCATCACCACCACCATCATCCAGAAAATACCAAAAAGAAAATAAAGGAAGATGCATCGCCAGTGGATAAAGCAACCCATTTTGTTTTTCCTTCTTCTTCTACACTTGTTTTGGATGATATTTTACATATTGATTCTGATCATCCACATGTATATGCTGATTCAAATTTGAATAAAAGAAATGAGCAGTTTATTGTTAGTTATTCTGTTCCATTTGTTGATGCCTTGAAATTAAAAATTAAAAATAACGCTATCTGATCCTAGAATGGTAGAGATACTTCAAAACATCTTTTTTAGATATTCCACTCCTGAAGGCCATGGAGTACATGCCCACAGTTAAAAAGGAAATGAAAGAAGCATGTACTAGGAAGCGTTAGCCCAAGCAGAATAGACACAAGAGAAATAGAACCATATCTTGACCATGGCCACAATTCATGCCATCATCAACCTCCACCCAAAAAGAAAGATAAGGGAGCACTTCACATCCGTTGCCAATTTTTTTATCAGGAGTTTGACCGTACTCTTCTCGATAACAGATCCTCTAACAATTTCATGCCATTCTCGCTACTCACAGAGTTTGGTTTGGGGCCTCTTAGATCAACTAGGATGATCCTTCAGTTTGTTGATAGATTGATCAAGAGGTTGAGGGGCATTATCGAGGACATTATCGTAACGGTGCAAGGAATGCAGTTTCCATTGGACTTCATTGTCCTGGACATTGGACACCTCATCACCATTACTCTATACCCCGATCATACTTGGTCGGTCATTCCTACAAACAATCGAAGCGGTAGTAGATTATGGTACTGGAGAGATAACCTTTCACTCCCATAGTGATAAGTTTAAGATAGAGACGACTTCGGATTCGAAGCCTTCACCGCTAGCAGTAGATGAGAGAGAGAGAGAGAGCAATTTATAATAGATTCTAAGGACTGTGATTTTACTACTGAGATTAGAGATACTGATTTGTTCACAAATTTCATGGATACCCACAAATTCCTTTCTCAAAAGGAAGGACTGGAAAGCATAGTCAACTTATGCTCTATTGTTGATCATTCTGAGTTGTTAGTTGGTGGATTATTAGAGTTGTTTTTTGAGAATACTGCTGAAATTTTCGAGTTGTTTACTGATGATTTTATTGAGATTTTTTAGAGTTTTGATGAGCCATTTTTTAACCCAAAAATTGAGCGGTCGTACGTTCCACACAAGGTGGGAACCTAGTCGTCGAATTGACCACACAAAATCCGGATTAAAACAACAATTAACCCACAATTCAGAATCAAGCAATGAAAATAAATGTGCGGAGATAAAATTTATTATAACTCTACAACAAAGATGTGTATAGGTGCACGTATATGTAGACTGTCGAACACAGGGAACAAGTAGGATAGATCGAGGCAATGAATGCACAAAAGTAAATGTGATGTATTTGTCTATATATGTGCTTTTTTGTAGGTTTTAATTTTCTTAATTTTTTTATTTTTAATTTTATGTTTTTATAATTCGATATTTAATTTTCTGTTTTCGTATTTTTCTTTTCATATTTTATATTTTTATCTTTTCTTTTTCTTTTAAAAAAGATAATAAAGCAATACACAAGATATATATACAATGTAGGCTATAATAGATATAATAGTTAATAAAAATAATCAAAATAAATAAAATACAATATTTTGGGGTTTTAGAATATTTTTTACTATTTTAATGATTTTTTAGGATATTTGGCTAATTTTTATATATTTTTAAAGTCAAAAATAGCCAAAATCAGGGTTTAAAATTAATGGTTGAAATTAAAATGGAGATGAAAATTAGTAAACAGTAGCAAAAATTCCCCAAATTAATTATAAAATAAAGATAATAATAAAAATAAAATTCAGAAACAGAAACTATGTTTTTGGGATTTTTAAGGATTTTTTATATATTTATAATGGTTTTAAGGGTTTTTCTATTTTTTGAGTTTTCTTTTATATTTTTTAGTGATTTTTGGTCTGTAGGTTAAAAACACCTAAATAAACAAAATATATTTTTTTGGCAATTTTTCAAAAAAGTTTTTACAATTTTATGTATTTTCTTTTGCAAACCGAGATAAAAGGCATGTTTTTTATTTTTTATAAAAACTAAAAAGCTTCAAAATGCAAAATAAAAATGATGGCTTGAAAGATCAATGCACCAGGAAGCTAAACCTATTTTTTAGGATTTTTTTCAAGTTTTAATAACTATTTAAAATAAATAGAGAAAGCATGTAAAAATACAAGGCCTGAAGGGGCATACATGTAAATAGAAGAAAGATCAGGGGCCAACTTGCAATTTTCACAAAAAATATTTAACTAATTATAAAAGTTCCTGGATTGAACGCAAATACCCATAAATGAAGACCCTTGCCTGCAAAATAGCCAAGCTCACGTGCACGCGCACGTGATCTTCGCTGGCAAGGACCAAACTGCAAATGTCAGAAACTTAAGGGGCTGGTTTGCAATTATTAAAATATAAATAAATGGCAAATGAAAGTATATCTACTATTTAGCAAATACAAAAAGTTGACTGGGCAGAGTTGCAAAAAGCCCAAACCTATGGCGGATCGGACGACGGGTCCTTAGTCACTTATCCATGTGTCTGCATTAGGACAACTGATGACGATTGGGAGACGCACGACTGAGATTAGATTGTCGAAGGTGATCGTGCGGCAGCGAGGTGAGACGATCCAACGGTGGCAGTTCGCCTGGGGAAGAAGATCTTGATCGAAGGCAGGCGAGGGCTGAGGAAGAACACGTGAGGAACGGGGCCTGGATGAGCTTGAACCTTCAAAATCCCCATGCTCCGAGCTTCTCCTTCACCACTGGGAATCCAAAAAGCTTCCCAAGGTCCCTCCACAATAGTAGGATGGATCAAAATGCCCAGATGGGATCCAATATTGGTTGGCGGCAAGGCAGACCTGGGACGCTTCCTTTTGACCAAAAAACGCCCCTCAGACAGGGCTCAAAGCCCTTGGAACCTACAGGGTCAGCACCAACAAAGAGGGGCAGGGGTTCTAGGACTTTTGTAGGTGGAATGGGCGACGGGGACATTAAGAATCACGGTGAAGGGGTTCACCAGAGGTTAGCTCCGGCGAACGTCGAGAAGGGTGGATCTTATTCTAATAACGCGATTAAGTGACAATATAAAAGAGGAGACTTAATCTAACACTAAAGCTAAGCAATCAAACACAAGGGGAACTCAATGGAAACGCACCTCACTAGCCGAAAAGCAGGGAGATCAGACCTCAATGCCGGCGATGCAGCGGAGATAGGTGGAAGCACCCAAAGACATCGCTGGAGCACGCCCAAGGTAGCTGAAGGCTCTCTCTGTCACGGGAGTCGATCCAGAACCAAGGAGGGAGGTCCAAGCGTGGTCAAAGTGGGGTTCAAATGTGAAAGAGAAGGTCGGAAGGTTTTTGTACAAGGTGGTGTACAGGGCGAGAAGATCGAAGGAGATGGGGCGTATCCGCGATCTGAAGATCGAAATAAACGTATGGGCGTGTATGCCCGACGATCGAGGAAGAAAAGTGGTGAAGAACGCGTTGCCAAATGATGAAAGGAATGCCCACGAAAAATTGAGAAAAAGAGGGGAGAAAATGAGGTCTGACACAAGGCAGAGGGGCTGGTCAGAGAGTTGACCGCGGGTCAACTCTAAGACGCTCCTGGTTGGCCCACGTGGACCAACCAAGAAAAAGCCATGAAAAATTATTTAGAAATTCAATTAAAAATAATAAACAATTTTATTGAATTTAGGTTATAAAATGAAAAATAATTATTATTTTCTGACTTATTTTATTATCATTATTATTTTTTATTTTTTCGAGGTCTAGAATTACAATTTACTTTTAGGGGCTATATATAGGTATATTCATCTATGTATTCTAGTCTTTTATTTTTATTTTGTAATTTTAATTTTATTGATTTAATTTATTATTTTTTAAATTTATAACTTATTTTTATACACTTAAATTTATTTTTATTTTATTTTTTTGATATATTATATATAATTAAATAAATAGATATATTATTTATATATGTATAGTTATAGGTAATTTACCTTTGTATTTCTATACATATCTTTTTAATGTTTTATTTATCATTCTATTCCAGTTTTAATATGTACATATATTATACATAATATTTACACAATTATAAAAATATAAAATTATAAAAATAATGAATACTAAATAAAATGAATATTTTAATCGGTACATCTATACAAGAAGGGTCCAAAACCTAACTTTCACATCATAACTCCAAAAAATATGAAACTACCTTCAATAAATAGCTTATTAAAAGTTATATATAATTAAAGGTGATTTTGATATATTTTGAGTTCTTATTTGAGACATGGGTCTGGGAAGTTGGGGGTTTTGGAAATATATTTAGATTGTATCTTTTTATCTGAATATTATTTTTGTGTGAAATCAATTTTGTATTTTTATATATTTGATTATCTACAACTTTCATGTTCAAAGTTTCTTTATCTGAAGTATAAAAAATGGAATTAAAATAGGTCCCAAAAATGAATAAAAATGAAGAAAATAAAATGGATTTTTTATTGGATTTTGGCCCTTATCTCCCCCTACTTTATTCCTTGTCGACCTATTCATCGAGATGCCTAGGTCTCGGGGTTTAGGGTCATAAAATATTTTCAATATTTTATTATTTTTCTTTTCTTTTCTTTATTCTATAATTTTGGCATTAAAAACTATATTTGATACACTATTTAAACAATAAGGCATGTATGCTAAAATGCATGAATTAAGGTTATTTACACGCATTTACTAGGGTTTTTAAGGCCAAAATGATAGAATAAAGGTTATGAAATGGATATTCATCACACCCTTTACTTGCCTTTGCTAGTCCCTAGCAAACACTTATGCATTAAGTGCAAAAAATACTAAGAAAAGAAAAGAAAATGAAAGAAAATGGATTAAGTTTAATTATCAAACTTGTCTTCACAAAATCAAAGTTTGGAGCTAAAGTCAGACCTTTGGAATTTTAGTGTGGGTGGAACCTTAATGGGAATTGGATTTGAAATCCAATAGCCTTTGAGAATCTCAAAACTCTGCTCAAGTCTCCTCAATAGCCAGGTCAGAATACTTCAATTCATACGCAAACCCTTACGACTATGAATCTGACTCGTACAGTGTAAGCGATAGTGGCTCTCCCCAACAGAAATTACAAAGAGACTGACTTCTCCAGCATGACAACCTAGTGATTCCCCAATCCAATACTCCTTCCTCGAGGAGCAGGGTATTCCCTTCTAATTTCAAGTGATAACCAGCTCACGAGGAGGGGTGAAGAGAAGAATGGATGGTAGCCAGTGTAGCTACCTATCCTAGGATGCAAGATCAGTGTAGTCAAGTCATCCAGTTGCAGGCTCATATAATTGATTTTGAAGCTCACGCTTGCTTATTGACTATACAACATATATACACTCCAGCAGGCATTTTATTTTCAATCAGTCCTGTCCATTTTTTTGGAGTTTTCACTTTTTGCTTTTTTGAAATACTATATGCAACAACATTTACATAAGGAGTTTTTCCTCTTGAGCCAGTAGATTATCCCTCTTTTGAAGCTTTATTACAACCCACACTCTCCTATCTTCAAAATTCATTATCACTGATGGGTTGGGGTGCACTTCCCTCCCTAGAGGAGGACAAATGTTTCCACTTGTGTGCATCTCATACCGACAAATCCAATCCCCTCAACACTCCAACTGAGTTGAGCCAAGTGAAAGGTTCAGGTGTCCAAGTTAGATCATTATCAACAAGAGTCGTGTGTGTGCTTTGAAATACTCTACTTGGGCAGTCAAGAATCCATTGAACTAAGTCTCGTGATCCTCAAAGAATTAAGTCAACTAGACCTGAAGTACCTCAATTCCAGCTCCTATAAGGTTCCTGTTATTAGGTAGATTTTAAGGTCCGACCAAGATCCAATGTTCGGAATTTACTTAGACTTGTTCAATTAGCAAACTCAATCTGAAAAATGTGAATGCTATGCAGAAAGCAGAAAATATTTTTGTGATGCAGTTTTCAAAGATTTTGAACTTTTTATGGATTTTTGAAAAAGATGATGCATATGCATTTTTTGGTATTTTTCAAAAAGATTTTGTAAATGTTTTTGGTATTTTAAATTTTGCTGATGTTTTTTTTATTTTTATAACAAAAGATTTTTGGTTGAAAAATAGGTAAAAATATTTACACAGGGATACATCTTACATTTACAAGAATTAGATTTTAAGAATTTATAAGGGGGTAAGTGATCAATTTTATAGATATATATACAGTTTAATAAAGAATTTTAAGGTGATGTATATGTTCCTCAAACTTTTTTGAAAAGGTTTTTTTCAAACAATTTTTAGAAGCTATAGTTCAAAATAATTTTTACAAAGAATTTTTACAAACATGTACACACATTTGAAAATCATTTTGCAAAGGTTTTTCAAATAGTATATATAGATTTTCAAAATATTTTTGCAACCATTTTCAAAACCATTTGCAAATAGTTTTTCAAATATTTTTATTTCATGCAAAGAAAATAAATTTTACAAAATAAAATAATTTTACAAAGGTTTAAATTATTGAACAAAACGTTTTCCAAATAGTTTTCAAAAGATTTTTCAAAAAGGTTTTCAAACTATTTTTCAAATATTTTGCAAAAAATATTTTAACCTGATTTATTAATCAGTAAATACAAAAAGTATTTGAGGAATAATCAACGTCTTTTATTAAGTGATTTTAATGAATTTAACAATATTATTAGCCATAATTATTAAGGAAAATAAAGTATGAGTTATGGCTAAAGTATATGCGCAGTATATACGACCCCATATACTTAGCTTGAGCTATGTCCTCATAGATCAGAAAAAAAAAGAGAATACATAACTCGGACTGAGTATAGAAAAGTCTAAAGAATAGATGAATGAAGAAATGAATGAATGAGAAGTTGATCGTCCCCCCTATACTTAGGATCAAATAATCCTAAGTATATCAGACTGTACACAAAGCAGGGAGGGTCATGGGTGGGAATGAACAGATCGTACTCAGATTGTCCCCCCTATACTTAGGGTAAGATATCCCTAAGTAAAGACAAGAAGAGAAGACAATGGAGGAGATCAAAGAATAGAAAGAACTCGGGGTGCTCAGCCCCCTATACTTAGGACAAAGTACATCCTAAGCATAGAAGACTGACAACAAGGGGCGGCACCTTTTCGGTAGAAAAAGAAAAATGAAAAGGAAAAGAAGAAAAGAAAAAAAAGAAGAAAAGAGGTCAGAAGATGGAAGAATAGATCAGAGAGAATGTACACACCACTCCCCCTATACTTAGGGTAACAAAAGCCCAAAGTATAGGAAACAACAAGAGTGACGAAATGGAATAAAGAACACCCGGCTCATCCACGCCCCATACTTAGGACAAAGTACGTCCTAAGCAAGGCACACACGAGAATGGGGTGGTTGAGCAATACAGAAGATGTACGTATGAGAATATACAACAGAGTGGATATACAGAGGATTAAGAAGGTCGAAAGTGAACCTTCTTGCGGGATCGCTGAGGAATGGATCTGATAAGATGGAGGTTGATATCAGGGTCCACAGTGGACGGAATCCGATCAGGATCGACCTGGTGAAGATCCTCATTGGTCCTAGAGTGTGAAGGCACAGACGGGTCAGTGATAGTAGTGGGGCTAGGTGATGAATGTGAAATTCACCTCTTTAAGAATGTGGAATTAGTCGTAGTATAGGAGGCGAATTTGGTTCAGCAAAAACCACGAACTTTGAATGTCGTGGAATATTTTTACTTGACAAGTCTACCAAGGTCGAACACAGGGACACGACTGCTTAATATATTTATCAAATTTTGATTCATTAGGCACAATTTGAGTTAATTTCGATTTCCGATCCATAAGAAGAACTAGCTATTTACAAAGCAAAGCTATGATGCATGCAATTTTTAAATTGATTTTTATGCAAGTTAAAGTGATGCATGAATAATGCAAGAGAACATGTATGCTAAATAAAAGATCACAAGTATACCCTAAAAATATGAGCAACATAATAGAAACCGAAATCAGAGTCAATTTTGAACACACGTGAAAAGCAGTCATCAGATCAAAGCAAGATAAGGAGAGCAGGGTCCCATTTTTCACATAAAAATTCACTTCATTTAAAACAGTGGTAAATGAGAAAATTAAATATGCTAAGATGTAGAGGACAAAACAAGGATCAAAACGACACTAAAATCATGCAATTTGGACATATGATGCTCAAGTTATGCTAAAAACAATGCAGGGGCATAACTGTAATAAAAATGCAAGAAAAATAAAGGATAAATATTGCATTTAGGTCCCTAGAAGGACCTAAATGCAATTACCAAAAACCGCCTAGGCCCTTATGCAATTTCACCATTGCGCGTAGGGGCATTTTTGCAATATCTGAAACCTTAGAGGGGCTCCCTGTAAAATACCCAGGCACGCACGAGAGGCACGTGCCTGGGGACCAAAGTGTAATTCCATAAAACTTCCAGGTCTTTTCTGCAAAATACCCAACACTTCACATGCGTTGCACGTGAGGGGCCATGCTCGGGTCAGCACCTGTGGCTCGGGATACGTGGCAGCATCTGGAGGTTCGTATCGAGGCTAGGACCACCCGAGCCTGTAGGTTCAGCGTAGAGGCTCGGGTGGAGGCTGGGACTGCCACGTGGCTTGATCGTAGCCGTCCGATCAGGATGATTGGACGGCACCTGCATCTTCTTCTTCCACCGCGGGCCACCGGATGAGGCGGTGCTCCGACAACACACGGATTGCTCCTCCGTGCTCCGGCGGGTCCTCTGATGATTGGAGGAGAAAGCTGGGGACCTCGCGAAGACGTTGGTGGTGCAGCGATGCTCCGAGGCTGATCAGAGGTGACGGATGGTGAAGCATCGTCGGAGGGGAAAAACTCGAAGGAGCTCCGATCTGAACTCCGGCCACTGAAGGTACCTGCAAGAATTAGTAATAGCCGAAGCGTGCATGCGTGTAGTGCGAGTGATTGTGAGGTGAGTGGACGACCGTGGAGGCGTCGAGAGCGGTGGCCGGAGGCTTCTTCGCCGGCGGAGCGGGAGAAGAAGGGGATCGGAGCGGGGAAGGTTCTGGAGAAGGGGGGATGGGTCGGCGAAGGTGCTGGTGACGTGGCGGAGCTAATGAGGTGGTCAAGCGAGCGTGGGAGCTGTGGTAGATGGAGGTAAAAATCGAAGAAAATAATAAAAAATATCACCTTGTCGGAGAAAGGTGTTGGGCGGAGGAGGTGGCATGTGCTGGGCTCTGTTGGAGTCATGGGTCTTCGCACGACAGGGACGACCGCTCCCCGGTGCTCGGCGGTGCCCGGAGGTCACCGATACGTGGCGGGGGCGTCGCGGGTCGACACCGGACCAACCCCATCGTCGCCTCGACGTTCCGCCCCTCCGCTGTCACCGGAGGGGTGGAGAAAGCTAGGAGAAGGCCCAAGAATGGTGGACACGGTGACCGGAGGCGGTGGACGAGGTTTTATAGGTGGAGAGGGTCAGACGGTTATGTGGTAGAGGGGCGTTTTTGTGAGGGGAATAAAGGCGAAGGTCACTAATGGCGGGCGTTGATGAGGGTTACGCGAGGATGACGAAGATAAGGGCTTCGTGGGGCGACGGTCAGGAGAGAGGCATGGCCGGAGTGGCCTTCCAAAATAGGAAGGGGGTGGTGGTCGGCAAGTCGTAACGCCTGGGGGAGAGGTGCGCGGGAGGTTGACAATGGACCATAACCGTTGGATCTAACGATCCAACGGCTGGGAGTGGGGCGCGTGCGAAGGGATGCAATCAAATCTGAGGATCTGATCGTACGACTGATATTGGAGCGCAAGGGAACGATCGAGATTGAATGTTGGGGGGATCTAACGGTGAGAGGGAGCGAGGTGACGTGGCACATGGGTAGGCGTTAGATGAGGGAGAGATCGGGCGGCTGAGGATTAGGCGATAGTGGGCGGCCGTGATTTGATCTAGGAGTCAGATCCAATGGCTGGTAATAAAGCGGGTGATGGACGGTGGTGATGGAGGCGGGGCGAATAGATCCAACGGCCCAGGAGGGTGTCGGGTGTCGCGAGGGGAAGCGGGCCACGTGGACGCTCCAGAGAGCGCCACATGGCCTAATCAGAAAAATTCAAATAAAATTACAAAGAAAATTATAAAAGAAAAGCAATAGTTAGAGGCCGAATTAGGATAAAGTCAAAACATGAAAGTTGCTCGTCTCGACGAGATCTACAACTTTCATGTTGGTCAAAAAGCCAAAAGAGGTCAAATGTACAAAACGTATTTTTGGGGGTATTTTTAAGGGGATAAAAACACCGATTTTGTGGTTTTGAGATGTTTTTGTATTTTTTAGTGCTTTTAATGGTCAGTGAATTATGGACAATTACTCTACCTATTTTTTAGGGGTTTTTGGGGATAAAATAATTATAAGGAAATTAAATACAATAATTTAAGGGTAAAATATATACAATATAATACAGGATAAAAATAAAGAATAGAAGGGTATTTTTATTGGATTGATTAAGCAGGGGGTTTAATTTACGGCTTTTAGCATGATGAATACAAGATTCATCATACCCCTATACTTAAACCATGCTCGTCCTCGAGCATCTAAAGAATCAAGGAGTCAGATTAATTCCTGACAGTGCGCATGGAATTTTCAAGGCTCGATCTTTCGAAGACTCTTGACCTAAGTGATCCTAAAATTCCAGGTTTATCCAAGCCTTAGTCAGAAGGAATCCAACTTCTCTGATTATCAGACTCTCTTTTTGTACATATAATATAAGGATATGACATTTAGTGTACTGCATTTCGTGAGAGCCGAGTCGATGTATCACTTAAAGTTCCAGTCCCAAAGACTCTCCTCTAGACCTAATCCTATATACTAGGGAAAAAGTCTATTCTTGCTTCAGTCAACCGTCTCATTAATTTGTCAGACTTGAAATGTTGATGGACGGCCAGATGATGGAGGTAATGGGGTTGTGTCTATTTTTCTCACCCTCACATTGGAACAAGGGGCCTCTCGAGTGCCTTTTTACTCAACACATGTAAATTTTATTATTGTTGATCAATGTGTCCGTCAAAAGAGTTGGAGTCGTCTGCACTTGTTTTTCTGGGAATACACCGGGGTGTGTCTTTTTTGAGTATCTAAGATACCTTCGAAACCCAGACTTGTATCGCTTACGATGCAGGGCCATTTTTGTGGTGTCAGCCCGACTCCTTGGTCCTAATTAGCGCTTGGTCCAAGTGGACACTTTGAAAATGTTTGGGAGCGCTCGCCATTGGTGGAAGCTCATTTGTATTTTGACTTTGGTATTCAGAGTCATTTCATTTCTTTTGTTGGCTAGATCCACTGCTTTTACCAAAAGTTGGCGCACACTGATCAACAAATTCCTTTAAGTTTCATCACACCCTGGCACATAGGTCAATATCAAAGAGATAGCTTATGAATCTTGTTCACATACTGGCTAGGGTTTTGCTGACACTCAGGTTTTCTAAAGCCTTCATTAACTTTATCCCATCCTCGAATATCATTAGATTGGGTCTAAACTCAAATCTCTGGTCCTAGTTCCTCAAGTGATATCTCAACTCAACTCATCAATCATGCAGTTGTGGAAGTGACTGTGCTGATCATATTTTCTTGAAGGTAGAGATGAAGAGTGCAATATAGCACTCAAATCTTTCAAACCAGGGAAGTGTGGATATTTAAGTCTTTAAAAACCCTAATGACTAAGGCATGTTAACTCAGACTCTCAAGATCCCAGAAATCTAGTGTCCTCAAAATTCTCATGCCTTGAGTGAGTGTGAATGTGTCAGGAATACACCAACTTCTTAGGTTAGTGATTTTTGTGTGATTTTTGTTTTTGCAGATTTTTATGGGTTTTAATTTTTTTTAATTCCTCGGAGAGACAATGACTGGCCCAGGCTCAAATAAAAGTATCCACTCTCAGCCAGTATGGACGTAAGTACGGGCCGAGACCCGTGTTACTTGAGGACGGGGCCATATGTGATGTCCTCTAAACCACCCACTCTGCTAAGGAAGACCGAGGTTCCCTCACTGAAAATATCTACTAAGCCTAGTAGTCAGAGTCAAATTCCAAGAAAGATTTTTAATTTTTCAATATTTTTTTTTAAAAAAGAATACTTACAAAAATTAATCCCTCAATTTTATTAAACAAGAGGCGAATTTCGCGCTCATCAAATGGCGCCGTTGCCGGGGACACGGCTTAGCTTAATTTCTGAATTTTGATTTTTTTGATTAATTTCATTTTTTTAGGTCCTCGTCTCATGCATCAATTTTTGCATCTGCTGATTTAATTTCTCAGTGTGTCTAACTTTTCTCTTTTGTGGCAGGGCCCATGATGATCGAGGATGCTTGATCCTCATGGAGGCGTGAAGTCGAGAGCTTCCGCTGAAAAGGCCGCAAAAGAATTTGGAAAGAAATTTTAGGAGTTTTAGATCAGACAGCCTGCATTGCATATTGTAAAAAAAACTTACATCTGCATATTTATTTCCAGTTTTGCATGTTGTACAAAAGAAAGAGAGTAGATCACTTGATGATCTACCCCCCCCCCCCACACACACACCTACACTTGCACATACACACTCACTCCCACCATCCCCCTGTATTTTTCACTCTCTCTCACTCTCTCTCTATGTATATATTTCACGAATCCCCTCTCCCGCACCCTTGTATCATAGAACACCCTCCCCCCTAATTCAGACCTTACTTAGGCTAATTGTAGCCTAAGTATAGGGGGGACCTGCCTGCTCATCCCTCTCTCGTTCTGTCTTATTGTACTTAGGTCGACTTTAGCCTAAGTATAGGGGGATCCTCCTCCTCAATTCCGCTATATCACCTGATATTTCAATCGAGCATTGGCTTCATGGCACTTATGCTATGATGACATAGCAAAATTTAAGTATAGGGGGTATACCGTATATTACTGTATTCTTACTTTAGCCTTAGATCACGTTTTAAATCTCTTTTAAAATTTTATTTTTTCGGGCTGGGTTTTGGTAAGCTTGTGAACTTAGAGTTGTAAAAACCTGTAAAAATTGTTTACTAAAATTGAGGGATTAATTTTTGTAAGTATTCTTTTTTGTAAGTATTCCCCGGCAATGGCGCCATTTGATGAACGTGAAATTCACCTCTTTAAGAATGTGGAATTAGTCGTAGTATAAGAGGCGAATTTGGTTCAGCAAAAACCACGAACTTTGAATGTTGTGGAATATTTTTACTTGGCAAGTCTACCAAGGTCGAACACAGGGACACGACTGCTTAATATATTTATCAAATTTTGATTCATTAGGCACCATTTGAGTTAATTTCGGTTTCCGGACCATAAGAAGAACTATGCTATTTACAAAGCAAAGCCATGATGCATGCAATTTTTTTAATTGATTTTTATGCAAGTTAAAGTGATGCATGAATAATGCAAGAGAACATGTATGCTGAATAAAAGATCACAAGTATACCCTAAAAATATGAGCAACATAATAGAAACTGAAATCAGAGTCAATTTTGAACACACATGAACATCGGTCATCAGATCAAAGCAAGATAAGGAGAGCAGGGTCCCATTTTTCACATAAAAATTCACTTCATTTAAAACAGTGGCAAATGAGACAATTAAATATGCTAAGATGTAGAGGACAAAACAAAGATCAAAACGACACTAAAATCATGCAATTTGGACCTACGATGCTTAAGATATGCTAAAAACAATGCAGGGGCATAACTGTAATAAAAATGCAAGAAAAATAAAGGATAAATATTGCATTTAGGTCCCTAGAAGGACCTAAATGCAATTACCAAAAACCGTCTGGGCCCTTATGCAATTTCACCATTGCGCGCAGGGGCATTTTTGCAATATCTGAAACCTTAGAGGGCTCCCTGTAAAATACCCAGGCACGCACGAGAGGCACGTGCCTGGGGACCAAAGTGTAATTCCATAAAACTTCCGGGTCTTTTCTGCAAAATACCCAACACTTCACATGCGCTGCACGTGAGGGGCCAGGCTCGGGTTAGCACCTGTGGATCGGGATACGTGGCAACATCTGGAGGTTCGTATCGAGGCTAGGACCACCCCGAGCCTTTAGGTTCAACGTGGAGGCTCGGGTGGAGGCTGGGGATGCCACGTGGCTTGATCGTAGCCATCCGATCAGGATGATCGGATGGCACCTGCATCTTCTTCTTCCACCGCGGGCCACCGGATGAGGCGGTGATCCGACGACACGTGGATTGCTCCTCCGTGCTCTGGCGGGTCCTCTGATGATTGGAGGAGCAAGCTGGGGACCTCGCGAAGACGTTGGTGGTGCAGCGATGCTCCGAGGTTGGTCAGAGGTGACGGACGGTGAAGCATCGTCAGAGGGAAAAACTCGAAGGAGCTCCGATTTGAACTCCGGCCATTGAAGGTACCTGCAAGCATTAGTAATAGCCGAAGCGTGTGTGCGTGTAGTGCGAGTGATTGTGAGGTGAGTGGACGGCCGTGGTGGTGTCGAGAGCGGTGGCCGGAGACTTCTTCACCGGCGGAGTGGGAGAAGAAGGGGATCGGAGCGGGGGAGGTTCTGGAGAAGGGGGGATGGGTCGGCGAAGGTGTTGGTGACGTGGCGAAGCTAATGAGGTGGTCAAACGAGCGTGGGAGCTGTGGTAGATGGAGGTAAAAATCGAAGAAAATAGTAAGAAAAATATCACCTTGCCGGAGCAAGGTGTTGGGCGAAGGAGGTGGCATGTGCCGGGCTCTGTTGGAGTCCTGGTTCTTCGCACGACAGGGGCGACCGCTCCCCGATGCTCGACGGTTCCCGGAGGTCACCGATATACGGCGGGGGCGCCGCGGGTCGACATCGGACCAACCCCATCGTCTCCTCGACGTTCCGCCCCTCCGCTGTCACCGGAGGGGCGGAGGAAGCTAGGAGAAGGCCCAAGAATGGTGGACACGATGACCGGAGGCGGTGGACGAGGTTTTATAGGTGGAGAGGGTCGGACGATTATGTGGTAGAGGGGCGTTTTTGCGAGAGGAATAAAGGCGAAGGTCACTAACGGCGGGCGTTGATGAGGGTTACGCGAGGATGACGGAGATAAGGGCTTCGTGGGGCGACGGTCAGGAGAGAGAGGCATGGCAAGAGTGGCCTTCCAAAATAGGAAGGGGGTGGTGGTCGGTGAGTCGTAACGCCCGGGGGCGAGGTGCGCGGGAGGTTGACGATGGACCATAACTGTTGGATCTAACGATCCAACAGCTGCGAGTGGGGCGCATGCGGAGGGATGCGATCAGATCTGAGGATTTGATCGTACGGCTGATATTGGAGCGCGAGGGAACGATTGAGATTGAATGTTGGGGGGATCTAACGGTGAGAGGGAGCGGGGTGACGTGTCACATGGGTAGGCGTTAGATGAGGGAGAGATCGGACGGCTGAGGATTAGGCGATAGTGGGCGGCCGTGATTTGATCTGGGAGTCAGATCCAATGGCTGGTAATAAAGCGAGTGATGGACGATGGTGATGGAGGCGAGGCGAATAGATCCAACAGCCCAGGAGGGGCGCCGGGTGTCGCGAGGGGAAGCGGGCCACGTGGACGCTCCAGAGAGCGCCACATGAACCAATCAGAAAAATTCTAATAAAATTAAAAAGGAAATTATAAAAGAAAAGAAATAGTTAGAGACCGAATTAGGAAAAGTCAAAACATGAAAGTTGCTCGTCTCGACGAGATCTACAACTTTCATGTTGGTCAAAAAGCCAAAAGAGGTCAACTGTACAAAACGTATTTTTGGGGGTATTTTTAAGGGGATAAAAACACTGATTTTGTGGTTTTGAGATATTTTTGTATTTTTTAGTGCTTTTAATGGTCAGTGAATTATGGACAATTACTCTACCTAAGTTTTAGGGGTTTTTGAGGATAAAATAACTATAAGGAAATTAAATACAATAATTTAAGGGTAAAATATATACAATATAATACATGATAAAAATAAAGAATAGAAGGGTATTTTTATTGGATTGATTAAGCATGGGGTTTAATTTACGGCTTTTAGCATGATGAATACAAGATTCATCACTAGGTCCGGTCTTGGGTGTCTCGCTGATATCGAAGTGAAAAGGGATGAACTCATCATCATCGGAAGAAGTAGAATTAAGGTCGTCCTGTGAGGTGTCATCTAAGTCAAAACCAAAAGGAACGAACTCAACTGTGGAAGTAGTCGAATCATGTTCGCCCTCTACAATCTCAACCGGATCATCATGTCCATCAAAAGGACAAATTCTTGAATGAAAGCAACAAGATCAAATTCGACCTTGGTCTCATCAATATCTTCCCTCCGCTCAATGGTATCGTGTAAATGCCGCGGATGTCATCAACGCATCGCCAATCACAGGAAGAGGAAACTCCAAGGTCTAAGCTTCCCGAGTCTTCCTCCTAGGAGAGGAATTCTTGGGTCTCATCATCGGTCATAAAGAAAGTCTCTCTGATATCCGCATATAGATCATAGGCCTCAGGGTCGGCTAATACAGGCACACTCTTGTGGGATGCGAGTCTCTGGTCGGTGGTAGGTGTGATGATCAACACACCGCTTTCGATATCAAAACGGAAGCGGATCTCTCCTGATCCATAGTCAATAACGGTTCTCGCAGAGGCGAGAAAGGGCTATCGTAGGATGATTGGAGGACACTCCATAGAGGTGGAAGTCTCCATGGGCAAGACAACGGAGTCTGTCGTGAAGCTCATGCCCTGAATCAAAATGACGACGTTCTCAAGAATATCCTTCGACCTCTTTATTGATCCATCAGCAAATTGTACTATCATCCTGTTTTTCTTAAGAGGCCCAAGATGAATAGACTGTACCCATGAGAAGGGTATTATATTGATCGGCTCACCACCGTCAAGGAGAGTGTTGTCACATAAATGGTCAGAGATGGTGCAACTCACAAGAGGTGTGAGATTGTTCCTTTTCCTAGAAGATAGACGATGGGCAATGGCTTGGGAAATGGCCATGGTCAAGATATGACACTTAGATCTGCTCCTCCGCTTTCTATTCTTATGATGAGGAGCATATAATTGGATCATGGCCTGGCAAAGTGGAGCATCATTGATCTCATGAATAGCGGCCACCACTTCAGGCTTAGTCAACATTTTTTTGAATTTTTGGATCTCATCCATACAAGGGAGGAGATCGGAATCATCATATACATGAGTACGACCAAGAGCAGTCTGCATAGTGACATCCTCGTGGTTAGAGATGGGACTAGATGTGAATGGATGCGTGAATGAATGATCTGGCAACTGATCCCTCTCCTCACAGTCTAAATCAACCATGTGCCTCCTGAAATCTTTTTGGATTTTTAAATTTTGCTCATTTTTGTATTTTTGGTGATTGAAAGCTCTCATGGAAATCCTCAGATGAATCCATATCGTTGGATCGTGAAGCATCAATATGGCTCTTATTTAGGCAGGTGAGGTCATCAATCCTCAAATTCATATGCTCCATGAACTGGGTCAAGGTCTCAAGTGCGAAAATCGTGAGAGATGACTCCAACAGGTCAGTCTCGGGTGGATGTGAAGGTGGAAAATACAGAGGTGGAGGCGGATGTGGATAAAAGTCAGAGGTCTGATACTGTGGCTGGGGTAGGTATGTAACAAAATCAGGAGCAAAGTCCTCCTGGAAAAAGTAAGGTGGATCGACTGGAGGGTATGAAGAATCTGCAAAGTCCGGATGAAAATCGCTCCAGTCGACCATCTTGAAATCAAAAGAAAAATGATCAGGAGAGTACTAAGGTCAAATCAAAATAAGTGAAGAAAAAGGCGTAAATGTGCCGAGGCGATCTGGAATGCACACAAACAAACTCACACAAAATAAACACAACCCTCAATTCACCTACTCAACTCGGTGATGATCGCAAAAGTGCAATCTTTTTATCTTGTCTGTTTTAGAGTTAGGTGAGCAGTCAAAAGTTGTACAAACACTTAGGTGGCTGAATGGGATTTGGGCACTAACTTAGTGTAACCGTGAGCAAATAAAAGCGAAAACAATGAGGGAATTTCTCGCCCCAAGACAAATGTTTTCTTTTTTATCTTTTTTAGGGTCAAGTAATGTTAGCAGCCTCAATTTTACTGTTATCACTTTTTGGGGGTTTTAATAAAAAGCACAAGCCTATCGAGGAGTCAATTTTACTTAGCACCTATGTGGTCAAAATCAGGAGGAGAGTCAGAAAAGCAATGCAAGCGATGAAAACGATGATGAATGCTGAAGTGTAAATGCTCACCTTGCCTCCAGCACTCTACATGCAAAGATACTCAGCAAAATTGAAACCTAACTATATGCAATGCGAGCCAATGAAATCACCCAAGGATGAGAAACTGCTATTAACGTGAAGAATCAGATGCTAAATATCTAGAAGAGAGATGCAAATGTCCAGTCTCTGAAGTGCATCGGTGTCCGCCACAGTTGATCCTGCAAGCGTTGTATAGCACTTCTCGCGACGCTCGATCTCAAATCTAAATAAATAGCAATTTACAATTTGACTAAGTCCAAGCACGAATCTATAGTACATGCAATGGTGATTAATGTGTCTGGCTTTAATCTATCGTCAAGCAGTCCTACACCTAAGGGCTCAATCACACAAAAGAAAGAAAACAAAATCGAGAAACAAAATAAAAAAGATGATGAAAACATAAAAATCACGGTGAGCCCCCAAGTGAACAAACACTCGGAAATTGGGCCCGAGTGTCCAAAGTCCAAAGTATCTGTATTATTACAAATTAAATGGACTTTCTCTCACTTAAATTGCACAAATAAATACTACAAATAATTGTCTTCAAAATTCCCTCCAAGTTTACCTCAGTGCAAAGTCAAAGCTGCCTCACGTGGGTGCTCAGGCACTCCAAAGAGAAACTCCTCCCTCAATCCGCGTTCCTCGCAACAAAGACAACGAAGAGAGTGGTTAGATAATTCAAACAAATAAATGAGAAAATAAATAAGGCAAAAATATAGATAAATAACACAATCAATCAAAAAGATGATCTATGCATTGTTGCTCCCCGGCAACGACGCCATTTGTTTAACCCAAAAATCGAGCGGTCGTATATTCCATACAAGGAGGGAACACAGTTGTCAAATTAACCACACGAAATCCGGAATTAAACAACAATTAACCCACAATTCAGAATCAAGCAATGAAAATAAATGTGCGGAGTTAAAATTTATTATAACTCTACAATAAAGATGTGTATAGGTGCAAGTATGTATAGAGTGTCCAACACAGGGAACAAGTAGGATAGATCGAGGCAATGAATGCACAAAAGTGAATGTGATATTTATCTATATATGTGCTTTTTTGTGGGTTTTTAATTTTTTAGTTATTTTATTTTATTTTCAATTTTATATTTTTATATTTTGATTTTTATTTTTCTATTTTTGTATTTTCTTTTTATATTTTTATCTTTTTATCTTTCCAATTTTTCTTTTAATAAAGATAATAAAGCAATACACAAGATATATATACAATGTAGGATATAATAGATATAATAGCTGATAAAAATAATTAAAATAAATAAAATAAAATATTTTTGGGCTTTATGATATTTTTTACTAATTTAGTGATTTTTTAGGATATTTTGCTAATTTTTATATTTTAAAGTCAAAAATACCCAAAATCAGGGTTTAAAATTAATGGATAAAATTAAAATGGAAATGAAATTAGTAAACATAAGCAAAAATTCTCCAAAATAATTTTAAAATAAAGATAATAATAAAAATAAAATTCAGAAGCAAACTATATTTTTTGGATTTTTTAAGGATTTTTTATATTTTTATAAAGGTTTTAAGGGTTTTTCTATTTTTTTTTTGAGTTTTCTTTTATATTTTTTAGTGATTTTTGGTCTGCGGGTTAAAAACACCTAATAAAGAAAATATATTTTTTGGCAATTTTTCAAAAAGTTTTTATAATTTTTATGTATTTTCTTTTGTAAACAGGGATAAAAATGCACGTTTTTTATTTTTTATACATACTAAAAAAGCTTCAAAATGTAAAATAAAAATGATGGCATGAAAGATCAATGCACCAGGAATCTAAATCTATTTTTTAGTATTTTTTCGAGTTTAATAACTACTTAAAAAAATAAAGAAAGCATGCAAAAATACAAGGCCCGACAGGGGCATATATGTAAATAGCAGAAAGATCAGGGGCCAACTTGCAATTTTCAAAAAAATATTTAACTAATTATAAAAGTTCCTGGACTGAATGCAAATACCCATAAATGCAGGCCCTTTCCTGCAAAATAGCCAAGCTCATGTGTACGCGCACATGAGCTTCGCTGGTAAGGACCAAACCGCAAATGTCAGAAACTTAAGGGGTTGTTTTGTAATTATTACAAATATAAATAAACAGAAAATGAAAGTTTATCTGCTATTTAGCAAATACAAAAAGTAGGCTGGGCAGAGTTGCAAAACACCCAAACCTATGGCAGATCGGACAACGGGTCCTTAGTCACTTATCCACGTGTCTACATAAGGACGACCGATGATGGTTAGGAGATGCACGGTTGAGATTAGATCGTTGAAGGTGATCGTGGGGCAGAGAGGTGAGCCGATCCAATGGTGGTTGCTCGCCTGGGGAAGAAGATCTTGATCGAACGACAGGCAAGGGCTGAGAAAGAACACACGAAGAATGGGGCTTGGATAAGATTGAACCTTTAAAATCCCTACGCTCCGAGCATATCCTTCACCGTTGGGAATCCAAAAAGCTTCCCAAGGTCCCTCCACAGCAGTAGATAGTTCAAAACACCCGGATGGGCTCCAATAGTGGCTAGCGGTGAGGCGGACCTGGGATGCTCCCTTTTGACCAAAAAACGCCCCTCAGACCAGCTCAAAGCCCCTAGAACCTGCAGGGTTAGCACCAACAAAGAGAGACGGGGGTTCCAGGGCTTTTAAAGGTGGAATGGGTGACGAGGATGGAGAGAATCACGATGAAGGGTTTCGCCGGAGGCTAGCTCCAGCGAACGTCGAGGAGGGTGGATCTTATGTTAATAACGCGATTAAGTGACAATATAAAAGAGGAGACTTAATCTAAGACTAAATCTAAGCAAGAAAACGCAAGGTAAACGCAATGAAAATGCACCTCACCGGCCGAAAAGCAGGGAGATAGGACCTCAATGCCGGCGAGGCGGTGGAGATAGGTGGAAGCACCCAAAGACGTCGCCGGATCACGCCCGAGGTAGCTGGAGGCTCCCCTCTCACGGGAGTCGATCCAGATACAAGGAGGGAGGTCCAAGCGTGGTTAAAATGGGGTTCAAACGTGAAAGAGAAGATCAGAAGGTTTTTGTACAAGGTGGTAGATAGGGTGAGAAGATCGAAGGAGATGGGGCGTATCCGCGATTCGAAGATCGAAATAAACATATGGGCGCGTATGCCTGACGATCGAGGAAGAAAAGTGATGAAGAACGTGTCGCCAAATAGTGAAAGGAATGGCCGTAAAAAATCGAGAAAGAGGGGAGAAAATGAGGTCTGACACGACGCAGAGGGGCTGGTCAAAGAGTTGACCGCGGGTCAACTCTCCGACGCTCCTGGTTGGTCCACGTGGACCAACAAGGAAAAGGCCCTGAAAAATTCTTTAGAAATTCAATTAAAAATAATAATCAATTTTATTAATTTTAGGTTATAAATAAAAAATATTTATTATTTTCTGAATTACTTTATTATTATTATTATTTATTTTTTCGAGGTCTGGAATTATAATTTAGTTTTTAGGGGCTATATATAGGTATATTCATCTATGTATTCTAGTCTTTTATTTTTATTTTGTATTTTTAATTTTGTTGATTTAATTTATTATTTTATAAATATATAACGTATTTTTATACACTTAAATATATTTTTATTTTATTTTTTTGATATATTATATGCAATTAAATAAATAGATATATTATTTATATAGGTATAGTTATAGGTATTTTACCTATGTATTTTCTATACATATTTTATTTTAATATTTTATTTATCATTTTATTCCTATTTTAATATGTACATATATTATAAATAATATTTGCAAAATTATAAAAAGATAAACTTATAAAAATAATGAATAATAAATAAAATGAATATTTTAATTGGTATACCTATACAAGATGGGTCCAAAACCTAACTTTCACATCATAACTCCAAAAAAATATGAAACCACCTTCATTAATTAGATTATTAAAAGTTATATACAATTAAAGGTGATTCTGATATATTTTGAGTTTTTATTTGAGAGATATGGGTCTGGGAAGTTGGGGTTTTTGGAAACTTATTTAGACTGTATCTTTTTATCTGTATATTATTTTTGTGGGAAATCAATTTTGTATTTTTCTATATTTGATTATCTAATGTTCAAAGTTTCTTTATTTGAAGTATAAAAAGTGGAACTAAAAATAGGTCCCCAAAAATGAATAAAAATGAATAAAATAAAATGGAATTTTTATTAGATTTTGGCCCTTATCTCCCCCTACTTTATTCCTTGTCGACCGATTCATCGAGATGCCTAGGTCTCGGGATTTAGGGTCATAAATATTTTTAATATTTTATTCTTATTCTTTTATTTTCGTTATTCTTTAATTTTGGCATTAAAAACTGTATTTTATACATTATTTACACAATAAGGCATGGATGCTAAAATGCATGAATTGAGGTTATTTACACGCATTTACTAGGGTTTTTCAGGTCAAAATTATAGAATAAAGGTGATGAAATGGAGATTCATCAGCCATCCCATTCTGAACAGAGAGCATTCATTGCAGATCTATTTGAGATATTACATGTTGAGCATGTTGTAGCTATAGTGGACATTTCACAGAGTGCAGTTGCAGAGGGTGTTATAGAGCAGATTCAGACCCTACATGAGCTCAAAGTTTTACCATCGATACTGAAGTATGCCTTCCTTACAGGTGCCCCCAAAATGTTTCCGATTATCATTAGTTCGCATTTGATCGACGACCAGGAATCTCGATTAATAGAGGTTCTTGAGAGAAACCGAAAGGCCATAGGATGGATTATTTCGGATCGCCATGGGATCAATCCAACATTGTGCTCATTACTTAGAGGTGACAGCTGATGAATCCGCTATTCATCATCTCAATATATTGATCTTAGCAAAATCCCTTAGTAAAATCTCAAATAAATGTCCATAAAATCAATCAATTAATAAAATAACTCTTGTAAATAAAATACACTAATTATTATATATTATATTGTACAAAATAAATTAATAATAAAAAGTCGTAAAATAAAGGAGTTATTCACATGTATTAGCCCAAAACTTCATGCATTTTTAATAATTTCATTTCAACTCCTTTTTGGCTAATTCTTTACCTGACTTGCTTATAAAAATTTATATAAAAATACAAAAATTCAAAATAAATTTCACCATAAATAAATACTCCAAGATCCTGAGAGAAAAAAGCCGTAAAGTCCAGCTTCCCGGCCAAATTCTCGAACTCCAAATTCATCAAACTCACTTTTAAAGTTTAAGTTAGAAAATTATCTATCCAATGAAAGTGGTTTCATTAAAATCGGAGCTCGTTTGCAAAATATAAATTTTACCTAGTTGTACATTGTATATAATGTACATATTTTCTTTTCTCATTTTTTATTTACTTTTCTTAATTACTAAAAAATCAAAAAATCAATTTTGTGTTTCATTTCATTTCTAGTATTTTATTTTATTTTTATTTTGTAAATATCTTTCATTAAAAATACAAAAAATAAATTAGAAAAGTAAAAAAAGTATATATGGTATGTTTTGTTCTTTGTTTTTTCTTCTTTATTTTGTTTGCAGTTTTCCCATTTTCTTTTATTTTACCTTTTTCTTTTTAGTAGCTTACTTTATTTTCTTCTCTTTTCTTTTTTTAATTTTCATTCTGTACACTAACTTTCCTTTTCTCCCATTAACCACCAAGTCTCCATCTAACCTCTCATACAACTCCACCATTTCATCTAACTTCCCATTCAACTCCACCATTCCACCATCTTTTCTAACCTCCATTTTTCTTCTCTTTTTATACATCTCATTCTTCTCATTTTTGCATTTGATCTACCTTTATGCGAGAGAGAATCGAGAACTCCGACCACCTGTCTAGGTGACAGCGAATGATGAAGTAGAACGACGACTGCTTCCTCTCCAGGAAGATTCGTTGGCATTCCGGCCAACATCGCAGCCGCCTCCACGCACTGCTCAAGCTCACCGCTCGCTGGCGATTCGAGCGAAGACCGTGCTTCTCGTGAGCACACCACATGCCCGCTTCCATCGTAGGTAATTTTTCCTTTCATTTTTGTCATTGTTTTATTTTCCTAATTCTTATCGCATCACATCACCTCCCACCCACCTTCATTTGTTTATTTTTTAGCATATCACCGTTACCACATCATCCTTTTTGCATCTTTTATTAATTTTCTATTTAAGAAATTTAAAAAATTAAAAATAAATAAATAATTATTTAAAATCACAATAACAAAAAAATCAAAAAGAAAAAAACTTGCAGCAGCAGGTGGCCGGCCTCCCATGCACCCACCGCCGACCATCACCGCCTCCCCTAGCCGCTCATCACCAACCTCCAGGCAACTAGCGCCAGCACCACAGCACACAGGCCCTCCACCTCCAGTCAGCCAGCACCTCGCCACCGCATGCAGGCCCTCCATCTCCAAGCAGCCAACACCTCCGTGGTGTTCCTTCTCTAGTGCCTCCCTCGTGCAGCCTTCCTACACTACCCCACGACCACCTTCGCCTACAGGTCCGCCCCCTCGTGCAGGCCCTCCACCTCCTTCATGCCCGCAGCCGTGCCACCCCCCCTCTAGGTGCAGCGGACCCCTGCCACCACATCGGTTGCCGTCCCAACTCGCGTAGGCCCTCCGCCCGTGCACTTCTGCTGCATCCTCCTGCCTTCAGCCACAATGCGGCTCCTCCTGTCCCTCCTCAACATGCAACCCACTCGTCACCAACCTCCAAGTGGCTATAGCCCTCACCACCGCCTGTCAGCACCACCTCCATCAGTAGAGACAGTTCAGGAGGAGCCTCCACCGGTTTGGGAGGTGAATGGAGTATGGTATACTCAGGACCCTGCCAGGCAGGGAAGTACGGGGGACCGACAGTTCTACCAGCATCCATCGACCTTTCACAACATCGTATTCACCTCCACACCACCTCCTTCACAACAGAGACCTGGATTCTAACCACCCCAGAAGCAGTGGCAACAATAGTACTGGTAATATGGCCGACAGGTCCATTACCAGGCAGTACAGTAGGGCCCGCAATTTCAGCAGATACCCCATCAATAGCAGTAGAGGCAGTACCCTGGCCAGCAGGGCCAGTCTTCCCATTTTTCTTACCAGTCTTATCCTCATCCTTCTTCGTCTTGTCCCATGGACATACAATAACAGATACTCGACGAGCTCCGTTCCTACAGGAACGAAATTTACGACTTACGGGTGGATGTCAACTGCCAATCTAGATGGTGAGACGAGCAGACTGCACTCTCTACCATGATCCCAGCCCAAGTTCAAGCTAATCATAATAGCCTGAACTGATCTAGTTCTCAACAGCACTTCGGTCAGGTATACTATTCAGCATCTTCTAGATCTGAACATGAAATTATGTCGTGTGATGAAGTTAAGCACATGTCACTCAAGAAAGAAAGGACCGTGACCGTACTCGACCAGGCGAGGGACACGAGGAGGGGCATCTCTGAAGCTCTACCTAAGGACTCTTCAGAGGACGAGGAGGAGAGGCATCATATTCTAGAGCCCCATCAACACAATTTGAGGATATCTACTCAGGGATCTGAGAAGAGAAGGAGAGCACGTATGCAACATCAGCAACATGGATATACTTTCGAATCTATGGAGGACCTTGCACCTCTGATTGTGGCAGATACCACTCATCTTCTATTCCACAACCTATAGTAGATAATCTAGATTTTGATTCCATGTTGCATCAAAAAGATTCATGTATGAAGAAATTTGTTCCCGTTATTGCCAAGAACGATCTTTTAGTTCATGATTCAGATTCTTTATCTTTTGTTTCACTAGCTTCAATCCCTTTCTCCCATGCTCTTATGACATGAAATCGTATCAAAAAGATTCAGAAAGATGACCCCGATATGGCATGGTTTTGTAAAGAAAATATCACTGTAAAGGTGCCATGAGTATGTGGCTAACCATCCTGCATTCCAGAAACACCTTAAGGTGAGATGCATACCTACTAGGGTTAGCAGGAAGAAAGAGAACCAAAATGGGAAGACACGCGTCTTGTCAGTAGCCACAACCTATTGTCTCAAGAATCAGACATTGCCAAGGAAAAGAGAGACATGTGTGCTCACTGCGTGGAGAGTTGTATTGACAACATCATGTTTGCACGGACACTCTTGGATAATGGTTCTTCAATCAACTTACTTCCCTTAGCATTATATCAGAAATTGGAGTTAGGACCACTTGTAAATCTAGAGCTTTACTCCAATTCGCAGATCATTCAGTGAAGAGACCTAAGGGAGAAGTGAAGAACGTCGTTATCTCGATTGAGGGGTAGAAATATCAAGTTGACTTCACAGTCTTGGACATGGAGACCCCCAATCATTAGAGAGAATCTCATATCCTTCTCAGACGGCCCTTCCTTAGGACCGCGGGCGCAGGTTTAAATCATGGTACATGAATGATGAAGTTCTATTCTCCTAGTGGTGAAGTGAACCTTGACATGAAGTGATGAATCCACATTTCATCATCTTTATTCTATCATTTTGGCACCAAAAACCCTAGCAAATGCCTGTAAATAGCCTTAAATAGAGCATCTTAGCATTCATGCATGTGCATCTAAACAGTGTATAAATTACTGTAATTAAGGCCAAAATTTTAGAATAAATAAAGAAAAGAAAAAGAATAAAATATTGTAAATATTTTATGACCCAAAACCCCCGAGACCTAGGCATCTTGATGAATAGGTCGACAAGGAATAAAGTAGGGGGAGATAAGGCCAAAAACACAGTCAAAATACCTATACTTGTTATTCATTCTTTACTCATTTTGGGACCTATTTTTGGTTCCACTTTTTGTACATCAAATAAAGAAACTTTGTACATGAAAGTTGTAGATAACTTCATAAAGAAAAAGACAAAATTGATTTCACAGAAAAAAGAATGTACAAACATAAAGTTCTGGTCTGAATAAGAATCCAAAATCCCAACTTCCCAGACCCGTATCTCACAAACGACAACTCCAAATGCATCAAACTCACCTTTAATTGTACATAGAATAAAATAATCTATCCAATGGCGGTGGTTTCGCATTTGGTGGAGCTACGGTTTAAAAGTTGAGTTTTGGACCCCTGATGTACAGCTATACTGAATAAAATATTCAATTTATTCTTTATTCATTATTTATTCATTTTTATATTTTTATAATTTTGTAAATATTACTTATACTATATATGTGCATTAAAATTGAAATAAAATGAAAAGAAAAATAAAACTAAAATTACCTGTATAAAGCATACATAGGTATACTGCATATACTTATACCTGTATAGAATACTTTTAGATTTTATTAAACACACAAAACAACTCAGAAAAATAAAATAAAAATATATTTATGTATATAAAAGTATGTTATAATGTTATAAAATACTAAATAAAAATAATAAAAATAAAATACCAAAATAAAAATTAAAATATCAAAATACATAGGTATTATACCTACATAGGGTTAAAAAGGTAACTTGTAAAAATACAAGTCATAAAAATAAATAAAAATCAGAATTAAATACTACATAAAATTTTGAACATTTTTTATTTTATAACTTTTATTTAATTCGGCCATTTAGTATTTTAAATTGAATTAACAAATAATTTTTCCAGGGTTTTTCCTGGTTGGTCCACGTGGACCAACCAGGTGCAAACCCTAGTTGACTTCGGTCAACTAGGTGACCTATACCCTGTAGCCCTTGTCAGACCCACTGTTGACCCCATGTTCACCATTTTTTCGAGGAGCGAACTTGCATCCTTTCGACTCGATTCCTTCTGCAAAATCCTTCCTCGTTCATCCCTCTTGCCCGCCAAGTGATTACATGGGGGTATGGATCACTGAATCGCTCCAGAAATCTTGGTCTTTGGACCTCTTCCACCTCGGGTCAAACCAAATATAACCGACCCCCTTCCTTCCATTTCGAATTGAGTCCCCTTGGTCCACCCCTCTCCGCCTCTCCAGTGCTCTGAGCCTTGCCGGAGGTGACAGCTCCGCCGCGAGCTTCTCAGCCAAGGCGAACGAGGTCGAGGACGACTCCAGCACCTCCGCCAACCGCCGGCGTCGAGGTATCCTTCATCCTCTGGTTCCGGCCATTGAGGGATTCCACCCCGCTATTTCTTTCTTGCATTCACCTCCTGTTAGCTTTAGGATCGAAAACCCCAAAAAAATCTTAGGTTTCATCGCGTATTTCGCCGAACCAAGCATTCTCGCCGGAGCGCACCTCCGGCCACCGTCGACCACTCCCCCTCGCGCATAGTGTAGGTCCACCCAAGGTCCAGGCACTTTGCCCTGGACCTTCTAACTCTTTTTGCAGGGTCAAAGCGCATTGACTCGCGCCTGGGCGCGATTTTGAAGCTCGCCGGAGCTCAGCCGAGCTCTCCAGCTCCGCCGATCGTCTGTGAGCAGCACGGCCATCGCCGTGCACTTTTGAAGCCCCCAGGAGGTAGAAGACAACCCCAGGAGTCTCCACGGCCATTTTGGAGCCGTAACTTCGTCGGAGGACGAAGATCTGGAGCGGCGAAGTTCGCCTCGCCGGCGTTCTTCGCTGTTCTTCCTCATCGCCTCCCAGCCGTTGGATCGAGGAGCCCTCCCCAGATTGCACAGCCTCCGTTGGATCTTCCTCAGCCTCGACCGTCAGATCAACCAAGAGGATCTAATCCAGGCCGCACAAGCCAACCGTCATCGCGCGCCCAGGACACGCCACGTGGATAAGTGGATCGCCTCCAGCCGCTGGATCGCGCCCCGTCGCCCAGCCGTTGGATGCGCGCCACGCGTCACTCGCAGAGCGCCTGAGCGAGGGTATTTTGCATCT
This sequence comes from Ottelia alismoides, assembly GCA_037367405.1. Lineage (NCBI taxonomy): Eukaryota > Viridiplantae > Streptophyta > Magnoliopsida > Alismatales > Hydrocharitaceae > Ottelia > Ottelia alismoides. The sequence continues at coordinate 306,534 of JAZKJV010008926.1, read as the reverse complement.
TCACCCTCGCTACTTTTTGTATTTATTTATTAGTATTTAAATTTCTGTCGGAAGTATAAAAGTTTTGTAATATTTGCAAAAAGACCCTCGAACTCTCTTTATTTGCAGTTAGGTCCTCGCCACGTCACCTCACGTGACCAGTTCACGTGAGGGGGTGGACATTTTGCAGAGGAACCCTCGGTCTTTTGTTTATTTTGTTTTAATCCTAAAACTTTCGAAGCACGTGTAATATTCTTGGTTATTTTGCAAAGAGACCCCCAGGTTTTTGTGATATTGCATTCCAGTCCTTCCCAGGCGCGTGCAAGTCACGCGCCCTGGTGGGTAAATTGCCAGGAGGCCCAGGCGGGTTTTGTAATTGTAATTTGGTGCTAAAAATTGAATATATAGTGTATATTTTTGTGGAAAATTGCACGTTTACCCCTGGATGTTTTGGATATTGCACATATGCCCCTGTCAGGCCTGATTAGTAATTGGATGTTTGTTGTATTTATTTGAAATATCATTTCAACTCCAAAAATTCCACAAAAATAGACTTAAGCTCCTGTGCACCTATACTTTAACGCCAGCTATTTAGTTTTTGATTTTATTTTATTTTCTTATTTATTAAAAATCAAAAACTCCCTTTTTGTGTATTGTCTACCTTAGAAAATACCAAAAAAATATCAAAACACCTCCAAAAATTCCCAAAAATTCACATATTGTCTATTTTACCCTATTTTAGTGTCACTCCAAAAATCATTAAAAATTTCAAAAGAAAAACACTAAAAATCTAAAAACTCTCAAAAACTTCAAAAAATTATATAAAATAGTAGAAAAATCAAAAAAATACAAACTCAACTTCTGTTTGTTCTTTATTTTGCTATTTTTATTAGAAAAATAGTGTGAAGAATTTTGACTACTGGTTGCTAATTTTAAATTTCATTTTTGTCACAGCCAGCCCTATTTCCACTGTTTTGCCTTAATTCAGTAATTAAAAATACCAAAAACACCTTGAAAAACCCCAAAAATCACAAAAACAGTAGAAAATCTTAAAAATACCAAAAACATTTTATTTCTGAATTTTTGAGTATTTTTGCACATTTTTATAAACCTTTTAGTTTGTCTTTCTTTGTATTGCCTTTACTTTCCAATATTGAAAAAGAAATACAAAAATATATAATATAAAATATAAAAATCAGAAAATCAAAAATCAAAATACAAAATTAAAAATTAAATAAAAAAATTATTAAAAATTAAAAACCCACAAAAATTCCTGTGCTTGCTTAGTGTAGACACATCACACACTCACACACTTTAGCATTTGCTTGAGCTACACTGCTTGCTCCCTGTGTTCGAACTCTCTGCATACTTGCCCTTTACACCATTTGTGCAGAGTTAAAAATAAATTTTAACTCCACATTGTTTCTAATTTGTTGATCTTAGTGTGGGTTAATTGTTGATTAAATTCGGATTTTGATTGGTCGATACTGCGACTGAGTTCACGCTTTGTGTTGAACTTAAGACCGTCGATTTCCGTGTTTATCAAATGGCGCCGTTGCCGGGGAGCAACAGCTTGTAGTTCACATTTTTGTTTGATTGTGTGATTGTTACCATAGCTTCATTTGCCATCTCTCACATTTTTGATATATCTTGTTGAGCTATCTGACCATCTCTTGTCTTGTCTTCTTGCGAGGGACCGCGGAGCGAGGTGGATCGCCTAGGTGACCCGACGCAACCTTGGGACGTGGAGCCGGCTATTCTTTAGCCAAGCCGGCAGGAGAGAGCAAGGAGTGAGAGAGAGAGAGTGTTAGATTAGTTTTTATTTATTTTTGTGAGAGAGAGTGATTCATTTAAATTGTAATAATACAGGTACACTTGGACTTGGACACTTAGACATTCGGGCCTAATTTCCGGGTGTCTGTTCACCCGGGGGCTCACCGCCGTTTTGACCGCGTTTTCATCGCTTGTCATTTTCCGGTTTTGTTTTCATTTTTCACTTTATTTTGTGGATTGAGCTCTTAGTTCTAGGTCTGCTTGACTCGATTAGAATAGGTCCAAACACCTAATTATATTTGCATGCTCCTATAGATTCGTATTTGGACTTAGAATAATCAAACAGTTAGTTAGTAGCTTCCAAATCCACGCGCCGCGAGCTCACACCCGAACAAGCGCTTTCTCCTACCCCAAATGTGTTGGGAAGAGGAGGGGTGAGCCTAGACCGGACACTCGGATTAGGAGTTATTAGCTAGCTTGTGGTTCTTCACGCTAGCAGTTGCCTGTTCTAGGACGATTTCCGCCTGCATTTCGCCATATAGATTAGGTTTAAAAATTCTGCTTTGTATCCCGCATGGAGAGAGCTGGGATTCGCTGTAAGTCTTCTTACTTTGCACGCATCATCTAGGCACAAAGGTGAGATTTCCACCTTGGTGTCGACTTGCACGGCTTTTCCGACTCTTTTCTCCCTCTGTTTTTGGACAAAGTAGGATAAAGGAAAAATACAAAAACGTTAGGCGCTTGTTTGAATTGACTCAAAAGAAGCGATAACACCAAAAAAAATTAAAAAAGGGACTGCTAAAGAAAACTTGACCAAAAATAAAATCGGTAATTGGATTCATTGCTTGGGGAGAGTAACACCCTCACTTGTTTTCAGGTTGCATGGGAAGGTCTCCTTCCAAGTGAGGTGAGCGCTTCGTAAGGATTAGAGCCCAAAACCCAACTTGTGGCTGCCTTGTGTATCGCCTGGATTTCCGAAGTATTGGCGCTACTATCGTACGTAGTCGAGTAGGACTTGGTCGCCATTGGTGACTCTCTGTTGTGAGAGCGCCGACCTTGTCTGAAGTACCGAGCCTAGGCCACGCCTTCACGGGTGTGTCTGTCTCACCGGCTGCGTCCGAGTAGGATCTTGCACGCTCACGGGTGATTCCGTTGCGAGCGAGGTCCGAAGTATCGGTTTCTCCTATCGGCTTCCTCTCTCTTTTCTTTGGCTGAGTAGGGATCCAGGAAGGGTTACAAGGACCTCAAAAAGCGCAAGTTACAGGTTACACAGGAGGAGGACAAGTACGGGGACACTTTCCTGGCAGTACTCTCTCTCCTATAGGCGTAGCGCTCTAAGGACTCGTGAAAAGATAAATACCTAAAAAACAAGCTAAAACTGACAAGATAAAAGCCGAACCTTCACGGCTTCACGAGTTGAGTTGGTGAACTTACCCTTGCTTTGTGTTTGATTGTTAGATTTATTAAGGTCAAGATCAAAAACACCGCACAATTGTGCAAAATTTTGTTGCATCTCATTTTCTTCTTTTCTTGCATTATCCCCACTCTTCTCAAATAATCAAGATGATGGGACGGAGATCTCTTAGGCCGACCTTGTCGGCGCCGCTATCCAGCACTCCTCCTTATTCATCTAGGAATAACTCGGAGAGTCCGCTCTCCGAGCCCGAGTTCACATCCACCCTGTTCCCCCTCGACCACCCTTCCCATTCTCCTTCCCTCAGTCCAATCATTTCAGAGTTCAGTGAATCACAGAATTCGACTCATTCAACAGCACCTGAAATGGACTCTTTTGCATTTTCAGAGAATCCAGTAATGGCTGACAGAGGCGAGCACCCAGATGACCACGACCATCTTCCGTTCATTATTGATCAGGCGGCCATCAACAATTCCTTGCTAGCATCCCTGGAGAATATGCAGAGACAGATCCGTGACCAGGGTGCATTCATGGGTGACCTTATGAGAGAGATTGCACAGATGAGAGAGAACAGACCTGGAGGAGGCGGTGGCGGAGAAGGAAGAGGACCCGATGCAGGAGGAGGCGACCCAGACGGTGAGCGACCGCCACAGACTATCATGAGGGAACTTCACAACCCAGCTTCGTCCCTCACTCACCGGTGGATCAGACTTCCGCCAATCCACGGAGACTTCGAGCTTCGGCACAACACGATTCAGATGCTACCCAAGTTCCATGGGTTGCCGACCGAAGAGCCGCACCTCCATCTCCAAGAGTTCGAAATGATATGCAGCACTATCCACGATCGGTTGTTGACCGAGGACACTATCAAGATGATCGCCTTCCCATTCTCAATGGTTGATCGAGCCGCATATTGGCTCAAGCATCTAGGACGATTTGTCGACACTTGGGCAGATCTCCGGTCCGTATATTTGAAGAAATACTATCCTCTCGGCCGGACAAACGCAGCTCGAGCCATGATCAGCAATTTCACCATGATCCCAAATGAACAGTTCCATGAAGCATGGGATCGTTTCAGAGAGCTCATAGACCGGTGTCCACATCACGACATCTCCAAGCCCCACCTAGTGCAGAGTTTCTTCTGTGGGCTGACACCGGAGCTGCAGGGGCTTGTGAACGCCTCTTGCGGTGGGTCATATTTCTCCAAGGGAGAAGACGACGTCTGGGCCATTTATGAGGGAATGGCAGAGAACTCCACAGTGATGACCCAGGCCAGAGTCTACACTCAGCAGAAGCCCCCGCAGGGAGCGGGATCATTTCAGAGGATCGCCCGCATCGATGCCGGTCCCAGCACAGCGTCGGTAGCCGCAGCTCAAGCAGAATCAGCAGCAGCCGACATGGGCATCATCAGTGAAAAGCTGGACCGCATGGAGATCCTTGAAAAGAAGCAGAACCAAGGTCTAGCCCAGATGGACCTTCTTACCAAAACAATGAGTGACCTGAAGACTCAAATTCTATGTATTCAGGAGGCACAAGCCCATTCCCAACAGCCTCCCAGGTCACAGGTTGCTTCCAGCAGCAACAATCCCAACCAGGCCTCCACCTCATACCGCCAGGTGAACCATATCCAGGCAGAGCCGGTTCCATTGTTGCAGTACCATCCAGAGCAACCGCCATCTCAGGAGACTCAGATGGTGGTGTATCAGCCGGAGCAGCCACTGGCAGTTCTTCCTCCACCCTCCTTCGAGCAGGAACCGTTGATGGAAGTCAACGGGATTTGGTATGACCGATACCCTCAGCCAGCGATTCGCAGGGATCACCCCGGATTCCGTTGGGGTAATGGTGGATCCTCATCCCAACAGCATTCCCCTGCTCAAGGACATCAGAACGGCCAGCCACAGCAACAACACCAGCAGCCCCAGTACAACCAGCCCCAGCAGTATCAGAGTGGTCCTCGTCCCGCCTATCAGGGACAGCAGTGGAGGCAGCGCCAGCAGCCTCAGCAATCTTATCACCATCCTCCTCCCCAATATCAGCAGCAATACCAGCAGCAGCAGCCCCATGTCCAGCAGGGACAGACATCCGGTTCTCAGGGTCAAGCCTATGAGAACCCAGCCCTTGACGATCTTGCCCGCTTGCTATCTGAACAGCGAGCATCTTTCAGGCAAGAAATGGATGAGTTCCGGCAGGAGATGCGGGACATCATCAAAGGCAAAGCCGCCATACCCGCTCAGATCGAACCCAATCCTAATAATTTAAAAAGAAAATCTGAGCAGGTAGAGTTCACAGAGGACACCTCTCCTAGTGATGATTTGAATGACATATCTTATTCCTATTATGATGCTGATTTTGTTACTACTAGGAGCGGTAGGATGCCAGCCGGCGGCGCCTCTTCTGAGCGACAGCCAGATGCAAAATCAGGAGCGCCAGAGGAGCAGACTAGCGGTGCTGATGCCGCTAATGATGATGTTGAAGACGGTGGTGCTGATGCCACCAATGATGGAGCCCAGGACAACGGTGCTGATGCCGTTGTGATACCAGATGCAGACGGTGGTGCTGATGCCACCATTTTGGATGATGAACCAGAGCGCGGTGCTGATGCCACGAAGACAGGTGCTAGTGGTGGTACTGAGGCCACCACATCCACTTTTGTTGAGCCATCTGTGAGGTTGCCACATTTTGTATCTAGAGACTGTGGGAACAAAAACAAAAACAAAAACAAAAATATGAATAAAGGAAAGGTTTCTGTTCAAATTGCGGATCCATATGTGATGAATGATGATTATTGTATGGAGTCTCCATCTTCACAGGCACAGGGACCGATTCCTAGTCCTCCATCTGAGGAGGCCCCTACCATCCCCTTCCTTGAGGCACTCCGCCGAGCGAAGGGGAATAAAAAAGAAAATCCTAAAAAGAATCAGCAGGTAGAGTTTGGCAACGAAATGATTGACAGATTTCACATTCAGCTGACTCTACGAGAAGCATTTGAGCATATCCCCTTCTTCAAGAAGAATTTGAAAGAAACAACTACTGTCAGAAGGAGGAAGAGGCACAGAGATCAAATTCATATGCTCACTCATAACACTTGCTGCGCCATTCAGAACACATTGCCAGCCAAGCGATCAGACGCAGGAGCTCCCTATGTCAGATGCGAGATTCAGGAGCAACAGTTTGATCGTACTCTATTAGACAGCGGCTCTTCAATTAACCTCCTTCCGGCAGCCTTACTCAAGCAGTTCGAGTTTGGCCCTCTTCTTCGAAGCAGAACCGTCCTTCAGTTTGCTGATAGGTCGATTAAGAGGCCGAAGGGGTTATTGAAAGACGTGGTCGTTACCATTCAGGGCCTGAAATTCCCCGTGGACTTCGTTGTGTTGGACATGGAGATCCCTGAGGCGGTAACTGATGCCCCCATCATTCTCGGACGTCCATTCTTGGCCACAGCCAAGGCGGTGACCGATCATGATAGTGGGAAGGTATGCTTTCGCGTAGAGGGCGAAACCATACAAATAGAGACGATCGAAGAGATCAGAGCCAGAGAGGCAGAATGCTCAGAGCAGTCCAGCGAGGCCGAGCAGATGACAGAGGAGGAGCTAGACATCCACCAGGTTTGTGACTTTGAGATGACTGATGATGAATCCAACTGGAAAGATCCCGTAGCACCGACCCTCGCCTTGCCTACAGATTCACTTTATCTCAAGCTCATGGTAGTCGAGAGCCGGGAGAGCACACCCCTGGATGAGGATATTTCTGAGGCTGACAGTGTTGTGATGAGTGGTACTGAAGAATTTCAATCTTGCTCATCGTCTTCTGATCCCTCAGATTCAGACATTGATTGGGATGACTTTGATGACTATTTACCTTGTCTGATTCCTTCTGAGCCAGCAGCCATGACAGAGTGCGAGCCAGTGCAGTTTATTGATGATCCATCAGGCCGCCCTTCGTCAGCAATTTATGCAGAGCGAGAGTTCTCCCATGCAGATTTGGTCGCATTTACACAGACTTATCAGAAGCCAGATCTGCCACCTCCCAGTTGTCCGGAACGAAAACCTCTGCCGCAGACAATGAAGTACAGATTCCTTGCTGGAGAGCCAGAAATGCACCCAGTCATTATCTCAGCAGATTTGACTGGGGAACAAGAATCTCGTCTGATGGAGGTTCTTGAAAGAAACCGCAAGGCAATCGGTTGGAGTATAGCTGATCTCCAGGGGCTGAGCCCAAATCTTTGCTCTCACCACATTTATCTTGAGGATAACGCTAAGCCGTCGCGTGAGTTCCAGCGACGGTTGAACCCGAATCTTCGAGACGTAGTCATGAAAGAAATTTCCAAGTGGTGGAGCGCCGATTTTATCTATCCCATCTCCGACTCCAAATGGGTAAGTCCGTTACATGTGGTACCCAAGAAGACGGGTATCACTACAGTTGTCAATGAGTCTGGAGAGGAGATCGCTACCAGAGTACCAACTTCTTGGAGGGTCTGTGTGGACTACAGACGATTGAATGAGGCCACCAAGAAGGATCACTTCCCGTTACCATTTATTGATCATATTATTGAGCGGTTAGCTGGGAAGAGTCACTGCTGCTTTCTTGATGGGTACTCTGGATATAATCAGGTGGCCATTGCGCCCGAAGACCAGGAGAAAACGACATTCACCTGTCCGTTTGGGACTTATGCTTTCAGACGGATGCCCTTTGGTCTATGTAACGCTCCGGCGACATTCCAAAGGTGCATGTTGTCCATCTTCTCGGACATGGTGGGTGACTGTTTAGAGGTCTTCATGGATGACTTCTCGGTCTATGGCGACGGGTTCGACGCTTGTCTTGACTGCCTAGACCGTGTGCTGAAGCGCTGCATAGAGGTCAATCTTATCTTATCCTGGGAGAAGAGTCATTTCATGATGACTCAAGGGACGGTCTTTGGTCATATCGTCTCCAACAGGGGCATGGAGGTCGATCCGGCTAAGGTGGACATCATCAGAAAACTCAATCCGCCGTCCAATTTGCGTCAGTTACGGTCTTTTCTGGGGCATGTCGGTTTCTACCGACGGTTCATTCAGGACTTCAGTCGAATTGCCCGACCGCTTACTGACTTGCTCACCAAAGACACCGAGTTTATTGTTAATGATAAGTGTCTTGAATCTTTTGAGACTCTCAAGAACATGGTTGTTTCAGCTCCTGTCCTTCAGCCACCCGATTGGTCTCTCCCATTCGAGATCATGACGGATGCTTCAGATTTTACCGTTGGGGCTGTGCTTGGACAGAGGAGGGATGGTTTACCTTTTGCCATTCACTACGCCAGCCGGACTTTGGATGCTGCGCAGCGGAATTACACTGTGACTGAGAAAGAGATGCTGGCTGTAGTCTTCGCTCTTGATAAGTATCGATCATATATTCTCGGATCTAGAGTGACCATTTACACTGATCATACCGCCATCCGGTACTTAATGGCTAAGAAGGATGCCAAAGCACGTCTAACCAGATGGATCCTTCTACTCCAGGAATTTGATATTGAGATTAAGGACAAGCCTGGAGTAAAGAATGTGGTGGCGGATCATCTCTCCAGATTGGAAAATCTTGAGGAATCTGAGCCCAGCGCACCTATCATTGAGACGTTTCCAGATGAGGCGATCTTGGCTATCACCTCACTCCCATGGTATGCTGACTTTGTAAACTATCTTGTTGCCAAGACAGTCCCTCAAGGTTGGCCCAGGCAGAAACTTGAGACCTTCCTAGCTAAGGCCAAGTTTTACCATTGGGAAGATCCCGTCCTTTATCATGGAGGGGATAGTATCTGGAGGAGGTGCATTCCTCAAGAAGAGCAGCATAGCGTCCTCACATACTGCCACAAGCTTGAGGCAGGAGGACATCATTCTGGAAAAAGGACAGCACAGAAGGTGCTTCAATCCGGCCTATGGTGGCCTACTCTCTTCAAGGATTCTGATGAGTTCGTGAAGAGATGTACTGACTGTCAGAAAATGGGAACCTGCGGACAGAGAGACATGATGCCCATGCAACCTATTCACTTCTGTGAGGTCTTTGATGCATGGGGAATTGATTTCATGGGCCCATTTCCTAAGAGTCAGGGATTCGAGCATATTTTGCTCGTTGTGGATTATGTCAGCCGATGGGTTGAGGCAATCCCCGCCCGAGCCGCAGATGCTAAAACCGTATGCAAATTTTTGAGGAAAAATATCATTTCACGGTTCGGTGTACCCAGAGTCTTGATTTCAGACGGGGGGTCTCACTTCATCAATGACAAGGTCAGGGCCCTTGCAGACGAGTTCGGCATTGACCATCGGGTTGCCACTCCTTATCACCCTCAGACTAATGGTCTTGCCGAAGTATCGAATAGGGAGATAAAGACTATCTTGCAGAAAGTTGTCTGCCCAGACCGAAAGGATTGGTCACAGCTTTTGGACTCGGTCTTGTGGGCTTATCGGACATCTTTTAAGAATCCATTGGGAACATCTCCCTTTCGTCTCGTCTATGGCAAGCCGTGCCATTTGCCAGTGGAGATCAAGCATAAATCTTTTTGGGCAGTTACTGAGTTGCTTTTAGATCCCGAGAGTATAGGAGACCAAAGAAGAGCTGAATTGGCAGCCCTGGAGGAATTGAGAGATACAGCCTTCTCCAACAGCCTACAATACAAAGAGAAAGTGAAGACATGGCATGATTCGCATATCAGCCATAAACAGTTTGAGCCAGATCAGAGAGTATGGTTGTTTGATTCCAGGCTGAAATTATTCCCAGGGAAATTGCAGAGCAAGTGGAAAGGACCGTATGTGGTCAGGAAGGTACATGACAATGGCAGCATCGACATATCCGAACCGTCATCTTCCTCTACCTTCCGCGTCAATGGTCAACGCCTGAAACTATATCTTGATCATGATCCGCCGACCATTGACGTTGCCCCCATTCTTCTGGTATGAGATGTGTCCTTTAACTCTCATCATCTACATCTCATACATGGTGATCAAATCTATCTTCCGTTGTACAGATCCATCTGTTTATATCACTTTGTTGTCTGCTGAGTTATTTTCTTCTTTTCTTCTTTTCTTCTTTTCCTTTTCTATCGTCTTTGTCTATCAAAAAGGTGCCGCCCTTGTAGACAGTTTTCCATACTTAGGATGTACTTTGTCCTAAGTATAGGGGGGTTGGCACCCCGAGTTTTTCTATTCTTTTCGATCCTCTCCATTGTCTCCTCTTCTTGTCTATACTTAGGGACATCTTACCCTAAGTATAGGGGGAGACAATCTGAGTACGATCTGTTCATTCCCACCCTTGACCCTCCCTGCGTTGTGTACAGTCTGCTATACTTAGGATTATTTGATCCTAAGTATAGGGGGACGGTCAACTTCTCATTCGTTGATTCCTTCATTAGTTTGTATTCTTTAGACTTGTCTATACTTAGTACGAGTTATGTCTTCTCTTTTCTCTTCGATCTATGAGGACATAGCTCAAGCTAAGTATAGGGGGGTCGTATATACTACGTATATACTTTAGCCATAACTCGTACTTTCGTATTTTCCTAATAATATGGCTAATAATTCTTTAAAATTCATTAAAAACCCCTAATAAAAAGATGTGGTTATTCCTCAAATTCTTTTTGTATTTACTGATTAATAAATCAGGTGAAAATGTTTTTTGCAAAATGTTTGAAAAATAGTTTGAAAATCTTTGTGTACATCTATTGAAAACTATTTTGAAAATATTTTGTTTCGTGTTTTCAACCTGTGTGAAAAATGTGTGGATTGTAAAATTTCTTTTCTTTGTGTGAAATAAAATGTTTGAAAAATGATTTGCAAATGGTTTGAAAAGTGGTTGCAAAAATGATTTGAAAAACCTTTATATACTGTTTTGAAAGCCTTTGCAAAATGATTTTCAAATGTGTGTAAAATGTTTGTAAAAATTATTTTGGACTATAGTTTTCAAAAATTGTGTGAAAAGCTTGTTTTCAAATAAGTTTGAGGAATATACACATCACACCAAAATCCCTCTTATGTATATATGTATAAAATTGACCACTTACCCTTTTAAATCCTTAAAATCCACTTCTTGTATATATAAGAAGCACTCCCGTGTATATATTTTAACCTATTTTTCGGCCAAAATCTTTTTGTTTTCAAAAATCCCAAAAACATTTGCAAAAATTAAAATCCAAAAACATCTGAAAAATCCTTGAAAAATACAAAAAATGCATCTGCATATGCATCATCATATTTTCAAAAATCCATAAAAAGTTCAAAATCTTTGAAAATTGCATCACAAAAATATTTTCTGCATTGCATTGCATAGCATGAGCATTTTTCGGATTGAGTTTGATAGTTGAACAAGTCTAAGTAAAATCCGAAGATTGGAGCTTGATTGGACCTTATAATCTACCTAATAACAGGAACTTTATAGGAACTGGGTTTGAGGTACTTCAGGTCTAGTTGACTTAATTCTTTGAGGATCACGGGACTTAGTTCAATGGATTCTTGACTGCCTAAGTAGAGTATTTCGGAGCACACGCATGACTCTTGTTGATAATGACCTAACTTGGACGCCTGCACCTTTCACATGGCTCAACTCAGTTGGAGTGGTGAGGGGATTGGATTTGTCGGTATGAGACGCACACAAGTGGAAACACTTGTCCTCCTCTCGGGAGGGAAGTGCACCCCAACCCGTCCAGTGATTAGGAAGTCTAAAGACAGGAGGCTGTGGGTTGCGATAAAGCTTCAAAAGAGGGATAGTCTACTGGTTCAAGAGGAAAAACTCCTTATGTAAATGCTGCTGTGAATAGTATTTCAAAAAAAAAAAAGTTCAGGCATGTACAAAAATAAAAAGCCTGCAAGTATGTACAAAGTCAATAAGCAAGCTTGAGTCCCAAAGTCATATCATGTGAGCCTGCAGCAGGATGACTTGACTACACTGGTCTTGCATCCAAGGATAGGTAGCTACACTGGCTACCGTCCATTCTTCTCTTCACCCCCTCCTCTTGAGCTGGTTGCCACTTGAACTTAGAAGGGAATACCCCGCTCCTCGAGGATGGAGTTGCTGGATTGGGGAATCACTGGGTTGTCATACTGGAGAAGTCAGTTTCTTTGTCATTCTAGTTGGGGAGAGCCACCATCACTTACACTGTACAAGTCAGATTCATAGTCGTAAGAGTTTGCGTATGAGTTGAGATATTTCTGACCTGGCTATTGAGGAGACTTGAGCAGAAGTTTTGGGATTCTCAGGGACTGTTGGATTTCAAACACGGTTCTCACTAAGGTTCCGCCCGCACTAAAATTCCAAAGGTCCGACTTAAGCTCCAAACTTTGATTTTGCGAAGGCAAGTTTGATCATTAAATTAAATCCAAGTTCTTCTTTTTCTTTTCTTTCTGTTTCTTTTTGCACTTATTGCATAAGTGTTTGCTAGGGACTAGCAAAGGTAAAGTATAGGGGGATGATGAATCCACATTTCATCATCTTTATTCTATCATTTTGGCACCAAAAACCCTAGCAAATGCCTGTAAATAGCCTTAAATAGAGCATCTTAGCATTCATGCATGTGCATCTAAACAGTGTATAAATTACTGTAATTAAGGCCAAAATTTTAAAATAAATAAAGAAAAGAAAAAGAATAAAATATTGTAAATATTTTATGACCCAAAACCCCCGAGACCTAGGCATCTTGATGAATAGGTCGACAAGGAATAAAGTAGGGGGAGATAAGGCCAAAAACACAGTCAAAATACCTATACTTGTTATTCATTCTTTACTCATTTTGGGACCTATTTTTGGTTCCACTTTTTGTACATCAAATAAAGAAACTTTGTACATGAAAGTTGTAGATAACTTCATAAAGAAAAAGACAAAATTGATTTCACAGAAAAAAGAATGTACAAACATAAAGTTCTGGTCTGAATAAGAATCCAAAATCCCAACTTCCCAGACCCGTATCTCACAAACGACAACTCCAAATGCATCAAACTCACCTTTAATTGTACATAGAATAAAATAATCTATCCAATGGCGGTGGTTTCGCATTTGGCGGAGCTACGGTTTAAAAGTTGAGTTTTGGACCCCTGATGTACAGCTATACTGAATAAAATATTCAATTTATTCTTTATTCATTATTTATTCATTTTTATATTTTTATAATTTTGTAAATATTACTTATACTATATATGTGCATTAAAATTGAAATAAAATGAAAAGAAAAATAAAACTAAAATTACCTGTATAAAGCATACATAGGTATACTGCATATACTTATACCTGTATAGAATACTTTTAGATTTTATTAAACACACAAAACAACTCAGAAAAATAAAATAAAAATATATTTATGTATATAAAAGTATGTTATAATGTTATAAAATACTAAATAAAAATAATAAAAATAAAATACCAAAATAAAAATTAAAATATCAAAATACATAGGTATTATACCTACATAGGGTTAAAAAGGTAACTTGTAAAAATACAAGTCATAAAAATAAATAAAAATCAGAATTAAATACTACATAAAATTTTGAACATTTTTTATTTTATAACTTTTATTTAATTCGGCCATTTAGTATTTTAAATTGAATTAACAAATAATTTTTCCAGGGTTTTTCCTGGTTGGTCCACGTGGACCAACCAGGTGCAAACCCTAGTTGACTTCGGTCAACTAGGTGACCTATACCCTGTAGCCCTTGTCAGACCCACTGTTGACCCCATGTTCACCATTTTTTCGAGGAGCGAACTTGCATCCTTTCGACTCGATTCCTTCTGCAAAATCCTTCCTCGTTCATCCCTCTTGCCCGCCAAGTGATTACATGGGGGTATGGATCACTGAATCGCTCCAGAAATCTTGGTCTTTGGACCTCTTCCACCTCGGGTCAAACCAAATATAACCGACCCCCTTCCTTCCATTTCGAATTGAGTCCCCTTGGTCCACCCCTCTCCGCCTCTCCAGTGCTCTGAGCCTTGCCGGAGGTGACACCTCCGCCGCGAGCTTCTCAGCCAAGGCGAACGAGGTCGAGGACGACTCCAGCACCTCCGCCAACCGCCGACGTCGAGGTATCCTTCATCCTCTGGTTCCGGCCATTGAGGGCTTCCACCCCGCTATTTCTTTCTTGCATTCACCTCCTGTTAGCTTTAGGATCGAAAACCCCAAAAAAATCTTAGGTTTCATCGCGTATTTCGCCGAACCAAGCATTCTCGCCGGAGCGCACCTCCGGCCACCGTCGCCCACTCCCCCTCGCGCATAGTGTAGGTCCACCCAAGGTCCAGGCACTTTGCCCTGGACCTTCTAACTCTTTTTGCAGGGTCAAAGCGCATTGACTCGCGCCTGGGCGTGATTTTGAAGCTCGCCGGAGCTCAGCCGAGCTCTCCAGCTCCGTCGATCGTCTGTGAGCAGCACGGCCATCGCCGTGCACTTTTGAAGCCCCCAGGAGGTAGAAGACGACCCCAGGAGTCTCCACGGCCATTTTGGAGCCGTAACTTCGTCGGAGGACGAAGATCTGGAGCGGCGAAGTTCGCCTCGCTGGCGTTCTTCGCTGTTCTTCCTCATCGCCTCCCAGCCGTTGGATCGAGGAGCCCTCCCCAGATTGCACAGCCTCCGTTGGATCTTCCTCAGCCTCGACCGTCAGATCAACCAAGAGGATCTAATCCAGGCCGCACAAGCCAACCGTCATCGCGCGCCCAGGACACGCCACGTGGATAAGTGGATCGCCTCCAGCCGCTGGATCGCGCCCCGTCGCCCAGCCGTTGGATGCGCGCCACGCGTCACTCGCAGAGCGCCTGAGCGAGGGTATTTTGCATCTTCACCCTCGCTACTTTTTGTATTTATTTATTAGTATTTAAATTTCTGTCGGAAGTATAAAAGTTTTGTAATATTTGCAAAAAGACCCTCGAACTCTCTTTATTTGCAGTTAGGTCCTCGCCACGTCACCTCACGTGACCAGTTCACGTGAGGGGGTGGACATTTTGCAGAGGAACCCTCGGTCTTTTGTTTATTTTGTTTTAATCCTAAAACTTTCGAAGCACGTGTAATATTCTTGGTTATTTTGCAAAGAGACCCCCAGGTTTTTGTGATATTACATTCCAGTCCTTCCCAGGCGCGTGCAAGTCACGTGCCCTGGTGGGTAAATTGCCAGGAGGCCCAGGCGGGTTTTGTAATTGTAATTTGGTGCTAAAAATTGAATATATAGTGTATATTTTTGTGGAAAATTGCATGTGTACCCCTGGATGTTTTGGATATTGCACATATGCCCCTACCAGGCCTGATTAGTAATTGGATGTTTGTTGTATTTATTTGAAATATCATTTCAACTCCAAAAATTCCACAAAAATAGACTTAAGCTCCTGTGCACCTATTCTTTAACGCCAGCTATTTAGTTTTTGATTTTATTTTATTTTCTTATTTATTAAAAATCAAAAACTCCCTTTTTGTGTATTGTCTACCTTAGAAAATACCAAAAAAATATCAAAACACCTCCAAAAATTCCCAAAAATTCACATATTGTCTATTTTACCCTATTTTAGTGTCACTCCAAAAATCATTAAAAATTTCAAAAGAAAAACACTAAAAATCTAAAAACTCTCAAAAACTTCAAAAAATTATATAAAATAGTAGAAAAATCAAAAAAATACAAACTCAACTTCTGTTTGTTCTTTATTTTGCTATTTTTATTAGAAAAATAGTGTGAAGAATTTTGACTACTGGTTGCTAATTTTAAATTTCATTTTTGTCACAACCAGCCCTATTTCCACTGTTTTGCCTTAATTCAGTAATTAAAAATACCAAAAACACCTTGAAAAACCCCAAAAATCACAAAAACAGTAGAAAATCTTAAAAATACCAAAAACATTTTATTTCTGAATTTTTGAGTATTTTTGCACATTTTTATAAACCTTTTAGTTTGTCTTTCTTTGTATTGCCTTTACTTTCCAATATTGAAAAAGAAATACAAAAATATAAAATATAAAATATAAAAATCAGAAAATCAAAAATCAAAATACAAAATTAAAAATTAAATAAAAAAATTATTAAAAATTAAAAACCCACAAAAATTCATGTGCTTGCTTAGTGTAGACACATCACACACTCACACACTTTAGCATTTGCTTGAGCTACACTGCTTGCTCCCTGTGTTCGAACTCTCTGCATACTTGCCCTTTACACCATTTGTGCAGAGTTAAAAATAAATTTTAACTCCACATTGTTTCTAATTTGTTGATCTTAGTGTGGGTTAATTGTTGATTAAATTCGGATTTTGATTGGTCGATACTGCGACTGAGTTCACGCTTTGTGTTGAACTTAAGACCGTCGATTTCCGTGTTTATCATGAAGCAAACCAAGTGTCAACGATACTATTCAGAGAGTAGCACATAGTACTCATCTTCAGAGGCAGATCGTCGAATGATTAGCACCATTGGAATTTGGAGGCGTTCCTTTAGGACATAGCGAAACCCTTTCATCTAGAAAGGACATAGTGCATGGTGCAATTGAAGAACCCGAGAATTAACCTTTTATATTAATAAAATTAACTATTAAAAGATGTTTGTTGTAGGTGGATAATCCTGGATTAATCAAAATGACCACTTATTTTAATTAATGTGTCAATTAAAGCGAGCGGTCGACTTTTTTTTACTTGGGAAGTCTAAGGTCGAACTCAAGGAGACAACTGTCTCCTTAGGTTAGCTTTTAGTCGATCTCGAGGTTAGTTTTTCAAAGAGGATTTTTTATGTTTTTTAAGCAATTAACAAATGAAATGTATGGCCAAATTTGGGGACTAAAATGTAGTTGACGATCAAAAATTGTCCAAAAATTATGAAACTTGTCCGAAATGTGGAATGTGATGAAATTAGGCTACTGTATTTTTTTGGAATTTTTTGATGGACTATGAATTAATTATGAATTAAATAATGCAAGGAATGTGAGTAGCAACTAATTAAATTTAATAAATAGCAAACAAATTTATTTTCAAGAAATAAAATTATCCTAGATGTATCTAATGGTGATCTATCCAATAAAAATTATAAAACTTAAAAATATTGAGTTTACATTCTATAAAAATCAAGTAATCCAATCACAAAATGATTTATTCAGAGAAAAGCATGCAAACAAATGAATGAAATTTGGGCAAGACGTAGAAAATTCTAAAATCTACCTATTATGAATTGTTGGGCTTTTTTAGAGAAACAGATAATTTAATATTAATTCCATAATACGCAGTGGTTAAAATATGTTATTTTCTACAAAAATAATTATATTAAAAAAATCCATGGATCACGAGAATATAATCAGCATTCACAATGACAAAGAATAAAACATTCTACATAGTGTAACTATTTAAATGATAAAATGATGAAAAAAGAGCATTGAAATAAATATGCAAACACAGGGGCCTAAATACAATTCACAGAAATAAAATTGAAAAACATATGCTGATAGGGACTAATATGCAATTACGAATACTGTAGAGGGTTTTTTGCATTTTTTCCACGATGCACGTTGATAGGTCGCGGACCTACCCTTTTAATTTCGTATAATTGACGAGTGCGTTGCAGTCGGATAGATCCGCGTCGATCAAAAAATAACCGCACAAATCGATGAATCGTCAAATGAATTAAGCGTGGTTTTATGTTTATTTAGCCTGGGCAAGCCCCAGGGTCGACTCAAGGAGACAAAGGAATAATTCGGGATCAAGTTAGAGGTATTACATCGCGGTTTTCAAGTGGAATTTTTTTGATATTTTTTTATGCAATAAAAATGCCAAATGCACTAATGCGGATGAACTAGGTTATTAAGAAAACGATCACTTAGCCAAATTAATTTGAATATGAAATTAGTCCAAATTGGCCAAATTGTATTTTTCCTATAAACCTAATCCAACAACGAATGCAAAAAAATTTTTTTGGAATTTTTGGATTTAAAATGCACAAATGAAAAATACAAACTTTTTTGGGGTTTTTATGCAAATTTTCATGCAAATGATATGCAAACATTATGAAAAATTTATTGGAAGTTAAAAATGATGAAATGAAGGTACACTAATATTTTTGGAATTTCCTGATACTTTTTGATTTTTTATGAATATTTTACTGAAATAAAGCAACTGTGAGTATTCAATTTCTAATAAATCCACGAGCTTAAATTATCCAAAGACCTATTTATCTCAAATTGATATTTTAATAAGGAATTCAGGAGCTTTGAAATTTCTCAAAAATCTTATTTGTGGATTTAATTAAAAATCATCTACAGAAATCACTCAAGAATTTATTTTAGGCAAAAGACAACTCCGAATTGGACGAAATTTGGACAATAATTAAAGAACATTTAGAGGCATCATTCACAATTGTTTCACAATTTTTGGAGCAAGATATAGGCCTGTGCGAATTTTAGATCATAATTAGGCAAAATATCATTGATTTTCACTCTCTGAATTTTAGTAAATTATTAGATGCTCACAAAAATATAAATAAATAGCCAAAATGTTCAGAATTAAATATGTTATTTTCGTATTAAAAATTGATGCAAAATTAATATCCAAATTAATGCTCAAAGCTAGGGGTGTCAATGCAAATTGAAATTGAAATAAGACTGACAAACTGTGCACAGGGGCACTAGTGCAAATTCTAAAATTTGAAATGAACCATATGCAATTTTCACAATATAATAAAATAAAAAACAAATGGACCTTTTATGTTTCTTCCCGTGCAAGTTACGCACAAGCTTGGGCGGCTAGGGCTTCGCCATGAGGCAGGGAGGCGGCGCACAGGGCGTGTGGTCGCCGGGCCCGGGTCAGAGGAGGCCTGGCAGCGCTCGATGGCGGCGCGCGGCGGCCGTCGTGCGCGATGTCGGTGGAGGCTGGAACGAGGCGCCGGCGGCCACACTCGTGGAGGCAGGGGGACGGCAGCAGCTGCTCCTCCTGCTTTTTTATTTTTTTTGTTTTTTTTGTTGCAATTTTTTTGTATTTTCTTCTTGTGAACATGAAAAAAAAAGGTAGATGGACAAGTGGATTGTTATGATATTGGTGACAATGGTAGATGTATTAATGGAGGTGATGGTGGTAGATAATGATGTTTTTTTGTGTGATGATTTGTGGTGAAGAACAAGGACGAAAAATTGTTAGATAAAATAAAAGGACAAGATATAGATAGAGTACTTACGTGTGGTTCGCCGAAAGTTTGGAGCCGCGTCGTGCAGCTTCCGTCGTGGTGGTCTCGATCAGCTTGGCGAAAAGCTGAGAAGCTAGGCAAGTCCAGTTGGATCTCACGACGTGGCAATGGTGATACCGCGGATCTCACCTTGAGGTTGTCGTCGCTCGACTCGTCTCCTGCAGCTGTCACCTGAATGTTAAAGGGGCTCGACCTCACTTCTCTCGAAAACGGCGGATGGTTAGAAATGGTGGAGGAGATGTGAATATAAAGAAGGGGAGGAAGTTGGAGGAGAGATGGAGAAAGTGGAGAGAATGGTGACTTGGAGTAGGGAAGAAGAAAGGAGAAGAGGTAAAAAAGGGAGATAAATAATAGTATAATAATAATATAATATACATAAAATAAGTAGGCTACTAAAAATAACAATAATTAAAATAATAATAATTAAAAAAATAAAATCCGAAAATAATAAAATAAATAAATCCGAAAATAAAGAAAATGGGGTGACATGTGGCTGGTCCAGGAGTTGTCACATGTCGCTCCTAGAAAATTCAAAAATTAAATGTAAAGAAAATAAACAAGAAATAACAAAAGGGATTAAATCAAAAAGCGGTCAACACAAAAGTTTCTCGTATTGACGAGATCTACAACTTTCGTGAAGGGCCGAAAATCAAATTAAATCATATATACAAAGTGTATTTTTGGGTGGTACCTTATAGATATAAAATACCGCATTTTATCTTTTGTATTTTTTTGTCATTTTAAAAGAGAGAAAATAAAAATAAAAATAGAGAAAATATAAAAAGAATATTTACAACTTAATTTATTTTTTTTGGATTTTTAATAATTAAGAAAATAAAAGGATAAAATACAGGGGTAAAACCGTCAATATATACAATATACAAAAGGGGCTCAAAACCCAAGTTTTGCATACGAGCTCCGATTTTAATGAAATTGGTCTTGTTTCGAAGATCATGGAATGAATATTACTTTAAAAGTGAGTAGACTTAATTCGGAGGTTGTATGAGAGAGATATGCACATTTTAAGGTTTACAACTTCAAACTTGGATTGGGGTTTTATTGGTCAATTTTACAAGTTAGTATTTTTTAGATTTTTTCCTTTATTAGTGTTAGTCATATATACACTATGGAGTTGATTTTATTAGATTCGGAGTTAGTAGAAAATAAATACAAATAGATGAAATATGGTGAATATACAGGTGATTTGTACAAGTGAAATTGGCTTCTTATTTAATGCAAATATGAATGCTAAAATGCAGATATTATGCTTGCATGCATGAATGCTAATTATGCAATATAAGTGGGAATATGCATCTAATTACTCGGGAACAAAGCTCTATTTTCAACTTTTAGAGTCATGAATCAAAGATTCATCACCCCCCTATACTTAAACCTCGCTCGTCCCCGAGCAACTAAATGAAATGCAAGAGTGAAATGATTTTGGGTTCCATACCAAGGTCATGAACAAAAGTTGAAAATGGAGATTGACTCGACCTTTGGATTAATTGTGTGGCGGAAACTTATTGGGATCTGAATTTAAGACCTAACAGACTTCAAGTTCCACAAGTCTTCTATTCAAGACGCCTCAACAGTCAGGTCAGAACAAATCCTCAAACGCAAATTTCTGATGACTATGATTCTTACTTGTACTGTGTAAGTGAAATGTAACTCTCCACATCAGAAATGGCTCAGAAACAGCCTCCTCTAACAAGGTAACTCAAATAACCCAGTCCAGTAACTCTTTCCTCGAGGAGCGGGGTATTCCCTTCTAAGTTCAAGTGCGACCAACTCAAGAGGAGGGGGTAGAGAAAAGAATGGACGGTGGCCAGTGTAGCTACCTATCCCGGGATGCCTGACCAGTGTAGCCAAGTCATCCAGCTGCATTTTCTTTGCTAATATACATACTCCGACGGGTATTATTTTTTTCACTTAGACCTGTCTGATTTTTTTGGAGTTCTTGCATTTTTTCTATTTTTTTCTTTTTTTCTTTTTTTGGAACTATATACAAGGTGCAGCATGTACATCAGGAGTTTTTCCTCTTGAGCTAGTAGACTATCCCTCTTTTGAAGCATTATTGCAACCCACAGCGTCCTGTCCTCAGACGTCAACACCACCAGAGTAAGGTTGAGATGCACTACCCTCCCTAGAGGAGGACGGATGTTTCCACCCGTGCGCCACTCCAAGCTAGAGAGATTCTACCTCCTCACCACCTCATCGATGAAGAGCTGTGTGCATTGTGCTTGTCCAAGTTAGGTCATTATCTAAAAGAATCATGCGTGTGCACGAGATATTCTACTTAGACTAATCAAGATGACATGCGAACATAGACTTGCGGACTCAAAGAATTAAGTCACTTGACCTGAGAAATCTTAACTCCAGTTCCTATAAGGTTCCTCTGAAATTGGTGGATTAAGGTCAAATCAAGTCCATCCTCAATATCTACTCATAACTTGGTTCAAGAACCCACTAGCTTTTCATTTGCATGTGCAAGATATGCAGATGAGATGTAGATGACATGCTATGTAGATGAATGTAAATGCAAGACTTTTTTTTGAATGCAAGAGTAAATAAGAAGCCTTTATTTTCAACATTTTTATTTTGTTTTCTTTTATACAACAATTTTTACAACAATTTTTAGTACATAGTATACAACATTTTTTTTACATCTTATTTTACAACAAATTTTACATGAGTATTTTTACCATAATTTTACAACTTTTATACAAGTATACAAATTTTTTTTTCAATTTTTACCCATCCATAATTATTGGAAAATATATACAAAAGGTCCTGCGCCATTTGATATCGCTCCCGCTACCCTAGTTAATTCAGTCAAATTAATGTCCAAATTATTTCTGATGTTCGTTGTAGTCTGATGAATCCACATTTCATCATCTTTATTCTATCATTTTGGCACCAAAAACCCTAGCAAATGCATGTAAATAGCATTAAAATCATCATATTAGCATCCATGCATGTGCATTCAAATTGTGTATAAAATACTGTAATTAAAGCCAAATTATAGAATAAATAAAGAAAAGAAAAGAATAAAATATTGTAAATATTTTATGACCCAAAACCCCGAGACCTAGGCATCTTGATGAATAGGTCGACAAGGAATAAAGTAGGGGAGATAAGGTCAAAACACAGTTAAATACCTATACATTCTATTCATTATTTATTCATTTTGGGACCTATTTTTGGTTCCACTTTTTATACATCAAATAAAGAAACTTTGTACATGAAAGTTGTAGATAATAAAATAAAGAAAAATACAAAATTAATTTCACAGAAAAATAATGTACAGATAAAAAGTTATGGTCTGAATAAAAATTCAGAATCCCAACTTCCCAGACCCGTATCTCACAACTGACAACTCCAAATGCAGCATACTCACCTTTAATTGTATATAGAAAAAAAATAAGCTATTTATTGGCGATGGTTTCGCATTTGGCGGAGCTACGTTTGAAAGTTGAGTTTTGGACCCCTATTGTATAAATGTACTGATTAAAATATTCAATTTATTATTTATTCATTATTTCTTTATTTTTATATTTTTATAATATTGTAAATATTACTTATAATAATTATGTACATTAAAATAAGAATAAAAACCTAAATAAAAACAAAAATAAAATACTTAAAAATAAAATACATAGATACATTACCTATAAATATACCTATACATTTTATACTTATATTTTATTAATTATAAAAATTATATCAGAAAAATAAAATAAAAATATATATGTGTATATATAAGTATTTTATAATTTTATAAAATACTAAATATAAAAAATAAGAATAAAATACACAAAATAAAAATAAAATACTAAAATACATAGGTATTATACCTATAAAGGGCTAAAAAGCAAACTTGTAAAAATATACCTCTAAAAAATAAATAAAAATCACAATAAAATAATTTATAAAATAATAAATATTTTTTATTAAATAACCTAAATCTAAATAATTCATTTATTATTTTAAAACAAATTTACAAAACATTTTTTGGGGGCTTTTTCCTGGTTGGTCTACGTGGACCAACCAGGTGGTCTGGGATGTTGACCAGCCGGTCAACTCCCTGACCATAGCCCTGTGCCCTTGTCAGAAGCCGCTGCGCCCCTCTCTTCTCGATTTTTTCGCCGTTGATGCGTTGGTCGAGGGCAGTCGATTCCTTCATGAAAGTTGTTCACTGTACATCCTAGATCCCCGCCAGCCTATCAGATCCTCTAGGATCTTTGTGGCGCACCCGTGATCGCTCCTCGAAGTTCGCCTCTTCGCCATTATTCAAAAACCAACCCATCACTTCCCATAACTCTTTGAACCACCTTCGGCTAGGGCCAACAACCTCCGGGCTTCGCCGTTCGGTCCCTGGTGACAGCAGGTCGACTCCCGACCTGTTGAGGTGCAAATCAGGCCCTCCTAGGTGTGTTCCAACCTCCATCTCCGGCGGCCTAGGCACCGTGAGGTCCATCTCGAGCATTTGCTTTGAGGTTCTGTTTTTTGTCCATTTTCTTGTGTTTTTCTTGCTGTCTCACATTCCCAGTAACATTAGGATCACCTAGCCTCCTCTCATTACGCCTGAAATCAATTCGTCCACTGTGCCACCACCTCGCCGGAGAAAGCTCCGGCGAGCTCCATTTTTCGACATCTACCGACCCCACGACCGCCATCCATGCACCAATAAGCCCCTTGGGACATCTACTGTTGTTCTTGTGCGTCATTTGCAGGTCACAAGGGGACAAGAGACTCATCTGGAGTCGGTTTTTGGAGGATATTAGGATACCTGGAGCAGTCGTCTTCTCTCCTATCGCGGCGGACCTCCGGCAGTCCCCACGCCATTTTGCGGCCGCCATCTCATTGAGGAACACTCCAGGGAGCATCTCGGCCATTTTGGAGCTTCACCGAGCAGCGGGAGAGGAAGCTCGGAGCTAGGGAAGCTCGCACCTACGAGAGTTCTTCCCAGTTCTTCGAGAGGACCTCTCCACCGTTGGATTGAGGGCCGATCGTACACAGGAGCAGCAGCCGTCGGATTGGAAGCCTCCAGCGCCGTCGAAGCACTTGTGATCATCTAATCGAGGCCCTTCATTCCGAAGCGGCATCGCGCGACTACAGCGCGACACGTGGATTAGTGGACGCCCCACCACCGTCTGATCCGCCTATAGCGGGTATTTTGCGTATTTCACCCGGCTATCTTTTTGTATTTAATAAGTAACTCGCAAACATTCCGTGGCAGTTAGAAATACTTTTAATATTTGCGCCTTAATCCCCCGTCGTTTAAGGATTTTACATTTAGGTCCTCGGCCACTTCACCTCACGTGCCTGTGCGCGTGAGGTGGGTGGCCATTTTGCAGAAAGACCCAAGGGTTTTTGTGTGTTCAGTTTTAGTACCTAAACAATCATGTGCAGCTATAATGTTTCTAGCCATTTTGCAGAGAGGCTTCTAAGTTTTTGGTAATTGCATTTTGCCCCCCTACCAGGTGCGCGTGGATACGCACGTGCATTTGGTGTTTTTGCAAAATTACCCTGCGAGCTTTGTGATTCACTTTCAGTCCATAAAAGTTTGATTGCAGTTATAAATTTTGTGTGGAAATTGCATATAGGCCCTTAAGCTTTCTGTTATTCACACATATGCCCTTGGCCTGCTTGTAGTTTCTTACTGTTATATCTGTTTATTTCGAGCATTATTTTAATCCCAAAAATTCTCAAATTTTGAACTTAAGGTCCTGGATACTTGTACTTCCACGCCAGCATTTTAGTTTTTAATTTTATCTTATTTTTATATTTATTAAAAATCAAAAACATGCTTTTTCTCTATTGTCTAGCTTAGAAAATACCAAAAAAATATTAAAAGGTCTTGAAAAATTCCAAAAAAAATCCCTATTGTCTATTTTACCCTATTTTAGTGTCAGTCCAAAAAACATTAAAAATCTCAAAAGAAAAACACTAAAAATTTAAAAACACTCGAAAACTTCAAAAAAATATATAAAATCAAAGAAAATTCCAAAAATCACAAACTCAGTTTCTGTTTGTTCTATATTTTGTTCTCTTTATTAGAAAATTATTGTGAAAAATTTTGATTGTTGTTTGCTATTTTTAACTTCCAATTTATTCACAGCCAGCACTCATTTCACTGTTTTGCTTTATTTCAGTATTTTAAAATACAAAAACACCTTGAAAAATCCCCAAAATCACAAAAACAGTAAAAAATCCTAAAAATATCAAAAACATTTTATTTCTGAATTTTTGGTTATTTTTGCACATTTTTATAAATATTTTATCTTGCCCTTATATTACATTGGTCTTAAATTCCAATATTGAAATATATATATATATAAAATATAAAATTACAAAAATCAGAAAATTAAAAATCAAAATACAAAATTATAAAATTAAAATTATAAAAAAATTTTAATTAAAAACCCACAAAATTTTCCTTTGATTGCTTGCTTAGTGTAGACACTTCACTCACACACATTCACTTGAGCACATTATTTTGAACTACCCTGCTTGCTCCCTGTGTTCGAACTCTCTGCATACTTGCCCTTTACATCATTTGTGCAGAGTTAAAAATAAATTTTCACTCCACATTATTTCTAATTTATTGATCTTCAGTGTGGGTTAATTGTTGATTAATTTCAGATTTTGTGTGGTCAAACACCGATTGTTGACTCGCCTTGTGAGTCGATACAACCGCATCGATTTCTGCGTTTATCAAATGGCGCCGTTGCCGGGGAGCAACAGCGCGTAGTTCGAGTTTTTGCGTGTGTTGTGATTATTTGTCTACCTTTGCGGCTTTTATTTCTGCTTAATTTATTTTGGCTCATTTTTAATAATTATTGTTTGAATTGTCTAATCACCTTCGTGTTTGACTTT
Source organism: Ottelia alismoides (assembly GCA_037367405.1). Lineage (NCBI taxonomy): Eukaryota > Viridiplantae > Streptophyta > Magnoliopsida > Alismatales > Hydrocharitaceae > Ottelia > Ottelia alismoides. The sequence continues at coordinate 280,352 of JAZKJV010008926.1, read as the reverse complement.
GTGCGAGGTACGCGGATCGAGGGAGGCTCTCTTTTCTAGGAGCGCCCGTGCACCCACGTGAGGCGGTGACGCTTCGCACCAAGGCGGACTTAGAGGATTTTTGAAGACAATTCCCGAGCCATTTATTTTATTGACCTTATTTCTTGTAATTTATTGTGAGAGAGAGACTATTTATTGTAATAATACAGGTACCCCCGGACTTGGACTCTTGAGCCTAATTTTCAAGTGATTGTTCACTTGGGGGCTCGACGCGGTTTTTGTCGGCTTTTCTCGCATTCTTTTTATTTTGTTTTGTTTTTCGATTTTATTTCTTTTGTGTGATTGAGCCCTTAGCTTTTAGGATTGCTTGCGATAGATTAAGGCCAAACACCTAATACCTTTGCATGCACCTATAGTTTCGTTTGGACTTAGTCAAAATCTTAAACAGTTGATCATTAGCTTTCGATCCACGCGCCGCGAGCTCATTCCCACACAAGCGCTTTCTCCTAACTCAAATGTGTTGAGCAGAGGAGGGGTGAGCCTAGACCGGACATTAGGATTGAGGGTTGGTGGTCAGCTTGTGGTTCTTCACGATAATAGCAATTTCTGAAACTTAGGGCGATTTCATCGGCTTTTGCATTTGCATATAGATAGGTTTCAATTCTGTTGAGCATCCTTGCATGTAGAGTGCTGGAGGCAAGGTGATCATTTACGCTTTAGCATCCATCATTATTTGCCGCTTGCATTGCTTTTCCGACTCTCCCTCTGATTTTGCCAACCTAGGTGTTCAAAGGAATTGATTCCCCGATAGGCTCGTGCATTGTTATTAAAAATCCAAAAAAAAAGTGATAATCAATAAAATTGGGACTGCTAATTTTACTTGACCCTAAAACCGATCAAAAAGAAAAATCTTGTATTGGGGCGAGTAATCCCCTCATTGTCTTCGTTTTACTTGCTCGCGCACACACTAAGGTTAGTGCCCAAATCCCATCAAGCCCCCTAAGTGTGTGTGAAATTCTTTGACTTCTCACCTAACTCTAAAACAGACAAGATTAAAAGACCGCATTTTACAGTCTCTACCGAGTTGAGTAGGTGAATTGAGGGTTTGTCTTGTTTCATTTTTGTCTGTGATTGTTTTTGTGTGTCCTAGATCTCCTCTGCGCATTTGCACCTTTTTCTTCACTCTCTTGACTTGACCTTCGTGCTCCCCCGAATCACTTCCTTTTGTTTTCAAGATGGACCCCTGGAGTGTATTTTATCCGGACTTTGCGGACCCCTCGCTCGCTCCAGCTGATCCACCTCCCTTTTATCAGGAGGATCCTCCTCCTATTTTTTCTGATTTTTGTACATACCCGCCTCAGCCACAGTATCGTGACTCGGACTTCTACCCACATCCACCCCACCTGTATATTATCCACCTCCACCTTCACATCCACCCGAGTCTGACCTGATGGAGTCACCTCCCTCGATCTCTATGAGTGATATCTTGAATCGGATGACAAAGCGCATTGATTTGATGAATGATGATATTGCCTTCTTGAGGAAGAATCAGATTAATGCTCCTTTCATCGGGAATACGGCTTCACTTGTAGGTGATCATGGGAGCTTGCAATCGCCAAAAATACAAAAAAATGAGAAAAATTTAAAAGACCTAAAAGATTTCGGGAGACACTTGGTTGATCAATATTTTGAGGAGAGAGTCCACTTGCCAGAACCCTGGACCACACATGCATTCACACCCAGTCCCACCTTTGACCCCGAGGATGCCGCTGTACAGACTGCTCTTGGCATGCCTCGTATACACGCTGATTCCGACTTCCTTCCTTGTATGAAGGAAGTCCAAAAATTCAAAAAAATGTTATCTGAACCCGAAGTGGTGGCCACTATTCATGAGATCATCCGTGCCCCACTTCATCAGGCCATGACCCAATTATCTGCTCCTCTTCCCAAGAAGAGAAAGCAGGGGAGCAGATCTGAGCGTCACATTCTGACCATGGCCACTGCCCTCGCCATCACACACCGTCCCATTCCCAAGAAGAAGAACACAGCTACACCTTTCATCACTTGCACCATCTCTGACTATACATGTGATCGCACTCTCCTAGACGGCGGTGCATCTATTAGCATATTACCCTTCTCGCTGGTACAGTCTCTTCACTTAGGGCCTCTCAAGAAGACCAGGATGATCGTTCAGTTTGCTGATGGATCAATCAAGAGGCCGAAGGGTATCCTTGAAAACACCGTCATTTCTATTCAGGGCACGAGCCACCATGTTGATTTTGTCGTGTTGCCCATGGAGAACTCCACAGGGGAGCCATCTCCAATCATCCTGGGACGACCATTCCTCGCCTCTACGAGGGTCGTTATTGACTATGGATCAGGAGAGATTCGCTTCCGTCCTATTGACGAGAGCGAAGTGGCGGTCACCACACCCACAGTTGACTAGAGACCTGCACCTGATGCACCTTCACCGATTATAGATGACTCTGAGGCCTGTGACCTACCTGATGCTACTAGAGATACTTCCTTAGCGATCCCTGATGAGACCTGACGAATCCCCCGAAAGGGGAGGAAATCGGAAAGCATGGACCTCACTAATCCTCCTCCTGGTGTGTGGCGATGTGTTGATGAGATCCAGAGTATTTATGTGATTGAACCATTTGAGCGGGGGGCAGATACCAAAATAATTGAGGATGTTTATGATGTTGCCCATTATTTTGAGAGACCTCATAAGGAAACAAATGACCTGAGTAAGACTAGACAGGACGGACCCGTTTTGACTACTTCCACTGATAAATCCGTTCCTGGCCCTTCACAAGTGAAGATGATTAAGGTCGGTTATGATGCTGCTATTTATTTTGATAAATTCAGACCTCTTGTTGAAGACAAGGATTCAGGTGAGAGTCTTGAGGATGATCTGAGTTCGTATACTTCCACTGATGATTTCGTTCCTTTTGATTTTGACCTGGACGAGGACTCGTAGGACGACTCCGATTACACTTCTTCCGAGGATGATGAGTTTGTCTCATTTCACTTTGACATATGCGAGACTTCCAAGGCCGGACCTAGTCGTACTTCTTCCACTCACCCGTTTGTGCCTTCACACCATAGGACCACCAAGGGAGAACCGAGCCATACAGCTTCCATCGATCAGTTCGTCCCTTTCTGTTTTGATTCCACTGAGTTCACCGTGTCGACCCTGATCGGCCTCCGTCCACTGTGGACCCCGATGTCGACCTGCACCATAACAGATCTATCCCTCAGCGGTCTCGCAAGAAGGTTTGCTTTCCACCTTCTGATGATCACCCATTTATGTTGTAGATTCTCTCCTGTGACTCTCTTTCCATCTCCCGTTTTTGCTCGTCTACCCATTTCTCGTGTTTGCCTTGCTTAGGACGTACTTTGTCCTACGTATAGGAGGGGTAGACGAGTTGAGTGTTCATTCTTCGTTCCGAGTCATCACTCCTGTTGTTGCCTATACTTAGGGCGTCTTTTACCCTAAGTATAGGGGGAGCGATGTGTACATTCTCACGATCTCTCCTCCCATTGTCAGATATCTTTTCTTTTTTTCATCTTTTCTTCTTTTCCTTTTTTATCTTCTTTATCTATCAAAAAGGTGCAGCCCTTGTAGACAGTTTTCCATACTTAGGACGTACTTTGTCCTAAGTATAGGGGGGTTTGCACCCCGAGTTCTATTCTTTTCGATCCTCTCCATTGTCTCCTCTTCTTGTCTATACTTAGGGATATCTTACCCTAAGTATAGGGGGAGACAATCTGAGTACGATCTGTTCATTCCCACCCTTGACCCTCCCTGCGTTGTGTACAGTATGCTATACTTAGGATTATTTGATCCTAAGTATAGGGGGACGGTCAACTTCTCATTCGTTCATTTATTCCTTTCTTTATTTATTCTTTAGACTTGTCTATACTTAGTCCGAGTTATGTCTTCTCTTTTCTCTCCGATCTATGAGGACATAGCTCAAGCTAAGTATAGGGGGTCGTATATACTACGTATATACTTTAGCCATAACTCGTACTTTCATATTTTCCTAATAATATGGCTAATAATTCTTTAAAATTCATTAAAAACTCTTAATAAAAAGATGTGATTATTCCTCAAATTCTTTTTGTATTTACTGATTAATAAATCAGGTGAAAATGTTTTTTGCAAAATATTTGAAAAATAGTTTGAAAATCTTCGTGAACATCTATTGAAAACTATTTTAAAAATGTTTTGTTACATGTTTTCAACCTGTGTAAAAATGTGTGGTTTGTAAAATTTCTTTTCTTTGTGTGAAATAAAATGTTTGAAAAATGATTTGCAAATGGTTTGAAAAATGGTTGCAAAAATATTTTGAAAAATCTATCTATACTGTTTTGAAAACCTTTGCAAAATGATTTTCAAATGTGTGTACATGTTTGTAAAATGTTTGTAAAAATTATTTTGGACTATAGTTTTCAAAAATTTTGTGAAAAGCTTGTGTCAAATAAGTTTGAGGAATACTAACATCACACTAAAATCCACTATCTATATATACGTTTAAAATTGACCACTTACCCTTGTAAATCCTTAAAATCCACTTCTTGTATATATAAGAAGCACTCCCGTGTACATATTTTAACCTATTTTTCAGCCAAAATCTTTTTGTTTTCAAAAAGCCCAAAAACATTTGCAAATTTAAAATCCAAAAACATTTGAAAAATCTTTTTGAAAAATACAAAAAATGCATATGCATCATCATCATCTTTTCAAAAATCCATAAAAAGTTCAAAATCTTTGAAAACTGCATCACAAAAATATTTTGTGCATTGCATTGCATAGCATTCGCATTTTTCGGATTGAGTTTAATAGTTGAACAAGTCTAAGTAAAATCCGGAGATTGGAGCTTGATTGGACCTTAAAATCTACCTAACAACAGGAACCTTATAGGAACTGGGTTTGAGGTACTTCAGGTCCAGTTGATTTAATTCTTTGAGAATCACGGGACTTAGTTCAATGGATTCTTGACTGCCTAAGTAGAGTATTTCGGAGCACACGCACGACTCTTGTTGATAATGACCTAACTTAGACACCTGCACCTTTCACATGGCTCAACTCAGTTGGAGTGGTGAGGGGATTGGATTTGCCGGTATGAGACGCACACAAGTGGAAACACTTGTCCTCCTCTAGGGAGGGAAGTGCACCCCAACCCGTCCAGTGATTAGGAAGTCTAAAGACAGGAGGCTGTGGGTTGCGATAAAGCTTCAAAAGAGGGATAGTCTACTGGCTCAAGAGGAAAAACTCCTTATGTAAATGCTGTTGTATAAAGTATTCAAAAAAAAGTTCAGGCATGTACAAAAATAAAAAGCCTGCAAGTATGTACAAAGTCAATAAGCAAGCTTGAGTTCCAAAGTCAAATATGTGAGCCTGCAGCAGGATGACTTGACTACACTGGTCTTGCATCCCAGTATAGGTAGCTACACTGGCTACCGTCCATTCTTCTCTTCACCCCCTCCTCTTGAGCTGGATGCCACTTGAACTTAGAAGGGAATACCCCGCTCCTCGAGGATGGAGTTATTGGATTGGGGAATCATTGGGTTGTCGTACTGGAGAAGTCAGTTTCTTTGCTATTCTAGCTGGGGAGAGCCACCATCACTTACACTGTACGAGTCAGATTCATAGTCGTAAGAGTTTGCGTATGAATTGAGATATTTCTGACCTGGATATTGAGGAGACTTGGACAGAGTTTTGGGATTCTCAACGACTGTTGGATTTCAAACACGGTTCTCACTAAGGTTCCGCCCGCACGAAAATTCCAAAGGTCCGACTTAAGCTCCAAACTTTGATTTTGCGAAGACAAGTTTGATAATCAAATAAGATCCAAGTTATTCTTTTTCTTTTCTTTCTTTTCTTTTTGCACTTATTGCATAAGTGTTTGCTAGGGACTAGCAAAGGTAAAGTATAGGGGGATGATGAATCCACATATCATCATCTTTATTCTATCATTTTGGCACCAAAAACCCTAGCAAATGCCTGTAAATAGCATTAAAATCATCATATTAGCATCCATGCATGTGCATTCAAATAGTGTATAAAATACTGTAATTAAAGCCAAAATTATAGAATAAATAAAGAAAAGAAAAAGAATAAAATATTGTAAATATTTTATGACCCAAAACCCCCGAGACCTAGGCATCTTGATGAATAGGTCGACAAGGAATAAAGTAGGGGGAGATAAGGTCAAAAACACAGTTAAAATACCTATACATTCTATTCATTATTTATTCATTTTGGGACCTATTTTTGGTTCCACTTTTTATACATCAAATAAAGAAACTTTGTACATGAAAGTTGTAGATAATAAAATAAAGAAAAATACAAAATTAATTTCACAGAAAAATAATGTACAGATAAAAAGTTATGGTCTGAATAAAAATCCAGAATCCCAACTTCCCAGACCCGTATCTCACAACTGACAACTCCAAATGCAGCATACTCACCTTTAATTGTAGAATAAAATAAGCTATTTATTGGCGGTGGTTTCGCATTTGGCGGAGCCACGGTTTGAAAGTTGAGTTTTGGACCCCTATTGTATAAATGTACTGATTAAAATATTCAATTTATTATTTATTCATTATTTCTTTATTTTTATATTTTTATAATGTTGTAAATATTACTTATAATAATTATGTACATTAAAATAAGAATAAAAACCTAAATAAAAACAATAAAATACTTAAAAATAAAATACATAGATACATTACCTATAAATATATCTATACATTTTATACTTATATTTTATTAATTATACAAATTATATCAGGAAAATAAAATAAAAATATATATGTGTATATAAAAGTATTTTATAATTTTATAAAATACTAAATATAAAAAATAAGAATAAAATACACAAAATAAAAATAAAATACTAAAATACATAGGTATTATACCTATAAAGGGCTAAAAAGCAAACTTGTAAAAATATACCTCTAAAAAATAAATAAAAATCACAATAAAATAATTTATAAAATAATAAATATTTTTTATTAAATAACCTAAATCTAAATAATTCATTTATTATTTTAAAACAAATTTACAAAACATTTTTTGGGGGCTTTTTCCTGGTTGGTCTACGTGGACCAACCAGGTGGTCTGGGATGTTGACCAGCCGGTCAACTCCCTGACCATAGCCCTGTGCCCTTGTCAGAAGCCGCTGCGCCCCTCTCTTCTCGATTTTTTCGCCGTTGATGCGTTGGTCGAGGGCAGTCGATTCCTTCATGAAAGTTGTTCACTGTACATCCTAGATCCCCGCCAGCCTATCAGATCCTCTAGGATCTTTGTGGCGCACCCGTGATCGCTCCTCGAAGTTCGCCTCTTCGCCATTATTCAAAAACCAACCCATCACTTCCCATAACTCTTTGAACCACCTTCGGCTAGGGCCAACAACCTCCGGGCTTCGCCGTTCGGTCCCTGGTGACAGCAGGTCGACTCCCGACCTGTTGAGGTGGAAATCAGGCCCTCCTAGGTGTGTTCCAACCTCCATCTCCGGCGGCCTAGGCACCGTGAGGTCCATCTCGAGCATTTGCTTTGAGGTTCTATTTTTTGTCCATTTTCTTGTGTTTTTCTTGCTGTCTCACATTCCCAGTAACATTAGGATCACCTAGCCTCCTCTCATTACGCCTGAAATCAATTCGTCCACTGTGCCACCACCTCGCCGGAGAAAGCTCCGGCGAGCTCCATTTTTCGACATCTACCGACCCCACGACCGCCATCCATGCACCAATAAGCCCCTTGGGACATCTACTGTTGTTCTTGTGCGTCATTTGCAGGTCACAGGGGACAAGAGACTCATCTGGAGTCGGTTTTTGGAGGATATTAGGATACCTGGAGCAGTCGTCTTCTCTCCTATCACGGCGGACCTCCGGTAGTCCCCACGCAATTTTGCGGCCGCCATCTCATTGAGGAACACTCCAGGGAGCATCTCGGCCATTTTGGAGCTTCACCGAGCAGCGGGAGAGGAAGCTCGGAGCTAGGGAAGCTCGCACCTACGCGAGTTCTTCCCAGTTCTTCGAGAGGACCTCTCCACCGTTGGATTGAGGGCCGATCGTACACAGGAGCAGCAGCCGTCGGATTGGAAGCCTCCAGCGCCGTCGAAGCACTTGTGATCATCTAATCGAGGCCCTTCATTCCGAAGCGGCATCACGCGACTACAGCGCGACACGTGGATTAGTGGACGCCCCACCACCGTCTGATCCGCCTATAGCGGGTATTTTGCGTATTTCACCCGGCTATCTTTTTGTATTTAATAAGTAACTCGCAAACATTCTGTGGCAGTTAGAAATACTTGTAATATTTGCGCCTTAATCCCCCGTCGTTTAAGGATTTTACATTTAGGTCCTCGGCCACTTCACCTCACGTGCCTGTGCGTGTGAGGTGGGTGGCCATTTTGCAGAAGGACCCAAGGGTTTTTGTGTGTTCAGTTTTAGTACCTAAACATTCATGTGCAGCTATAATGTTTCTGGCTATTTTGCAGAGAGGCTTCTATGTTTTTGGTAATTGCATTTTGCCCCCCTACCAGGTGCACGTGGATACGCACGTGCATTTGGTGTTTTTTGCAAAATTACCCCTGCGAGCTTTGTGATTCACTTTCAGTCCATAAAAGTTTGATTGCAGTTATAAATTTTGTGTGGAAATTGCATATAGGCCCTTATGCATTCTGTTATTCACACATATGCCCTTGGCCTGCTTGTAGTTTCTTACTGTTATATCTGTTTATTTCGAGCATTATTTTAATCCCAAAAATTCTCAAATTTTGAACTTAAGTTCCTGGATACTTGTACTTCCACGCCAGCATTTTAGTTTTTAATTTTATCTTATTTTTATATTTATTAAAAATCAAAAACATGCTTTTTCTCTACTCTCTAGCTTAGAAAATACCAAAAAATATTAAAAGGTCTTGAAAAATTCCAAAAAAATTCCCTAGTGTCTATTTTACCCTATTTTAGTGTCAATCCAAAAAACATTAAAAATCTCAAAAGAAAAACACTAAAAATTTAAAAACACTCAAAAACTTCAAAAAAATATATAAAATCAAAGAAAATTCCAAAAATCACAAACTCAGTTTCTGTTTGTTCTATATTTAGTTCTCTTTATTAGAAAATTATTGTGAAAAATTTTGATTGTTGTTTGCTATTTTTAACTTCCAATTTATTCACAGCCAGCACTCATTTCATTGTTTTGCTTTATTTCAGTATTTTAAAATACCAAAAACAACTTGAAAAATTCCCAAAAATCACAAAAACAGTAAAAAATCCTAAAAATATCAAAAACATTTTATTTCTGAATTTTTGGTTATTTTTGCACATTTTTATAAATATTTTATCTTGCCCTTATATTACATTGGTCTTAAATTCCAATATTGAAAATATATATATATAATATAAAATTACAAAAATCAGAAAATTAAAAATCAAAATACAAAATTATAAAATTAAAATTATAAAAAAATTAATTAAAAACCCACAAAAATTTCCTTTGATTGCTTGCTTAGTGTAGACACTTCACTCACACACATTCACTTGAGCACATTATTTTGAACTACCCTGCTTGCTCCCTGTGTTCGAACTCTCTGCATACTTGCCCTTTACATCATTTGTGCAGAGTTAAAAATAAATTTTAACTCCACATTATTTCTAATTTATTGATCTTCAGTGTGGGTTAATTGTTGATTAATTTCAGATTTTGTGTGGTCAAACACCGACTGTTGACTCGCCTTGTGAGTCGATACAACCGCATCGATTTCTGCGTTTATCACAGTCGGATAACGAGAGGGAATATCAAAAACCACTTTTAATTTAATTAAGTCAATTTCGAGTGGCAAATTTTTTACTTGGTGAAGTCCAAGGTCGAACTCAGGGAGGCAGCTGTCTCCTTAGGTGAATTTTAGCAAATTCCAAGTGTTAGATTTTCGGGGAATATATTTTTTTTGGTATTTTTCTATTTTCTCTGCAGGACACATGCAACAATCAAGTCAATTTAAAGTTAAATCAGTTAAGGTATCAAATGAAGTCCAAAAATTATAAAAATTGGCCAGATGATGAAATATGGTGAAAATAAACTACCCTAATTTTTTTCAATTTTTACCCACCTGTAATTATTGGAAAATATATACAAAAGGTACGCGAAAATACGCGAAAGTACAAGCTATGGGTAAGTATATATGTAATATATACACGCCCCCTATACTTAGCATGTGTTATGTCCTCAGAGCACGAAAAGCGAGGAAAAAGACATAGCTCGTGCTAAGCGTAGGAGAGCTAAAATAACAAAAAGTATAGAAGTCGTCTTGCCCCCTATACTTAGGCTCTGGTAGCCTAAGTGTAGAAGAAGATCAAAAATGGGGCGGACGAGGTTAAGAGGGGAAATGGATGAGTATATACATGGCGGGCATCGATCCCCCCTATACTTAGGCTCTGCTCAACCTAAGTATAGGACAAGAGTGAGTATGAGAATCGATGTGATCTGGAGGATGTGCAATGAATAGATGCGGGTCACTCTCCTCCTATACTTAAGATCTGGTTATCTTAAGTATAGTCATGAGATGATATGGAACCGGGGCGAGTGATTCGAATCACTGAGGAGGGAGGGAGAGAATGTATGCACAAGAAAGAGTGAGAATATACAAGGATTAAGAAGGTTTGTGACGAACCTTCTTGCGGACGCGAGGAGGTGGATAATATACATATGTATCGCTGTCAGAATCGTCCTCAGATGAGTAATAGTGAGGTGTAGGGATCGTCCAACGAGGGTCGACACACGGCTGCTTGCTTAGATAAGGCTTAAGGACAGCCGAACTGAGCTCACTCATATAAATCACCTTATCTGGACCCGATGAGGATTCCTCTGATAATTCCTTCTCCGGAATGTTGAAGAAAATTTTCTTAGTCGGTTTTCTAGAACCTGAATCATTGAGAGGGAGATGAGAGCGACGCGCCTGGAGAGGTTCGGGGGAACATCTCGAGGAATCAATTCTCGACTTCCTCTCACTAGAAAGCCGACTAGAAGAGGGAGCAACCATGTTTTTAAGTGGAGTCAATTTATTCTTGGTTGTTTCCTTTAAAGGTCCAGGATGTGGTGTGGTGCTGACCATGGGTTCCTCATCAGACGAGTCACCATATAGATTAGTATATTCCTGAAGGGTCAGCACGCATCTCGAGAAGGTACCAGTGATCTCAGTTGGCTTGACATTATTGGGCTCTTGTGTCGGATCATCAAAATGGTCAAGACAATCAGTAAAAATCATGTCCAACTCAATGGTAGCTTCTGATCGTGAGTCCTCTTTAGAAGCTGTCACAGTGGTGGTGCAAGCAGTTGATGAAGTGGAGGTGTGGGGAGTCTCTGATCCAACGGTCGTCCGGACAGTCGGTCTCTTAGGTGTATCAGAGAGGCGGGACTCATCTACCTCTCGATGGTCATGACTATCAGCGGATGTGCGGGTCACCTTGGAATAAAGTGTATCAAAGATCGGGTGAGATCGAAGAGCTCCCAATGCTGAAAAATCGATTTCCCGAGTCTCGCAATCTATAGTCGCCTTAGTTGAGGCTAAGAACGGCTTTCCGAGAATAATCGGAGACTGGTGAACTCTCCTTGGTGCTCGATGTCAATGATCGTGAAGTCCACATGGAGTAGAGCACCTTGGAAAGTAACGATGATTGAAATATTTCCTCTCGGCCGTTTGATAGATCGATCAGCCAGCTGAACAATCTCTCTCGACTTCCTAAGTGGCCTGAGTTTGAGCTTGTCAAACACAGAGGTCGGGAGAATATTTATCGGTGAGTCATCATCGATTCTTGCATGGGTAAAGATGGTGTCTTTGATTTCACATTCAACTCGGGGAAACCGCTTCACTCTGCAGCTTTTGGTCTTTCTCCCCATCACCAAGGAGGTGGCCATAGACACTATGTGTCTTTCAGTCCTTGTCCTCTTATTGCCCGACCTCTTGGGCATCAATTTACTTCTCACAAAACGTTTGAGGTCAGGAAAGTGATCTATGGCCTTTATTAAGGGAAGATTAAAAATCAGTTCTTCATCGAGTGCTTCCCATAGGGCAGGATCCAATTTTTTTAGGTCTTTTTCATTTTCAATTTTTATGTGATTTTTTGGTTTTTCAATTTTTTTGGTGTTTTGGATAGATGAATGTTCAGACTCAAGATTGGCAGGCAAGGGGTTAGTAGAAGAGGGAGATAGAATGGACTCCAGCTGTACAAATGGTGTGGGTTCCCTAATGCTTGCTTGATTTTCAACATCAGATCTACTTACTTCCTTCTCCACTTTCATACCCAGGCTGGCAGAAACTGAGTGCAATATTTCCATGACTTCTCTCAACTCGTTACCAAATGATTCATTTTTCTTAATAAGTCTAGAGATGTCATCCTCCACAAAATTCTCATGACAAATCATGGGAGAGTTCTGCTCAAGTGGAGGATACTGCTGAGATATTGGGGTCTCATACACATACCTAGACTTTGGCATGTAATTCTGGGTCGATTATGGACCATCTAGATGGCAAATATTGGTCGGAGCCTCATATGATGAAACGGGGACTGATAAGTCTAGCTCATGAGTCCAATCTTGTGAATGTGTGGGCTCTCCGAATGAAGGCTGGTTAATGAAGGCTTGATCACTAAAGTCAATCAAGTCTGGAAAATCATGATGTTCAGGCCTCTCTATTCAGGTTATTTGATCGACCAAGTTATGCCCTAAGGTCAAGTCGGGATGTGTATATGCAAATTGTTGTATGATCCCTACTTGAGGTGAGAATGAAGTATGCGGGGGCATACAATTTTGCCGATCATATGTTTCAGCAGTGGCTTGCTCTTCATTCGGTTCTTTGATTCCTGCAAGCTCTCGAGAATAAGTACAGTCAGCCCAAGATGGAAGTGGATCCGGAGTGTTAGAATATGAAGTAGGTGAGAAATGCGAAGAAGTGGAGAAGTCAGTCGAAGTTCTGACTTCATAATCGGGTTGAGGTGGAGCCGACCACGGGTAAGGATCTCCCATGGGTGGCGGAGGATACATGAAAGAATGAGAAGGCGGAGATGAACGATATATGGTCGAGGAGGATTGACCAGAGGTCACAGGATATGGGGACCAATATCCCGACATCTTTGAAGAGGAAAGGATGATTGTAAGCAGATGGAGGTAGAAAAAGTGCAATTACACGGGATAACACACACAGACAGACTCAAAGACAAACGCAAGAGCAAACCCTGAGTTCACACTCAACACGGTGAAGGACCCGAAACCGAGTCCGATTAATCTGGTTAATTTTAAGTGTGATTTTTCAAGCAAGATAGCAAGGATTTACGCAGCCTATAGGGAAGTCAGCTCAGAGCCGGATGCGTCCTCCCTGTGTAACCTGTCGCCTAAGATACCGCCGGTCCTTCCTCTCTTCGCTCCTATCCCAAGTTGATGGATTCAAAGACCTGCCCCTATCTACCTGCAAGCAGGCGGAGGCTGACAAGGCTGGAACTTCACCCGGGGGGGTTACTAGCAACTTGTCGTGAAGTACCGCAATTTCGCCCCTATCTACCTGAGACAGGAGGAGGCTACTTGGTACTAGTCAGTGAACCTGAATAATTCAACTTGTGATATTTGCTAAGATCAGTCAGAACGTGATATGGAAGGCAGGGATTTGGGCTCTGCCTTAAGGTGTTCACACACACTCAAGTACCCTCACTCAGCCTGAAAACAAGGTCGGGGTTAATCTCCCGCAAAGAAGGGTTAATTTTAGTCAGTTTTTTTGGTCAATAATGTTAGCAGTCCCGATTTTAAGTTAAGTTATCACTGATTTAGTCCAATCCACACAGCACGCCTATCGTACAGTCCCAATTTCCTTTTACTTAAGTTTGTAAAATCAAGAGAGAGAAATCGAGAAAATGATGATGAATGCTTGAGTAAAAAGACTTACAGTACCTCCAGCTCTCTACAATGCAGGATGCAGTACTGAATTGAAATTTTACACTAAATGAATGCAATCGATGAAAAGCTGCTCCTAGACAAGCAGTTCTATTAGCGAGTGAAGCACAGGTTCAATTTGACTAGATCTGCGGTCTAAGTGCGTCTTTTAAGTGGCTGTGTGGTCCTAGAAATTACGAGTACAAGCAAACCCTAGAATGGCTCGAGGAGCCGCTAGTGCAATCCTATTCTAAAAATTCAAACCACATAGCAGACGGGGACACGGTTCCACTATATTTACACATGCGAGAACCCAAACGGGAACCGTTGTAAATGCAGACGCTTTTTACAAGTTAAAAAAAATGGAAATCTTTCTGGCGTCTCAACAGCCGACCTGATCCACGAATAGTCGGCCTCCGATGCACTTCGAGATGCGTCGACTTTAAGAAAGCTGCTCCAAATCCACCGGGCCCTCGCACAAAAGATACAAAAATGTCAGAGAGAGAAAAATAAATAAAAAATAATTGCGAAAATATGGAATAATTACAATGTGGTTCGGGGATCAGACTACCCGAGTGATTGGAAAACCTAAATCTAATTTTCTAAAGTGATCCTAAGCCATTTGCCTCCCCGGCAACTGCGCCATTTGACAGGTCGCGGACCTACCCTTTTAATGTCGTATAATTGACGAGTGTGTTGCAGTTGGATAGATCCGCGTTGATCAAAAAATAACCGCACAAATCGATGAATCGTCGAATGAATTAAGCGCGGTTTTATATTTATTTAGCCTGGGCAAGCCCCAGGGTTGACTCAAGGAGGCAAAGGAACAACTCGGGATCAAGTTAGAGGTATTAGACCGCGGTTTTCCAAGTGGGATTTTTTGGTATTTTTTTATGCAATAAAAATGCCAAATGCACTAATGCGGATGAACTAGGTTATTAAGAAAACGATCACTTAGCCAAATTAATCTGAATATGAAATTAGTCCAAATTGGCCAAATTGTATTTTTCTTATAAATCTAATCCAACAATGAATGCAAATGTATTTTTTTTTTTGAATTTTTGGATTTAAAATGCACAAATGAAAAATACAAACTTTTTTGGGGTTTTTATACAAATTTTCGTGCAAATGATATGCAAAAATTATGAAAAATTTATTGGAAGTTAAAAATGATGAAATAAAGCTACACTAATATTTTTGGAATTTCTTGATACTTTTTTATTTTTTAATGAATATTTTACTGAAATAAAGCAACTGTGAGTATTTAATTTCTAATAAATCCACGAGCTTAAATTATCCAAAGACCTATTTATCTCAAATAGATATTTTAATAAGGAATTCAGAAGCTTTGAACTTTCTCAAAAATATTATTCATGGATTTAACTAAAAATCATCTACAGAAATCACTCTAGAATTTATGTTAGGCAAAAGACAACTCCGAATTGGACGAAGTTTGGATAGTAATTAAAGAACATTTAGAGGCATCATTCACAATTTTTTCACAATTTTTGGAGCAAGATATAGGCCTGTGCGAATTTCAAATCATAATTAGGCAAAATATCACTGATTTTTACTCTCTGAATTTTAGTAAATTATTAGATGATCATAAAAATATAAATAAATAGCCAAAATGTTGAGAATTAATCAGTCAACAACATGCTATTTTCGTATTAAAAATTAATGCAAAAATAATATCCAAATTAACGCTCAAAGCTAAGGGTGTCAATGCAAATAGAAATTGAAATAAGACTGACAAACTGTGCACAGGGGCACTTGTGCAAATTCTAAAACTTGAAATGAACCATATGCAATTTTCATAATATAATAAAATAAAAAACAAATGGACCTTTTATGTTTCTTCTCGTGTAAGTTACGCACAAGCTTGGGCGGCTAGGGCTTCGCCATGAGGCAGGGAGGCGGCGCACGGGGCGGGTGGTCGTCGGGCCCGGGTCAGAGGAGGCCTGGCGGCGCTCGATGGCGGCACTGGAGGAGGCGCGCGGCGGCCGTCGTGCGTGACGTTGGTGGAGGCTGGAACGAGGCGCCGGCGGCCACACTTGTGGAGGCAGGGGGACGGCAGCATCTGCTCCTCCTGCTTTTTTTATTTTTTTTGTTTTTTTTGTTGCATTTTTTTTGTATTTTCTTCTTGTGAACAGGAAATAAAAAAGGTGGATGGACAAGTGGATTGTTATGATATTTGTGACAATGGTAGATGTACTAATGGAGGTGATGGTGGTAAATGATGACGTTTTCTTGTGTGATGATTTGTGGTGAAGAACAAGGACGAAAAATTGTTAGATAAAATAAAGGACAAGATATAGATAGAGTACTTACATGTGGTTCGCCGAAAGTTTGGAGCCGCGTCGTGCGACTTCTGTCGTGGTGGCTTCGATTAGCTTGGCGAAAAGCCGAGAAGCTAGGCGAGTCCAGTTGGATCTCGCGACGCGGCAATGGTGATACCGCGGATCTCGCCTTGAGGTTGTCGTCGCTCGACTCGTCTCCTGCAGCTGTCACCTGAAGGTTAAATGGGCTCGAGCTCACTTCTCTCGAAAACGGCAGATAGTTAGAAATGGTGGAGGAGATGTGAATATAAAGAAGGGGAGGAAGTTGGAGGACAGATGGAGAGAGTGGAGAGAATGGTGACTTGGAGTGGGGAAGAAGAAAGGAGAAGAGGTAAAAAGGGAGATAAATAATAATATAATAATAATATAATATACATAAAATAAGTAGGCTACTAAAAATAACAATAATTAAAATAATAATAATTAAAATAATAAAATCCGAAAATAATAAAAAAAATAAATCCGAAAATAAAGAAAATGGGGTGACATGTGGCGGCTCCAGGAGCTGTCACATGTCGCTCCTAGAAAATTCAAAAATTAAATGTAAAGAAAAAAATAATAATAAAAGGGATTAAATCAAAAAGTGGTCAACACGAAAGTTGCTCGTCTCGACAAGATCTACAACTTTCGTGAAGGGCCGAAAGTCAAATGAAATCATATATACAAAGTGTATTTTTGGGTGGTACCTTATAGATATAAAATACTGCATTTTATCTTTTGTATTTTTTTGTCATTTTTAAAAGAGAGAAAAATCAAAATAAAAATAGAGAAAATATAAAAAGAATATTTACAACTTAATCCATTTTTTGGATTTTTAATAATTAAGAAAATAAAAAGATAAAATACAGGGGTAAAACCGTCAATATATACAATATACAAAAGGGGCTCAAAACCCAAGTTTTGCATACGAGCTCCGATTTTAATGAAATTGGTCTGTTTCGAAGGTCTTGGAATGTATACTACTTTAAAAGTGAGTAGACCTAATTCAGAGGTTGTATGAGAGAGATATGCACATTTTAAGGTTTATAGCTTCAAACTTGGATTGGGGTTTTATTGGTCAATTTTACTAGTATTTTTTAGATTTTTTCCTTTATTAGTGTTAGTCATATATACACTATGGAGTTGATTTTATTGGATTCGGATTAGTATAAAATAAATACAAATAGGTGAAATATGGTGAATATACAGGTGATTTGTACAAGTGAAATTGGCTTCTTATTTAATGCAAATATGAATGCTAAAATGCAGATATTATGCTTGCATGCATGAATGCTAATTATGCAATATAAGTGGGAATATGCATCTAATTACTCAGGAACAAAGCTCTATTTTCAACTTTTAGAGTCATGAATCACAGATTCATCACACGTGCATGACGAGTGACCTCTAGTGGACAGTCTCCTCTGCTAATATCTAGAAGATGGATGGCTTCAATGTAATTTAGCCATTAGGGCACGTGTAACACGTGGGTGAGGCTTCTGGTCGTGATATAATATATTGGATGTATGGGGGCAGCTCATGAAAATGACACCAGCCCTCACGTGACACACACGTGAGGTGGGGAGGAGCAGGGGTCGCGCGCGTGTTAAACGGAGGAGGCACGCGCGGGGAAGGGGAAGGCGACTGGAGTCAAACGGCAGGGGCAGCCGCATCTAGAGGTGGAGGAGAACGGGCTCCTGACTTGTCGATGGAAGATGGTGTGTCTTGTTGGTGTTGGTGAGGATGCCGGTTGGCTGTTCGTAGAGGAAACAGGGTCGCGCGTGTGTTGGGCGGAGGAGGCAAGCATGGGGATGGAAGTCTGAGGCACATAATGGAGGAGTCGGGTCAACATGTGATGTTGGCGAGGGGGGTAGCGAAAGGCAGAGGATTCCTGGCGGGCAGTGCATGGCAAGGGTTTGCAAAGTGGGCGATGTGCCAGGTGTCGTCACGTGGCTGGTGATGGGACTGCTCGTGCGAGGTGAAGATGGTGGCGCGGTGTGGTGTGTATGTGATGGAGGTGAAGTGTGTGGAAAAAATAGGGGAAACGGAGTGAAACATAGGAAAAGAAAAAGGGAGAAGAAGGGTTGTCTCCTGAGATGATAGACGACGGAGGCCCTCTTTTGTTGTCACCTCAACTGTGCCTGAGGAAGCACGGGAGACTCTAGTGATCTCTCCTGGAGAATATCTACGCCTCCGAAGGAGGCTGCTCTCACCAGCCGCGCATCGGGCTCTCTCTCTTTCTCTATTTTGGTGGCTATGGCGGATGATGCCTGATATCGGAGGGGAATACACCACTCCTCCTGTTCTCGCCTCAGCCACGAGCGGAGCGCGGCGAAGCTAGGTTGATCTTGCCTGGAGGTTCTCGCCGCGACGGAGTTGGTCTCTATCACAGGCCATTCCATGGACTAGTCCTGGATATGGCGGATGGTAGCTCTCGAAGGCTCTATGGGGTTATATAGGGAGGAGGGAAAGGAAATAAGGAGGTTGGCTGCGACGGGAGCGAGGCTATGGCGGTTGCGGGGGTGGTTGGTCAATACCGTAGGACTCGGAGAGAAGGGTGGCACGAGGTTCGGCCGTTAGGCGGAGAAGAAGGTTGGGGAGTTGGGGACGCATGAGGAGGAAAAGTCCTCACGTACGCTGCACATGAGGTGGAAGGTTAAGAGAGGGAGAGAGAGGAGTGAGGGAGAGAGAAGGGTGAGTCGGCACGTGGCGGCCCCAGGAGGTTCCACGTGTCGCTCCAAAAAATTTTCGAAATTAAATATGATCAAAAATCAAAAAGAAATAACAGGAGACCTCGGATCGAAAAATTTTCTTCATGAAAGTTGCTTGTCTCGATGAGATCTACAACTTTTATGAAGAGACTAGAGAAAAAGAGGTCATCTGTACAAAATGATATTTTTGGGGTACTTTGTGTACATAAAATACCTTGATTTTTGTGTTTTATAATCTTTTGTGAATTTTAATTGAAAAAAATCGATAAAAATAATGATAAAATCGAAGATAAATATTTACACACTAATCTAATCTTTTTATTTTTAATATATATGAAAATAGGGAAATAAAATAAAGTAGAAAATGGGAGATATTTGTACAGACCCGCAAGGGACATTCAGACTCGGTCAGATTCTTTGATTTCAGTCTCATTTTGAATTTGGATTGTTATGCATTTTAATAATAATTCCATCAAGAATATAAATGAAAAAGAAATAGAATAAAAAGGATGAATTATGTACATAAAATATCAGGTCAAAATGGGTAAAAAACAAAATGCGCAAAAGAGGCACAAAACCCAACTTTCACATATGAGCTCCAATTTTTATGAAATTGGTCTTGTTTTGAAGGTCTTTGAATATATGTTACTTTAAAAGTGAGTAGACCTAAATCGGACACCGTATGATGAAGATATGTGCATTTTAGTCTGCCTATTCTGAAATTGGAGTTTTATCTCACGGACCAATTATTTGAGTTAGTATTTTTTTGTATTTTTCCTTCAATCTTATTAGTAATATGTACACAATGGAGGTGGTTTGAGGTCAATTGGAGTTATAATGAATTAGTTAAAATGCATGAAGTTGGATGGAAATATGAAGTTGATTACGAATGCAATTATGCATGCTAAAATGCATATATTAATTCTAAGTGCATGAATGGTAAAAATGCAGAATAAATGATGAAATGCATCTAATTACTCGGGAACGGAGCTCTATTTTCCTCTTTTAGTATGATGAATCTCATATTAATCAACCCCCTATGCTTAAACCTTGCTTGTTCCCAAGCAACTAAAATGAATTGCAAAAAGTGAAATGATTTTGGGATCCATACCAAAGTCGTGAACAAAAGGTGAAAATGGAGCTGGACCCGACCTTTAGATTAATAGTGTGGCGGAACTTATGTGAGACATAGGGTTTTAAAATCATCATCCCTTGAGTTCTACATATCATTGTAACATATTCGGCTCAGAAGTCATCTTAGATCAATCCTTCTCCCAAAGCATATCCCATGAGCATTGAACAACTGTCTCATGTGTGTGAAAGGTTTTAGCTCTTCCCATCAAGAATGTCAGACTAGCATGCAAACCTCCCTCCCAATAACTCGTCCTCGGTGAGTCAGGTATTTCCTTCTAAGGTCTGTCGCGATGTGTTCACAATCGAAAGGGGGGAGAAATGAGAAGAAGGGGAAAAGAACTGGAGGGTGACTAGTGTAGTCTCCTCTCCTTGTGAAGTCAGCCAGTTTAGTCAAGTCTCCAGCAAGATCTGCAGGTTTTCTTGAAGCTTGGACCTTTTTTGGTCAAGTATTTATTTGGTAGTTTGGCTTCTTTTTGGTATGGATTTTTGGTAACTCTGCATGGATCTTTTGTGCCCCTACGGATATGGAATCTTTTTTTACATACATGTTTTGAGGTCTTAGAAAAAATTGTGCCCAACTGTCCATCCCTTTTCCAAAGCTTTATTTCAACCCATACTCCGATTTTTAGATGTCCACGCTACCAGAAAAGAGACCCACAAAGTCTTCGAACACCCCGTCTGAGTTGAGCTAAGTGCATAGTGCGAGAGAACAGATTAATTCCTACTCAAAAGCTATACCCAGACTTAGGAGACCAGGTTAGACGTTAAAATTCAAAGGCTGCACATTGTCATGCGGAACTCAAAGAATTAAGTCAAAAGACCTGAAGTTTCTAAAATCCTTTTTCTTGGTGAAGTTCATCTGGAAATTATGTAGATTAAGGCCAAGTCAAGACCACTCTCCACTTCTACTCATAAATCAGTTCAAAACCCAATAACTTTCCACTTTGCATATGCTTGATATGCAAATAAAATGCAGATGTTATGCATATGAAGTGCAAGATGATTGATTTTTTTCCTTTTTTTAATGAATGCAAGGATGATATGCCAGAGTAAAGAGGTTTTTCATTTTTTTCATTTTCATTTTTTTGTTTTTTTGTGTTTTTTTGGACTTTTATCCATCCCTAATTATATATATATATGTAATATATACACACCCCTTATACTTAGCGTGTGTTATGTCCTCAGAGAACAAGGAGCGATAAGAAGACATAGCTCGTGCTAAGCGTAGGAGAGTGAAGAAAAATAATATAAAAAGGATTAAAGAAGTCAATTGCCCCCTATACTTAGGCTTTGGTCAGCCTAAGTATAGAAGAAGATCAAAAAGTGGAGCAATTGAGGTCAAGATGAGAATTGGATGAATATATATCGGATGAGCATCGGTCCCCCTATACTTAGGCTCTTGTCAGCCTAAGTATAGGACAGGAGTGAGTATGAAAAGCGATGAGATCTAGAGAATATACTGATCGAGTGGGGAATAGAATGATGATTAAATACATATGGCATCGATTCCCCCTTCCATACTTAGGCCTTGACCTAGGAAGAAAATATACAAGGGAACCGATGGGGGCAGGGGAAAGGGTGGTCGATGATCAAGGAGTTTTATGACTAATCTTTTTCAAGAAATGTGGTGGAAGGGAATATTGATTGGAAGAAGATGAATCAGAAGATTCCCAGCCATTGTCGGAGCCGTCATCAGAAGAATAATACTTAAAGGTCATGTAACTCCAACTATTCTTATTTTTGAGCTTTTTCTTAGATTTCGCTCAGTTTTCGAGTCAATATGTTCTTCCTCTAAATATTTAGATGAACAAATACCAGTCTGGTCATAACGAATCGTTCTAGTGTATTGAATGGGACCAGGGGAGTCGGCCTTAGAAGAATAATAGAGAGGGGCAGGGAAAGTCCAAAGAGGGTCGACATATGATTTCTTGTTCCGATCAGGCTCCAGATTCTCTGAATTGAGCTCTTATACTGCTCACATCCCCCGAGCCTAATAAGTAATCCTCATGAGATACTTTTTTTTGAAATGTTGAAAGTGACATTCTTAGTCGGTTCAGGAGGTATTCTTTGTGAGGTACTGACCATAGATTCTTTATCAGACGAGTATCCATATAAATTGTAATATTCTTGTAAGGTCAGCATGCATCCTGAGTATTTGCTCTTTGATGGCTTTGCGTGTGTGGACTAAAGGAGATCTGAAATAACCTTGTCCGGGTGTGGTGAATCAAATGTACCTCGATTAATTTTATTTACCTTTGTAGTCTCATCAGTCGTTTCATATGATGTCTCTCCTTCGTTTGTGTCTATGATAAGTGGAGAGGTCTAGGCATATAAGGATTCCTCTATGTCACGACTGTCGGTTTCTAGTTTGGTTGTCTCAGGATTTGGTGTGTCCTCGAGAATTTGATCAACTTGGTTAGGGTTCGAGATTATGATGCCTTGAGTCTCGCAGTTAATAGTCGCTCTAGAGGAAGCGAGAAATGGCTTTTCCAAAATAATGGGAGACTCGGATAAATCTCCTCGGTGATCAATGTCCAGGACAATGAAGTCCACTCTATGTGTGACACCTTGGAAATTAATGACAACATAAAAAATTCATCTCGGTTTTTTTGTGGATAGGTCAGGAATTGAACGATCACTCGAGTCTTTCTAAGTGATCCGAGTTCAAGTATGTCAAACACGGACTTTGGGAGGATATTCAGTGTAGAATCATAGTCAATCCGAACATTACTAAACTCAATATTCTCAATTTCACAGGTCACCTTGGTCAATCATTTGACTTTCCGGACCTTGCTTCCCTGGGTCATTACCATTAAACAGGCCATGGTAATTAAATGATATTCTATTTGAGATCTTTTCTTTCCCGTCTTCTTAGGTGATAATCGACTCCTTACAAATCTCTGAAGATCGGGTACATATCCTATAGCCTTGATTAATGGAAGCTCTAAGATCATACTTTTGCAAAATGCTTCCATATTGACGTTGTCCGATTTTTTTGAATTTTCTGATTTTTTAGAATTTTCACTAGGGAAGGAAAGGTGGTCAGTGGACTGGTTATGTCTGTGTGGTGTCTGTATGTGGACATCCGGCACATGATGAGTTTTGGGCTCGCTCTATGATTTTCTTGATTCCCCTTGATTGGTTATCATGTCTTTTATTATTTGGACGACATTATCAAATTGTTCTGTCAAAATCTTGATTCTCTTATTGATCCGAGCTATGCCATCCACTATCGTCTCATGACTCAGAGATGAGTGACTATGCTCGGTATGTCACGACATTGGCATTTTCTCTAGAACCGAGATGTAGTCAATATATGTGATTAGGGTCTGGTCATGGGTCCTATTTCCTTGACATTGGGTGACATCTTTGTGGTCAAAGGAAAAATGATCATACTCGGGTAGTGAGTCATCCCGAGTAGAGGATGGTTCAAATAGTGAATTTTCATACGTAATCAAGAATTGTGTTCCTCTATCAAAATCGGTCACACCTATATTCATCCTCGAGTCTGCTCACTCCATTGTGTCTTCATAGAACATGTTCGGTTCTATGAGCGATTTGTATCTCAATGTTTCAACCAAGGGTGAGTGGGTGGGTGAAAAGAATGACGGATGGAGAGAAACCACCTCAAAGAGAGGGTTCCTCTGAAGAGGAAAGAAAAAGAAGATTAGGAATTTGTCATGTGAGCGCAACCCATGGAGTATGGGTATGAATGCCACTATTCCGTCATCTTCAAATGGAATGGAAGAAATAGATATGTGAAACCACAATCTGTGTGTGCAAGTGCCTTGTCACACAATTCAATACACAAATGCAAACCCCAAATTCACCAACTCAACTTAGTGAAGGCTGCAAAAGTTCAGCTAAATTATCTTTTATATTTTAATTGGTGATAATTACAAAATTTGGAAAGAGTTAACGAGTTGTTAGGTGCCTGTATTTTCCTAAAGATTGTCCCGACTCTTGCGACTAGTTGCACCTACTTTCAGCCAGTATGGGAGTAAGTACGGACCGTATGAGTATGGTTACACGTTACTTGAGGATGGAGCCTTATGTCGTGTCCTCTAAACCTCCCACTCTGTTAAGGAAATCCGGACCATTTACCAGCTACCCGTAGATCCTCACTAAGAAGTGGCTAATCATTTTTTGTAGAATCAACAATCAATCTAAAAATTCTGGCTTGGCTCTATCCTAGTGTTCGTCCCTTCTCACTTGTAGTAAAATCAAACAAAGATGGGGATGCTCTCCTGAAAACAATGATATTCAAGTTTATTCGATTTTAATTAATCAGTAATATTAGCAGTCCCCTTGTTTCAATTTGGTTATCACTTTGAATTTTAGTGGGGATCAATGCATGTCTACACGAGGATTCCAATTTCCTTTACTCCTATGTGAATGAAAATTGAGGGAGAATTGAAAAAGCCGTGCAGCGAGAATCAAGATGATGAATGCTGAGTCAAAGATACTTATAGTGCTTCCTCATAATCTTCGTACAATATGCTAAACAGAATTGAAATTTCTCAAGAAAAATAAATCAAATGCATGCATAGGAAATCGCACCTAGAACAGGAATTTCCATTAGCGAGTTATAGAACAATTTAATTTTGCTAAATGAAAATTGATCTAGTGCATATATTTAAGTGTAGTGTGGTCCTAAATTCTATGAGCACAAAAAATCCTAGTAGCGTTAATAACCGTATGTGCAGTCCTAGAACTACGAACCCTTCAAGTCAGGCCACACCCTCACTGGAGAGTGAAACTGGTCTGACACACCACAAAGATTCTAGTCTCTTTTACACACTCGAAAACCCAATCGGGAACTGCTGGAAATTAGAGATTAATTACAAATTAGACAAAATCTCTCTCTCTCTCAAAAATCAAAATTCTTCGGGTGTTCGGTCACTTAGAGTTGTGTCGGCTTCCAAGAGAGCCGCTCCAAGTTCACTGGGCACATCACACGAAAAATAATAGATAAAATATTAGAGAGATTCACAGAAAAATATACAAAAATAAAATAAATAAAAAAATACTGAGGAAAAAATGGAGAAATAAATACAAGAAATCATGGGTCAGACAACCCAGGGTGGAAAACCTAAAAACTTGATTTTTCTAAAAACAACCTAAGTTGTGCCTCCTCAGCAACAGTGTCATTTGAAGAACCTGAGAATTACCCTTTTATTTTAATCAAATTACGATTAAAAGATGTTCTATGTAGGTGGATAATCATGGATTAATCAAAACAACCATTTATTTTAATTAATGTCAATTAAAGCGAGCGGTCAACTTTTTTCACTTGGGAAGTCTAAGGTCGAACTCAGGGAGGCAATTGTCTCCTTAGGTTAGTTTTTAGTCGATATCGAAGGTAGGTTATCAAAGAGGATTTTTTTATATTTTTATGTAATTAATAAATGAAATGAAATTATGGCCAAATTTGGGGACTCAAATAAAATTTACAATCAAACATTGTCAAAAAATTATGAAACTTGGATGGAATGTGGAATGTGGTAAAATTAGGTTGCTATAATTTTTTTGGAATTTTTCGATGGACTATGAATTAATTATGAATTAAATAATACAAGGAATGTGATTATCAGTTAATTAATTTTAATAAATGGCAAACAAATTTATTTTCAGGAAATAAAATCATCCTAGATGTATCTAGTTGTCATCTATACAGGAAAAATTATAAAACCTAAAAATGTTGAGTTTACAGCCTATTAAAATCAATTAATCCATCACAAAATGATTTATTCAGAGAAAATTGTGCATGCAAATAAGATGAAATTTGGGCATAGTGTAAAAAATCCTAAAATATACCTATTGCGAATTTTTGAAATTTCTTAGAGCAATAGATAATTTAATATTAATTCCTGAATATGCAATGGGTAAAATATGTTATTTGCTACGAAAATATTTATATTAAAGAATCCATGGCTCACAAAAATATAATAATCATTCACAATGATAGAGAATAAAATATTCTACACAATACTATTTTTAAAATGATGAAATGATGAAAAAAGAGGATTCAAATAAATATGCAAATGCAGGGGCCTAAATGCAATTCACAGAAATAAAATTGATAAACAAATGCTGACAGGGATTGATATGCTATTACCGATACTGTGGAGGGCTCTATTGCAATTGTTCCACGATGCACTTGCACGGCGAGTGACCTACAGTAGGCGGGCTCTTCTGTTAATCTCTAGAAGATGGATGGATTCAATGTAATTTAGTCCTTAGGGCACGTACAACACGTGAGTGAGGCTTCTGGGTCGCGATATAATATATTGGACGTACGGGGTGGCCCATGCAAATGACACCAGCCCACACGTGACACGCATGTGAGGTGGGGAGGAGCAGGGATTGCACGCGTGTTGAATGGAGGAGGCACGCGCAGGGCAGGGGAAGGTGGCTAGAGTCGAGCAGCAGGGGCTACTGTGTCTGGAGGCGGAGCGAACGGGCTCATGGCTTGTCGGTGGAAGATGGTGTGGCCTGCTGGTATCGGTGAGGACGGTTGTCAGCTGCTCGCGAAGGAAACATGGGTCACGCGTGTGATGGGCAGAGGAAGAGCGTGCACGGATGGTGGGCCGATGCACCTGCGGGCGGAGTCGAGTCGGCAGGTGATGTTAGCGAGCGAGACAGCGGAAGGCAGAGGACTCTCGACAGGCGGTGCACGGAAAGGGTCTGCAGAGTAGGCGATGTGCTCGGTGTCGTCGTATGGCTGGTGATAGGGCTGCTCATGCGAGGTAAAGATGGCGGCGCGATATGTATGTGATGGAGGTGAAGTGCGTGGAAAAAAATAGGGGAAATGGAGTTAAACATAGGAAAAAGAAAAAAGGGAGAAGAAGGGTTGTCGCCTGAGATGATAGAGGACGGAGGCCCTCTTTTGTTGCCGCCTCAACCGTGCCTGCGGAAGCACGGGAGACTCTGGTGATCTCGCCTGGAGAATATCTACGCCTCCGAAGGATGCTGCTTTCACCAGTCGCGCTCTCTCTTTCTCTATTTTGGTGGCTATGACGGATGACGCATGATATCGGAGGGGGATACACCACTCCTCCTATTCTCGCCTCAGCTGCGGGCTGAGTACGGCAAAGCTAGGTTGATCTCGCCTGGAGGTTCTCGCCGCGACGGAGTTGGCCCATGTTACCGGCCATTCCGTGGACTACTCATGGATATGGCAGATGGTGGCTCTATAAGGCTCGATGGGGTTATATAGGGAGGAGGGAGAGGAGATAAGGAGGTTGGTTGCAATGGGTGTGAGGCTTCGGCGGTTGCGGGGGTGGTTGGTCAACACCGGAAGACTCGGAGAGGAAGGCGGCGTGAGGTTTCGCCGCTAGGCGGAGAAGAAGGTTGGGGTGTCGGGGACGCATGAGGAGGAAAAGTCCTCACGTGCACTGCACGTGAGGCGAAAGGTGAAGAGAAAGAGAGGAGTGAGGGAGAGAGAAGGGTGGGGAGGCACGTGGCGGCCCCAGGAGGCGCCACGTGTTGCTCCAAAAAAATTTCAAAATTAAATATGATTAAAAATTAAAAAGGAATAACAGAAGACCTAGGATCAAAAAATTTTCTTCACAAAAGTTGCTCGTCTCGATGAGATCTACAACTTTCTTGAAGGGACTGGGAGCAAAAGAGGTCATCTGTATGAAATGATATTTTTAGGGTACTCTATGTGCATAAAATACCTTGATTTTGGGGTTTTGTAAATTTTTTTGTGATTTTTATTTCAAAAATCAATAAAAAATAATGATAAAATCAAAGATAAACATTTATACATTAATCATTTTTTTGGTTTTTTAATAAATAAGAAAATGGGAAAATAAAATAAAGTAGAAAATGGGAGATATTTGTACAGGCTCGCAAGGGACACTCGGACTCGGTCAAATTCATTGATTTCAGTCTCATTTTGAATTTGGATTTTTGTGAATTTTAATAAAACTTTCATCAAAGAATATAGATGAAAAATAAATAAAATAAAAATGGTTAATTATGTACATAAAATATCAGGTCAAATACTGGTAAAACACAAAATGCGCAAAAGATGCCCACAACCCAACTTCCGCATATGAGCTCTCATTTTTATGAAATTGGTCTTGTTTTGAAGGTCTTTGAATATATGTTACTTTAAAAGTAAGTAGACCTAAATCGAACACTGTATGAGGAAGATATGTGCATTTTAGTTTGCCTATTCTGAAATTGGAGTTTTGTCTCACAGGCTAATTATTTGAGTTAATAAATTTTTTTATTTTTCCTTCAATCGTGTTAGTAATATATACACAATGGAGGTGGTTTGAGGTCAATTGGATTTAGAATGAATTAGGTAAAAATGCATGAAGATGGGTGGAAATATGAAGATGATTATGAATACAATTATGCATGCTGAAATGCAAATATTAATTCTAAGTCCATGAATGGTACAAATGCAGAATAAATGATGAAATGCATCTAATTACTCAGGAATGAAGCTCTATTTATTCTTTTAGTATGATGAATCATAGATTCATCAACAGTTTGCCAGGTGTTGCTTGATCTAGTTAGAGATGCATCTCTCGTGATGACGTAGAGATCCATTTGGATCTGTCAGTTCCATCCCCTTCGGAACAGTCATGGGACATAAATGATTAGTCGGACATGGCTTTAGCTGAATTACCGTGTTTCTATGGCGATCCGACTCCAGATACTTCTGAGTTGGTGGCGAGTACTACGCAGCTTACCCTACCTTCATGCAGCACGGAACCAGATTCAGATTCAGTTGAACCAGATTTGCTTGATGATACCACATTGCCAGAACTGAAATCACTACCTCCTACACTTAGGTGTGCCTTTCTTGTGGGATCCAAATATAGATATCTTGTTATCATTAGCTCAGACTTGACTTTTGAACAGGAGTCTAGATTGTTAGAGGTCTTAGAGAGGAACCACAGAGCAATAGGTTGGACAGTGTCGGATCTCGTGGGGATCAACCTCGTTCTCTGCTCACATCACATTTTTACTGAGGATAATGTGAGACCTTCCCGTAAGTTCCAGAGGAGACAACCCCAATCTACGACAAGTAGTGAAGAACAAGATTGAGAAATGGAGAAAGGCATGGTTTATATACCCTATTTCTGACTCCAAGTGGGTGGCCCTGCTTCATGTTGTCCCAAAGAAGTCGAGAATTCAGATGGTCACCAAAGAGGAGGGGATAGAGATCACGACATGAGTACCCATGTCGTGGCGTGTCTATGTTGACTATAGGCGCCTGAATGCCGCGACCAAGAAAGACCACTTTCCCTTGCTTTTATCGATCAGATTTTGGAGAGACTCGCAAGGAAAGAGTTCTTCTGATTCTTGACGGATACTCAAGCTACAACCAGGTATCTATAGCCTGAAGGATCAGGAAAATATCACATTCAAATGTTCGCTCAGCACTTACGTGTCCAGGTGCATGCCATTTGGACTCTGCAATGCCCCAGGCACATTTTAGCGGTGCATGATTACCGTATTTATTGAGATGATTAAGATTTTTTGGAAGTGTTCATGGAAGACTTCTTGGTTCATGGTGATTCCTTTGATACATGTTTAACGCACTTGGATCGAGTCTTCAAGAGGTGTAGAGAGGTGATTCTGATACTCTCCTCGGATAAGAGTCACTTTATGGTGACGGAGGGTATCGTGTTGGGGCATGTCATCTCCAAAAGGGGAATGGAGGTTGACCCTTCCAAGGTGGAGGTGATCAAGAAACTCGATCCACCTACCAACACGAAGTCAGTGAGGCCTTTTCTAAGGCATGTTTGATTCTATGGGAGATATATTCAGGATTTTTTAAAGATTGCTCGCCCACTGACTGAGCTCTTAGGGAAAGGCCAGAGTTTGTTGTAGATCACAGGTGTCTGGAGGCCTTTGAGCTCTTGAAGAGGAAGATTTGCACCTTGCCTATCCTGCAAGCTCCTGAATGGTCTCTCTCCTTTGAGATCATGAGTGATGCTTCAGATTTCACTATAGGTGTTGTGTTAGGACAATAGCGAGAGGGAATCCCGTTTGCAATCCACTACGCGAGCAAACTGTTAGACCATACACAGAAGAATTACACCATTACTGAAAAGAAAATGCTCGCTCTAGTATGGGCCCTTGAGAAGTTCAGGTCGTATATTTTGGGCTCTAAGGTGACAATCTACACTGATCACACAGTTATTCAGTACATAATGGAAAAGAAGGATGCGAAGGCACATCTTATTAGGTGGATTTTGCTCCTCCAGGAGTTTGATTTGGAGATAAAAGATAAACCTGGAGTGAAGAATGTTGTGGCTGATCACCTTTCTCGTATTGATCTTAAGGACGCTCCTGATTATGAGCGGATTAGAGAGACCTTCCCAGACAAGTCAATTTTTGTTATTGACTCACTCCCACGGTATGCTAACATGGTGAACTTTATTGTCTCCAAGCAGGTTTCCCATGGTTGGACTAGGAGCAGCATTGACCAACTGAAGTCGGATTCGAGGAGATACCACTGGGATGATCCTTTCCTTTTCTTTGAAGGGCCAGATTGTGTTTGGAGAAGGTGTATTCCTTAGGAGGAGTACCAGAGTGTCCTCACATATTATCATTCACTTGAGGCTGGAGGACACCATTCGGGGAAGAGAACCGCTCACAAAGTACTTCAATGTGGACTGTATTGGCCGACCCTGTTTCAAAATGTTATTGATTTTGTACGATCATGCCCGATCTGTCAAAGGATGGGAGGGACAGTTGGACAGAGAGATGTGATGCCCATGAAGCATGTGATTATTTGCGATGTTTTGATGCATGGGGCATAGATTTTATGGGTCCTTTTTCCCAACAGCCAAGGATACAAGTACATCTTGTTGGCAGTTGACTATTTGTCTAGGTGGGTGGAGGCTATCCCGAACCGAACCGCAAACAGCAAGACTGTCTATAAGTTTGTGAGAGACCATATTATTGCTAGGTTCGAGATGACAAAAGTTCTAATATATGATGGGGGTAGCCATTTTGTGAACCGAGATGTGAGATCTTTAGCTAAGGACTATGGATTTGAGCACAGAGTTACTAGTCCTTACCACCCACGTTCCAGTGGCATGGCAGAGGTTTCGAACAGAGAGGTGAAGAGTATTTTGGAGAAGTTAGCTTGTACCGATAGGAAGAACTGGTCCCAGCTCTTGGACCAAGTTCTGTGGTCCTATAGGATAGCCTACAAGACATCATTAGGAACTTCACCATTTGGAATGATCTATGAAAAGCCGTGCCATTTGCCTGCGGAGCTGATTCACAAATCCGAATGGGTAATTAAGCAGATTAATTGGAGTTGTCACCTAGGGAAGCTTTGTTGAGACTTGAACTCGAACGAGCTTGTGGAAATCCGAAATAGGGCATAGGAAAACGGTTTGATTTATAAGGACAAAGTAAAGAGATGGCATGATCAACACATTAGGTGCAAAGACTTTGTCCCTGGGTAAAAGGTATGGTTGTTTAATGCCAGGTTGAAGATGTTCCATGGGAAGCTTAAATCTAAGAGGACAGGTCCCTTTGGTGTTAAGAAAGTGCACGGGAATGGAAGTATAGAGATAGTTGATCTCATAGATGGTGCACAATCCCATGTGGTGAATGGACAATTGTTGAAACATTTTGTAGATTCTAAAGAGCAGTTAATCCAAGTCGAGGTCATCAACTTCATGCAGAGTGAACATAGAGAAGATACATCATATTACTCTTCATGAAGATGCTGCATAAAGATTCAACAACTTAGAAGATTCATTCACTCTTGTACGTTTTCCCTTCTCTGTATATTCTCTAGATCACATCGATTCTCACACTTACTCTTGTCCTATACTTAGGGGGGATGGATGCCCTCCATGTGTATATACTCATCCATTTCTCCTCTTGACCTCATCCGCCCCATTTTTGCTCTTCTTCTACACTTAGGCAAACTAGAGCCTAAGTATAGGGGGTTGATCGACTTCTATACTTTTTGTTATTTTATCTCTCTTACGCTTATCAGGGGCTATGTATATTCCTCACTTCTTGTGCTCTGAGGACATAGCACCTGCTAAGTATGGAGGTGTATATATTACATGTATACTTTACCCATAGCTCGTACTTTCACGTATTTTTATATATATTATACAATAATTACGGGTGGGTAAAACTAAAAATACAAAAAATAAAAAAACTTTAAAAAAAACTTCCAAAAAAATAATTTTCTCTTTTCTTTCCTTATCTTCTTTAAACAATTAAAAACTTTTTTTAAAAAAAAAGAGCGTGACCTTTCTTATTTATCTTTCTTTTTCAATAAACTTTTGAAAAAAAATAAAAAATAAAAACAACAAAAACCTTTTTAAAAAAATCTTCTTTCTTCTTTTCCTTTCTTTTTCAAAAAAACAATCAAAAATCAAAAAAATAAAAAAAAACACAGAGAACCTAACTAATGAGTTCGTTTAGTCCCTAACACTTTCACATTCACACAAGACTAGTGAAGTTCAAGAACACTTGGTTTATGAGGTCTTGAGATTTTGAGTTAACTAGCCTTAGTCATTAGGGTATTTGACTTAATTATTCACATTTCCCTAGTTTGAAAGATTTGTGTCCTATATTGCATGCTTAGTCTCTACCTTAAGAATATGATCAGCATCTCACATACACGACTGCAGTTGTGATGCGATGAGTTGAAATTTCACTTGAGGAACAGGAATGAGGGATTTGAGTTTGGATGTGATTTTATGATGCTCAAGGATGGGATAAAATCAATGAAGGCTTCATGAAACCTGAGTGTCAGCACCTTTAGCCAGTATGAGAACATGATTCTTGTACTATATCTTGACATTTACCTATGTACCAGGATATGATGAAATCTAAAAATTGTTGATCAGTGTGCGCCAACCTCTTGGTAAAAGCAGTGGAGCTAGCCAAAATTTCAAAAAAAAGAAAGAAAGAAAGAAATGTTGAAATAAAAGCTCTCACCATACAAAGTCAAATAACAGAGCTTCCACCAAGGCAAGCGCTCCCAACCATTTCAAAGTGTCCACTTTGACCACTGCTATTAAGACCAGGAGTCAGGCTAGCACCCAAAAAAGGCTCTGCATCATATAGTGATACAAGTCTAGGTGTCGAAGGTATCTTAGATACTCAAAAGAGACACACCTCGGTGTACTCACAGGAAAACAAGTGCAGACGACTCTTGACGGACACACTGATCAACAACCAAAAAATACATGTGTTGAGTTAATAGGGCATTCGAGAGAATCCTTGTTCCAATGAGGGAGAGAAGAAATGACACATTCCTATTCCCCCCATCAACTGGCCTTCCATCTATACATTGAAGTCTGGCAACTAAAGAGACGGTGGACTGGATGCAAGAAATGATTTATTACCTAGTGTTGAGGATCGGGTTCTTAGGAGAGTCTCTTAGATTGGAACCTTGGGTGACGTTGCGACTCTATTCTTGTGACTGCAGTCCATACTTAAAGTCGTATCCCTATTATATATGTATATAGACAGAGTCTGATGATTAGGGAAATTGGATACCTTTTGATTAGAGCTTGGTTCAGCTTAGAATTTCAGGATCACTAAAACCGAGAGTTCTTCAACTGATCAAGTCTTGTATTCGCATGCACAGTCATGGGTAAATTCAGCTTATTCATTCTTTATTTGCTCGAGGTCTAGCAAAGTTTAAATATAGGGGGTGATGAATCCAGGATTCATCATCTCAATATATTGATCTTAGCAAAATCCCTGAGTAAAATATCAAATAAATGTCCATAAAATCAATAAATTAATAAAATAACTCTTGTAAATTAAATACACTAATTATTATATATTACATTGTATAAAATAAATTAATAATAAAAAGTCGTAAAGTAAAGGAGTTTTTCACTTGTAAATAGCCCAAAACTTCATGTATTTTTAGTAATTTCATTTCAACTCCTTTTTGGATAATTCTTTCTCTAACTTGTTTATACAAATGTATATAAAATACAAAAATTCAAAATAAATTTCACCGCAAATAAATACTCTTAGATCCCGAAGAGAAAAAAGACATAAAATCCAACTTCCCAGCCAAATTCTCGCTCCGTGTGAACTCTAAATTCACCAAACTCACTCGTAAAGTTTAAGTTACAAAATTATCTATCCAATGAAAGCGGATTCATTAAAATAGGAGCTCATTTGCAAAATATGAGTTTTAGGACCTAGGTGTAAATAGTATATAATGTACATACTTTTCTTTTCTCATTTTTGCTTACTTTTGTTTCATTTAATTTCTAGTATTTTATTTTATTTTATTTTATAAATATCTTTCACTAAAAATACAAAAAAATAAATTAGAAAAGTAAAAAAAATGTACATATGGTATGTTTTGTTCTTTGCTTTTTCCTTTTTCTTTTGTTTGCAGTTTTCCCATTTTCTTTTATTTTACCTTTTTCTTTTTAGTAGCCTACTTTATTTTCTTCTCTTTTCTTTATTTAATTTTCATTCTCTGCACTAACTTCCCTTTTCTCCCATTAACCACCAAGTCTCCATCTAACCTCCCATTCAACTCCACCATTTCATCTAACATCCCATTCAACTCCACCATTCCACCATCTTTTCTAACCTCCATTTTTCTTCTCTTTTTATACATCTCATTATCCTCATTTTTGCATTTAATCCACCTTTATGTGAGAGAGAATCGAGAACTCCGACCACCCATCTCAGTGACAGCGAACAACGAAGTAGAGCGACGACGTCTTCCTCTCCAGTGAGATTCGTTGGCATTCCGGCCAACATCGTAGCTGCCTCCGCGCATTGCTCGAGCTCATCGCTCGCCGACGATTTGAGCGAAGATTGTGCTTCTCGTGAGCACATCACAGGCCCGCTTACATCATAGGTAATTTTCCTTTCATTTTTGTAATCGTTTTATTTTCCTCATTTTTTATCACATCACATCACCACCCACCCACCTTCATTTGTTTTTTTAGCACATCACCATCACCACATCATCCTCTTTGCATCTTTTGTTTATTTCCTATTTAAGAAAAAATAAATTAAAAAAATAAAATCACGACAACAAAAATTTCAAAAAAAGAAAAAAAAAGAAAAAAACTTGCAGCAGTAGGTGGTCGCCCCCCCCCATGCACCCACTGTCGGCCACCACCGCCTCTCCAGCATGCTCATCACCAACCTCCAGGTAGTCAGCGCTAGCACCACTACGCGCAGGACCTCAACCTCCAGGAAACCAGCACCTCACCACCGCATGCAGGCCCTCCATCCTAGGCAGTCAGCACCTCTGTGATGCTCCTTCTCCAGCGCCTCCCTCGCGCGGCCTTCCTGCGCCACCCCACGGCCACCTCCGCCCGCAGGTCCACCCCCTCGCGTAGACCCTCCACCACCTCTACGCCTGCAACCATGCCACCCCCCTCCAGGTGTAGCGGCCCCCTGCCACCACATCGGTCGCCGACCCAGCTCGTACAGGCCCTTTGCTTGCACGCTTCTGCTGCATCCTCCCGCCTCCAACCACAACGTGGCTCCTCCTGGCCCTCCTCCATGCATAGCCTGCTCATCACCAACCTCCAAGCGGCTACAGCCCTCGTTGCTGCCTGCCAGCACCGCTGCCTGTCCCACCGTCTAAGTGTGTCGCGGCCCCAGGCCCTCGTCGTAAGGCCCCTTCTCCCCTTCGTCAAGCCCTAATTGCAATTAAGAAGGAGAAGGTTACATTTTTATTTTTGTAAAAGTTGCATCTTTTATCTTGTATGTTTCTTTATTTGCAAAGTAGTCCATGTGCATGTTTTAATTCAAAGTTATTTTCTGAAATTGCACGGATACCCCTAAGTTCATGCATTAATTTGGACATTTTATTTTAATGAAAATAGCATATTGTTGAGCAACTAATTCTCTATCATTTGGATATTTATTTGTATTTTTGTGAGCTTTGGGTAATTAACTAAAATTGTTTTAGTGAAAAATTGCATATTTTACTCAATCTATGCTCTTAAATTTATATTTAACTTAGGTGCTCCAAAAATTCCTCGAAAATCAAAAATGATGCTATGAAATGTGCTTAAATTATTGTCCAAATTTCATCTGAATTCGAGTTGTCTTATGCCTTAAATAAATTATAGAGTGATTTGAGTAAATGATTTTTAGTTAGGTCAACACATATTATTTTTGCAAAAGTCTGACTCTCCTGGATTGCTCATATAAATATCTTTTTGAGATAATTCGCTTTCTGACTAAATTGAAAATATGGATTTATTAAGAATTAAATACTCACTGTCACTCTATTTTCATTAGAAAATCATAAAAAATCATATATTCTTGAAAAAATCTAAAAAAATCATACAGTCTCATTTCATTATTTTAAGTTCAGCTATAATTTTCATATTTTTTGCATTCTATTTGTCTAAAAAAATTGCGTGAAAACCCATGAAAATTGCGTGTCCAAAAAAATGCATATAACTAGATTAGGATTTTAGGAAAAACATAATTTGGCTAAACTAGATTAATTTCATATTAAATTTAATTTGGCTAAGTTGTGTGTTTTCTTATTAACTTAATTCAACTGCATTTTGCATTCGAATTCAGCATATAAAAAAATACAAAAAAAACCATTTATAAACCTAAAGCTAAGTAATCTGAATTGACCCAAAGTTGTTTCTTTGCCTCCCTATGTTCGACCCCAGACTTGTCCGGGATATAAATTAAAGCTGAGACACTCTTCATGGAGATCTTTTCTCAATTCTGATTAATTGACTGAGTGTCGTGCTACAACAAGTACCTAATATACCCAATCGAGACCGATTCTCAGATGATTAGGGTTCGATAAGGGGAGAAGGGGTTGTACGGCGAGGGCCTGGGGCCGTGGGCACTTTCCTGGGGCCACGGCGTGCGTGGACAGCGGGATCGATGACGGTGGTGCTGGCGGGTGGTGGTGAGGTATGCAGCCTCATGGAGGTTGGTGATGAGCGAACTGCGTGCGGAGGAGAGCCAGGAGGAGCCGCGTTGTGGCTGGAGGCAGGAGGATGCAACGGAAGCACGTGAATAGAGGGCTTTCGCGAGCTGGGACGGCAGTCGATGTGGTGGCAGGGAGCCACTGCACTTGGAGGGGGTGGCGTGGTTGCAGGCATGGAGGAGGTGGAGGGCTTGTGCGAGTCGGCGGACCTGCGGAGGGAGGTGGCCATGGGGCTGTGCAGGAAGGCAGCGTGAGGGAGGCGTTGGAGAAGGAGCACCGCGGAAGTGCTGGCTGCCTGTAGATGGAGGGTCTACGCATGATGGCGAGGTGCTGGCTGTCTAAAGGTAGAGGGCCTGTACGCGGTGGCGCTGGCGATGGCTTCCTGGAGGTTGGTCATGAGCGGCCAGGGGAGGTGGTGGTAACCAGCTGTGGGTGCACGGGGGGTCGGCCACCTGCTGCTACAAGTTTTTTAATTTTTTTTAAGATTTTTATTATTGTGATTTTATTTTTTTAATTAAATTTTTTAATTTTTTTAGTTTTCTTAAACATGAAATAAACAAGAGATGCAAAGAGGATGATGTGGTGATGGTGACGTGCTTAAAAAATAAGCAAATGAAGGTGGGTGGGCAGTGACGGGATGTGATAAAAATGATGGAAATCAAACGATGACAAAAATGAAAGGAAAAATTATCTACGATGGAAGCAGGCATGTGGTGTGCTCACGAGAAGCACGGTCTTCGATCAAATCTCTGACGAGCGATGAGCTCAAGCAGTGCACGGAGGCGACTGCGATGTTGGTTGGAATGCGACAAAAATACAAAATAAATTTCATCGCAAATAAATACTCCTAGATCCCGAAGAGAAAAAAAAGATGTAAAGTACAACTTCCTGGCCAAATTCCCGCTCTGTATGAACTCCAAATTCACCAAACTCACATTTAAAGTTTAAGATAGAAAACTATATATCCAATGAAAGTGGTTTCATTAAAATCAGAGCTCATTTGCAAAATATGGGTTTTGGGACCTAGGTGTACATTGTATATAATGTATATATTTTTCTTTTCTCATTTTTT
The DNA here is from genome assembly GCA_037367405.1 of Ottelia alismoides. Taxonomy (NCBI): domain Eukaryota; kingdom Viridiplantae; phylum Streptophyta; class Magnoliopsida; order Alismatales; family Hydrocharitaceae; genus Ottelia; species Ottelia alismoides. The sequence continues at coordinate 242,287 of JAZKJV010008926.1, read as the reverse complement.
TTACTTTTCTTAATTATTAAAAAACCAAAAAATCATTTTTGTGTTTTATTTCATTTCTAGTATTTTATTTTATCGACAATTGCCATAGTAGAGGCTAAGAACGGCTTTCTTAAAATGATAGGAGACTCAGACAACTTTTCAGGGTGCTCAATGTCAAGGACAATAAAGTCCACTTTATGTTCCTCACCTCGGAAATTTACGACGACAGAAACGATCCCTGCAGTTTTTTTGGTATAACGATCAGGTAGTTGAATGATCACCCTTATCTTTTTGAGTTGTCCTAGCTTGAGTTGATTAAAGACGGACTTTGGGAGGATGTTTAAAGTAGAGTCGTCGTCTAACCGAACATGAGTAAATAAGGTATCATCAATTTCACATGTGATCCGAGTCAACTGCTTGACTTTGCGGCTTTTGATTTAGTGATTCATCACCAAAGAGCTGGCTATAGATACGACATGATATTCAGTCCTTGATCGTTTCTTGCCCGTCTTTTTAGGGTTTATATGACTCTTCACAGATCGCTTAAGAGCGGACACATATTCTATGGCCTTAATCAATGGAAGCTCTAAGATCAGACTCTTGTAAAATACTTCCATGTTAGAATTGTCCAATTTTTTGAATTTTCTTTTTTTTCAATTTTTTGGTATTTTCTGTGATATGGTTAGTATGGGGGGTCAGAGGTCAGTGGTGGTTGTGCCTGATTGTGAGTCACGTGATGAATTTATGGTTTTCTTGGTGGTGGCCTCACTTCTTCTGCATTCTGCATAGACTGGATGAGATCATATATTTTCTCAGTAAAAGCATTTTCTCTATGATTGATACGAGCAATCTCATCCTCAAACATCTCATGGCTAGTGATTGAATAATCATTCTCGATTTATCGTGATTCCAGCATGTAACCTTGAGTAGAGTGTTGATTATTCATAGTCGTTATGGTCTGAGTTGTATTTCCTTGGCTTTGGTTTTCTCGTGAATGGTCGAAGGAAAATTTGTCGTACTCAGGAAGAGAGTCAACCTGAGTAGGGGATGGTTCAAGAGGTTATGAAATCATAATAACCAAAAATCGTGTTTCACTATTAATATTGGTTACTCCATTTTTCATCCTCAATTCTGCTCTCTCTCTCTCTCTCATGTCTGTAAGATTGTCAGAATGTGAGAGATATCTATTCCATGAAGAAGAGTGCGCATAGGGTGGGGTGTATGGGAGGGAAGAGAGTGATGGCTGAGGGGGACCGGGTTTCAAGATCAGGTTCCCCTGGAAAGTGTGAGACAAAGGATATCAGGACATAATCATGGAGATCAGGTAGGAAGACCAATGCGGTGACATCTTCTCAAGAGAGGGATGGAATGATCTGTGAATCACGATTTGCTTGCAATTGCAAGGTCTTTAACGTACACAAAACAAATGCGTAGATTCTCTCACTCGACACTTGTGAAGGCATGTCAGGGTTCGACCTCTTATCTTTTCAATTTTAATTTAATAACAAAGCAATTTTGAAAATTAAGTAGAGTTGTTAGGTGCTGAAATATATCACAAAGACTATCCCGAGTTCATACAAACAACTAGTTACATATACTTTCAGCCAATGTGGGTGTAAGTACGGACCGTTAGACGGGTACCCGTGTTACTTGAGGATAGAGCTATAAACAATGTCCTCTAAACCACCCACTCTGCTAAGGGAAGTTGGACCGTAAAACGGTTACCCGAAACCCTCACTGAGAAGTAGATAGTTATTTTTAAAAATAGTAGTCTGAATGAAAATTTTTGATTTTTTTGGCTCTACCATAAGTGTGTGATCTTGTCCTTACAAATAATTAGTGGGTTTCTCTCCACCATACACAAGGGTTAATTTTATTTCAATTTTATTTAAAATCACCTTGATTAGCAGTCCCGATTTTAGGTTAGGGTTATCACTGATATTTTAGATGAGCACAGAAATTTACGCCTGACGAGCGGTCCCAATTCCTTTAATTCATATGTTGTAAAATCAAGGAGAGAGAATCGAAGAAAGCCAATACAAGCGTAAATCAATGATGCATGCTTAAGAAGAAAACTTACAGTGATTCCTTATATTCTTCATGTGGGATGCAATACAAGGAATTTTTAAAATTTACACCAAATGATATGCACAAATGAAATCACCCTACGCAGATAGTTCTATTAGCAGGAAAGAATTGATTAAAAATTTGGCTAATTTGAACGATCTACTAGTGTGTATAGCTAGCTAAAGTTGTGTGTCCTAGAATTTACGAGCACAAGCAAATAATTCTAATCTAGCGTATGCGTGACGAGTCCGATAATGCGGCTTTTAAGAAGTAGTATTTATCGTGTTGTGTACTAATTATGAGTCGTTCGTTGTAGGCGGCGATCGGAACAGTCAAGAAATAACCACAATTTTTAAACAAATTCAATCCAATGGTTTTTATGTTTATTTTACTTGGGCAAGTCCCAAGGTCGATCACAAGGAGGCAAAGGAACAACCTAGATTAATGTCTATCCAATTTTGAGTTCGGTTTTCAAGGCGGTATTTTTTTGGAATTTTTCAATGCAAGATGAGATGCAAAATGCAAATTCGGCCTATTTTAGGGACTAAAATGTAAAATACGTTCAAACGGTGTCCGAAAAATACGAAACTTGGCCACAATGTAAATGACGATGAAATGAGTGCACTGTAATTTTTTTGTAATTTTTAGATGCAATATTAATTTTTTACGAATTTTTAATTGCAAACAAATTAATTTTCAATATTTAATTTTAATAAATATTAAACCTACTTATTTTCGAGAACTAAAATTATCTAAGATCTATCACAAGGTAATGGATCTTAAAAAAATCCTAGATCACAAAAATGTAGGGTCTAATACCTATTAAAAATTAAACAGTGAAATATGCAAAATGATTTTTATAGAGCAAAGTGTGCATACAAATGCAATGATTTTTTGGGCACAATGTCAAGCAACTTAATCTCTACAATATGTGATTTTTGGGGAATTTTTAAAGCAACGATTAATTAACTACGAATTTCCGAGCACAGACTGGGTAAAATATCTCAATTTCCACAAAATAATTATTTATTAATCAACTGTAAATCACAAAAATATCCACAGCATGTCAAAATGTAGAGAATTAAAAGATGAACAAAATGCTATTTTTAATTAAATAAAATGATGCAACGTAGAGGTCTATAATGGATGACAAACACAGGGGTACAGATGCAATAAATAAATAAATAAAACATGCAAGAGGGACCTAAAATTAATTACCAGAAGTAAGGGGGTGAATCGGCAATTCTTCCAGTGGGGCACGTGCGCAGCACGTGCCCTCTAGATGGTGGACTGGCGCGTAAATCGAAGGAGCTCCGGGGGGTCTTCTGCAATTTACCCACGGGGCACGTGCAGAGCACGTGCCCTCTGGATCTAGGGTGTGAGTGTAATACGACTGAGCTTCAGGGGCTTCACAGTAATTTTCCCCCGCGGTCACGAGCGGGGCGCGTGACCTGGGGGGGGCTGATGTCGCGCTGACGTCCCCCTCGGACGCACGTGCCTCGCACGTGCGCGAGGGGTCTTGGGCTAGCCGCCCGGTGGCGCGGCGGAGACGGGGGCGGCGTGGGAGGCTGTCGCGGCGGAGGGCCAGTGGCGATGGAGAACCACCGCCTCCTGCGGTGGTTAGGAGGAGGTGGCCGAAGACGAAGGTGGTTGTGATGCACCTAGGCGCTGACGGCGAAGGCGATGAAGGCGAGGTTACGGTGGCTGGAGGAGCGTCGCGTTGTTGAAGCGGAAGTGGCGGAGTAGCTGGTGACCGACGGAGGCTGGCCGTTGAGAGGCGCGAGTCTTCTGGGTGATGGCGATGGCCGGCAGAAGGCGAGGCGTGGCGGGGCTGTAGCGGCGGAGTTGCCCAGATGCGGTTGGAGAAGAAGGCGGTGGCGTGGACGATCGGGAAGGCGTGGTGGCCGACGGCGTAGTCGAAGATGATCGGGGGTAGGCGGAGTAGTCGTTGGTGGCTCGATGCCAAGGGGGCGGAGCAGGAGCTTGCGCGCGGAGGAGCGGCGCTGCAACGAGGGGGTAGGGACCCTCGGACCTCGCCGGGGAGGCCAACGCGGTGCTGTCACCGCCGCGATGGAGCTCCTTGTGCAATCGGCGGATTTGAAGAAGATGGCGTCCCGGCCAAAGGCGGAAGGGAGGTCGGAGACTCCTGGATGGCTGAAGTCGACGCAGGAGGCGGAGGCGTAGCGCGTCGGAGGAGATGGTTGGGCGTTGCCGTGGCGGCTGGAGTTGGTGACGTGGTTGTCGATGGAATCGTTGTCGAGGCGGAATGTAGCCGGAGGCGGAGCAGCTGGTCGGTGAAGGCGATGAAGCGTTGTCGAGGAAGATGAAGTCGAGGAGGTGCAGTTCGATGGCGCAAGGCGGAGATGTCATCGATGGCTCGACGCCGAAGGGCGGAGCAGATGCGAGACGGCGGAGCTCGCCGTGGACCGCAACGAGGGAGGAGGCCCTCGGACCTCGTCGAAGGAGGGCGCTCGGAGCTGTCACCTCCGAGCGTCGTCGCTATCGGCGGATAAAGGTCTGGGGGGGCCGGCGATGGAGCTTATATAGGGTAGAGGGGGAGAAGGGCTCCGGTGGTTGCGGGAGAGGTTGTGGTCAGCGTGGGGATAAGGGAGGAGGAAGTGGTTAGCGGCGGCCGTTGCGAGGCGGCGGGGAGAAGATTGGGGGCGGCGGTTACGGAGGGGGGGCGCGGGAGGTGGGAGATGCGTGTAGGCCGTCCGATCGGCCGAGATCGGACGGCCAACGAGGAGCCACGTGGCGATTACATGGGGAGGAGCGGGGCACGTGCGGAGCACGTGCCTGGGAGGCACGTGCGACGCACGTGCGTCGTTTAATATTTTTTTTATAAAAACGAAGAAAAGAAAAGGCCAAAAACCACTGACACGTGGCGGCCTCTGGGGCTGCCACGTGTCAGCTCCAGATAAATCGAAAATAAAACCCTTTATAAAATCAAAAAGAAATATCAAATGACCTCGGATCGAAAAAGTTCCTTCACGAAAAATTCTCGTCTCGACGAGATCTACAACTTTCATGAAGACATCAAAGCCAAATTCGGTCAAATGTGAAAAGTGAATTTTTGGGGTATCCCATGTACATAGAATACCTTGATTTTTTTGGTTTTCTATTTTTTTGTCATTTTAAACACGATAAAAATCCGGAAAAAAATAAGGAAAACTCAAAGATAAATAAAAGACACCTTAATATAATTTTTTTGGATTTTTACTGATAAAGAAAATATACACATAAAATACAGGTCAAAAAGCCGCGAAAATACAATGTACAAAAGAGGCCCAAAACCCAACTTTCACATACGAGCTCCGATTCACTTGAACTTGGTCTTGTTTTGAAGGTAATTGAATGTGCATTAGTTCAAAAGTAAGTAGGATCAAATCGGACACTGGATGGGGAAGATATGTGGCTTTTAGTCCGAAAATCCTGAAACTAGGGTTTGGGTTTTTGGTCCACTTACCTGGGTTAATTATTTTTTTGTATTTTTTATTTATTCTTATTAGTGATGTGCACACAGTGGATGTGGTTTTGTGGCATTCGGAGTTAGCATGAAGGAGTTAAAAATAGGGGAAGTTAGGCTATTTACAGGTCATTTTTTGTTTTGATTTTTGGCTTCTTATTTTATGCAGAAATTAATGCTAAAATGCAATTCTTATGCAATCGTGCCTGAATGCTAATTATGCGAAATAAATGCAGAAATGCAATTGATTTTGAGGGACTTGAGCCTAATTAATGAGACTTAGAGTGATGAATCCGAGATTCATCATCCCCCTATACTTAAACCATGCTCGTCCCTGAGCATCGAAAAGAAATGCCATGAAGTGAAATGAGACTGGGTTCCATACCAAGACCATGAACTGAAGGTGAAAGTGAAACTAAACTCGACCTTTGGATTAATAATGTGGCGGAACTTCTGTGAGACTTAGAATTTTTTAAAATCAACAGTCCTCAAGTTCTACATATCATTGACACAGTTTCAACTCAGAAGTCATCTTAGATCAATCCTCTTCCCAAAGTATACCCTATGAATATTGAATAACCGACTCATGTGTGTGAAGGGTTTTAGCTCTTCCCATTTAGAATGCCGAACTACCATGCTCCTCTCCTTTCCAATAACTCGTCCTCGGGGAGTCAGGTATTTCCTTCTAAGGTCTGTCGCGCTGTGTTCACAATCGAATGAGGGAGAAGATAGAAGAAAGAGAAAAGAACTGGAGGGTGGCCAGTGTAGTCACCTCTCCTTGTGGAGATAGCCAGTGTAGCCGAGTCTCCACCAAGATCTGTAGGTTTCTGAAGCTTGGACCTTTTTGGTCGGATTTTTATTTGGTAGAATGCTTCTATGTATTTGGAATTTTTGGTGGTTCTGCTTGGATCTTGTTGTGCCCCTACGGATATAGAATCTTTTGTTCCGTACATTTTTTTGGGGTCTTAGAAAAATTGTGCCCAGCCGTCCATCCCTTTTCCGAAGCTTTATTTCAACCCGTACTCCGGTCTTTAGATTTCCACGCTACCAGAAAAGAGACTCACACAGTCTTCCAACATCCCGTTTGGGTTGAGCTAAGTGCATAGTGCGAGAGTGCGAATTAATTCCCTATTCCAGAGTGGTACCCAGAATGAAGAGACCAGGTTAGACACTAAGAGTCAAACGCTGCACATTGTCATGTGGAACTTAAGGAAATAAGTCAAAAAGACCTGAAGCTCTTAAAATTCTATTTCTCGGTGAAGTTCCTCTGAAAATTATGTGGATTAAAGTCAAGCCCAGACCACTCTCGGTTTCGGCTCATAACTCGGTTCAGAACCCAATGACTTTTCACAGATGCAAATGCATGCGGTGATGGATGAAGTGCAGGTGCGTGAAATGCAAACACTTTTTTTTGACATTTTATGCAGGGGTTTTTTATGCAGAAAATGGAATAAGAAGCCTCTTTTTCATTCATTTTTTTTTCAGAAAGTTTGGGCAAGTCAATGTTAGTGGTAAAACTCTTCTTCTTCTTCTTCTCTTTTTTTTTCTTTTCAAGTTATTACCCACCCCGTAAATACATATAGACTTACGCGAAAGTACGAGATATGGGTAAAATATATACAAAGTATATATACAGACCCCCCTATACTTAGCGAGTGTTGTGTCCTCAGAGCACAAGAAGCGTAAAGAAGACATAGCTCGGGCTAAGCGTAAGAGAGTGAGAAAAAAGAAAAAAAAGAAAAGAAGAAAAAGAATGAAAAGAAAAGCGGTCAGGAAATGAGGAGAGTATCTACGGGTGGATGTCGGTTCCCCCTATACTTAGGCTTTGAACAGCCTAAGTATGGAAGAAGGGTGGATATGGAGCGAATGGGAGTCAGGAGAAGAATGATATATACAGATGGCATTGGTCCCCCCTATACTTAGGCCTTGGCCTAAGTAAAGGAAGAAGCTGTACAAGGAGACCAATGTGGTCGGGAGGGAGGGTGGGTAGCCGATAATTAAGGCGGTTTTCGGCTGATCTTTTTGTGAGCTTGCGGTGGGAGATCGTAATGATGAGTCGGAGATGAGGCATATGATTCCCAACTATTGTCAGTGTCATCCTCAGACAAATTATGATGGATAGTGGATGAATTGTTTGAGTCAGATGAAAGATATCCATCATCAGAATTATCCTCAGAGGAGTAGTAATTGAAAGTGGGCATACTCCAAGTATTCTGGTCTTTTTGTTTTTTCAATTGTTTTCTCAGAATTCGTTCCTTCTTGGGGTCAATCAGTTTGTCCTCGGATGAATGCTCAGAAGCACCGGTCTCAGTCAGCTCATACGAAAGAATTCCAGTGTACTTGAAGAATGCAGGAGCATCAGCTTTGGATGAGTAGTAGTTAGGAACGGGAGTTGTCCAACGAGGATTGAATTTTGGATCCTTACGAAGATATGGCTTTAGGGCTGCCGAACAGACTTCACTCATGTAAACCATCTTTTCTGGACCTGATGAGGGATCATCAACTGATTCCTCTTCCGAAAGGTCAAAGGTGACTCTCTTTTTATTTCGTCGTGAAGGTGTCGGTTCACTTGAGTATCCAGATGAATAGCCATTGAAATTCTCCTTGGTTGGTGCTTGGTCTGCGTGCTCGTTCTTAGTCTCTCGAATGTTTGAGAACTCTCGATTTGGGATGATTTGTTCAAGATATTCAGAGAATGTTGCTCCAGGGTGTGACCATGCATATGTCTCAGGATCATAGTAGAAAGATTTGTCTATTTTGAGATCCTTGGGGATTTGAATATTGAGGAGATTTTCTAAACCAATAGTCTCATCAACAACTGCTATCTCAGGTGTGGTTGCGGGGTAGGGCTCTTCTACCGCTTCATGGTTACGGTTGTTGGGGACTTCGTGGGTTGCCTCAGAAGATCGTGGTTCCTCAAAGATAGGGTCAGATTTAAGTGCTTCCAATGCTGTGAAATTGATTTCCCGAGTCTCACAATCGATACTCGCCTTGGCCAATGCCAAGAATGGCTTTCTGAGAATGATTGGAGACTGGGTAAATTCTCCTTGATGCTCAATATCAATGATCGTGAATTCTACCTTGAGCGGAGCACCTTGGAATTTCATGATGACAGAAATGGTTCCTATCGGTCGCTTTATCGATCGGTCCGCTAATTGTACAATCTCTCGTATCTTCCGAATCGGTCCGAGTTTGAGTTCATGGAATACAGAGGTCGGGAGGATATTAATTGGTGAATCATCATCAATCCGAGCATGGGTGAAAATTGTGTCTTTGATTTTGCAGTCAAATCTGGGCAACCGCTTTACTATGCGGCTCTTGGTTTTTCTCCTCAATACCAAGGAGGAGGCCATTGACAAGATATGTCTTTCAGTCTTTGTTCGTATTCTGTCCGACTTTTTGTTTATTAATTTATCTGTTATAAATCTTTTAAGGTCGGGAAAGTGTTCAATGGCCTGTATAAAGGGAAGTTCAAATATCAAGCGTTTTTCCAGTGCTTCCCGTATAGTCGGATCCAAATTTCGCAGATCATCTTCAGTTTCAATTTTTATGAAATTTTCTGAATTTTCAATTTTTTGTGATTTTCAAATATTTCTATTTTTTTGGTATTTTCTGGGTGGTGTGGGGGTGTGGGGTGTTCTTCAGACGAAGAGGGGCTCTGGTGTTCAGGGTGGTGGTCAGCAGCATAACCATTTTCAGAACTGTCCATAGGTCCTTGAATATCCTCAGAATTTTCAATCTCAGATCCAGTTATTTCCTCATTCATTTTACTGTCCGAGCCACCATAGAATGTGATGAATCGATCGGTAAATTTTTGAAATCTCTCCTCTATTGACTTGAATTTCTTATTTATCCTCGAAATATCCTCCTCAAGATTTGGTTCATGATTAATTATGGGAGTAGTAGGTGTATGTTCGATAATTTCATCTTCCATTTTTCTCTTTGTGCTGAGAGGAGAGCTTCTTGGAATATCCGAAATATGCTCAGTATTTTCTGAAAATTTCTCCTCAAAAATAATGGAAGGAGGCTGCTCATAACGTTCAGACATGTGTCGTTGATTGGTCAGACCTTGATATTGCGGAGTCAACATACAGGGTTTATGTGTTTCTAAGCAGTCAGTCCAGTCCTCTGTATGAGCATCATGTCTGACGAGGGGTTTATCATGGTCAATCCAATGTCGATGATTATTCAGTGTGTGTCTATCCATCTGAGTTTGGTTTCTCTGCCAATCATGAGGTTTGAAGGGATTTTTATCTTGAAAAGTTTCATTGGCGAGAAACTGAGAATAAGACGATTTGGTCCAAGATGGTAGGTGGTCATTTACGGTTGGATTGTTCGAATAGAAATTTAATGAGGAGGGCGAATTTATCTGCGGGTGAAAACCTCCCGCAAATGTTGGAGGGCTATTGAAATAAGGGGATTGAGTTGATTTGGGCCTAACCGAAACAAATTCATTTTCATAATATAGCTCTGATGGGTGTTCGGTCATTTTTGAGAGGAATGGGGAGTCGGATCTGTGAGAGTTTTTAGACAAGAGTTCCATTGTGAGGTTTAAATCAAGAGAGGGAAGAGATGATTGCACGGGATAGTCAAGAGAATTTTTATCGAATGTGCGGCTATTGATCTTGAAATCGGTTCACGCACACCAATGCAAACACAATTCAAACCCCGGGTTCACCAACTCACACAATGAAACCGTAAGGGTTCGGCTATTATCTTTTCAATTTTAGTTGGTGATAAATTCAATCTTGCAAGCCGTTTAAACGAGATGTTAGATTTGGAGCTGGGCTCTATCCTAGTGTGCGTTTCTCTCCTCGCTGCAAGATAAAATCAAACAATGACGGGGTTGCTCTCCCACAGAAATTCTTGATTTTATGGATTTTTAGATCGGCTATATTTAGCAGTCCCAGTTTTATTAAGGCGATCACTTTAGAATTTAGATGAACACAAATACATGTCTACCGTCCAGTCCAAATTTCCTTTAGACTTATGTGATAAAACAAGAGAGAGGAATTCGGGAAAAGCCGATGCACGCGGAAAACTTATGATGAATGCTCAGTTAGAAGACTTACAGTGCCTCCTCGCAATCTCCATGTGGGATGCAATACAAAATTGAAAATTTATACTAAATGCGTGCAAGCCGATGAAAACCGCACCTAAGAAGAAAGTTCTATTAGCGGGAAGAATTGAGTTGAATTTGGCTAAGTTGAACGATCTAATGTGCGTCTCAGTTAAAGTGCAGTGTGGCTTAAGATCCTACGAGCACAATCAGAAATAAAAAAATACTCTAAGAGTCGTATGTGCAGGTCTATCCTAATCGCCACTCAAGTCGGGCCCCACCCTCTCCGGAGAGTGAAACAGGCCACGACACACCACAAATAAAGTTCAATGTCCTTGTACACACGTGAGAGTCCAAACGGACACCGCTATAAATGAGCAGAAAATAAAATTGCAGAAATTAAAAACCTAGACTCTACTCTCTCTCACGACTCGACTCGATCTTAATTTAATTGCGGTTTCTTCGGGTGTCGGTGAAGATGCGTCGGTTCCTTGAAAAACCGCTCCACGTGCGCCGGGTACCTCGCAAGAAAAATAAGAGAGAGAATGTAAGAGAGTGACTCAGAAAATAATCAAAAATAAAATAAATGAAAGAAATGCTGAAAAATAAATACAAGAAATAAAATGAAAAATTCGGGGGTCAGACTACCCGAATTCGGAAAACCGAACAAGAATTTTCAAAACAAAAACTAAGCCGTTTGCTTCCCCGGCAACGGCGCCATCTGACGGGTCCGCAATTTTTAATCAAATTTAATCAAGTGGCTTTTATGTTTATTTTACTTGGGCAAGTCCCAAGGTCGTTGTAGTATAGTGGTGAGTATACCCGCCTGTCACGCAGGTGACCCGGGTTCGATCCCCGGCAACGGCGCCATCTGACGAGTCCGATAATGCGGCTTTTAAGTAGTTTTTATCGTGTTGTGGTACTAATTATGAGTCGTTCCTTGTAGGCGGCGATCGGAACAGTCAAGAAATAACCACAATTTTTAAACAAATTCAATCCAGTGGTTTTTATGTTTATTTTACTTGGGCAAGTCCCAAGGTCGATCACAAGGAGGCAAAGGAACAACCTAGATTAATGTCTATCCAATTTTGAGTTCGGTTTTCAAGGCGGTATTTTTTTGGAATTTTTCAATGCAAGATGAGATGCAAAATGCAAATTCGGCCTATTTTAGGGACTAAAATGTAAAATACGTTCAAACGGTGTCCGAAAAATACGAAACTTGGCCACAATGTAAATGACGATGAAATGAGTGCACTGTAATTTTTTTGTAATTTTTAGATGCAATATTAATTTTTTACGAATTTTTAATTGCAAACAAATTATTTTCAATATTTAATTTTAATAAATATTAAATCTACTTATTTTCGAGAACTAAAATTATCTAAGATCTATCACAAGGTAATGGATCTTAGAAAAATCCTAGATCACAAAAATGTAGGGTCTAATACCTATTAAAAATTAAATAGTGAAATATGCAAAATGATTTTTATAGAGCAAAGTGTGCATACAAATGCAATGATTTTTTGGGCACAATGTCAAGCAACTTAATCTCTACAATATATGATTTTTGGGGAATTTTTAAAGCAACGGTTAATTAACTATGAATTTTCGAGCACAGACTGGGTAAAATATCTCAATTTCCACAAAATAATTATTTATTAATCAACCGTAAATCACAAAAATATCCACAGCATGTCAAAATGTAGAGAATTAAAAGATGAACAAAATGCTATTTTTAAATAAATAAAATGATGCAACGTAGAGGTCTATAATGGATGACAAACACATGGGTACAGATGCAATAAATAAATAAATAAAACATGCAAGAGGGACCTAAAATTAATTACCAGAAGTAAGGGGGTGAATCGGCAATTCTTCCAGTGGGGCACGTGTGCAGCACGTGCCCTCTAGAAGGTGGACTGGCGCGTAAATCGAAGGAGCTCCGGGGGGTCTTCTGCAATTTACCCACGGGGCACGTGCAGAGCACGTGCCCTCTGGATCTGGGGCGTGAGTGTAATACGACTGACCTTCAGGGGCTTCACAGTAATTTTCCCCCACGGTCACGAGCGGGGCGCGTGACCTGGGGGGGCTGATGTCGCGCTGACGTCCCCCTCGGACGTGCGTGCCTCGCACGTGCGCGAGGGGTCTCAGGCTAGCCGCCCGGTGGCGCGGCGGAGACGGGGGCGGCGTGGGAGGCTGTCGCGGCGGAGGGCCAGTGGCGATGGAGAACCACCGCCTCCTGCGGTGGTTGGGCGGAGGTGGTCGAAGACGAAGGTGGTTGTGATGCACCTAGGCGCTGACGGCGAAGGCGATGAAGGCGAGGTTACGGTGGCTGGAGGAGCGTCGCGTTGTTGAAGCGGAAGTGGCGGAGTAGCTGGTGACCGGCGGAGGCTGGCCGTTGAGAGGCGCGAGTCTTCTGGGTGATGGCGATGGCCGGCAGAAGGCGAGGCGTGGCGGGGCTGTAGCGGCGGAGTTGCCCAGATGCGGTTGGAGAAGAAGGCGGTGGCGTGGACGATCGGGAAGGCGTGGTGGCCGACGGCGTAGTCGAAGATGATCGGGGGTAGGCGGAGTAGTCGTTGGTGGCTCGACGCCAAGGGGGCGGAGCAGGAGCTTGCGCGCGGAGGAGCGGCGCTGCAACGAGGGGGTAGGGACCCTCGGACCTCGCCGGGGAGGCCAACGCGGTGCTGTCACCGCCGCGATGGAGCTCCTTGTGCAATCGGCGGATTTGAAGAAGATGGCGTCCCGGCCAAAGGCGGAAGGGAGGCCGGAGACTCCTGGATGGCTGAAGTCGACGCAGGAGGCGGAGGCGTAGCGCGTCGGAGGAGATGGTTGGGCGTTGCCGTGGCAGCTGGAGTTGGTGACGTGGTTGTCGATGGAATCGTTGTCGAGGCGGAATGTAGCCGGAGGCGGAGCAGCTGGTCGGTGAAGGCGATGAAGCATTGTCGAGGAAGATGAAGTCGAGGAGGTGCAGTTCGATGGCGCAAGGCGGAGATGTCGTCGATGGCTCGACGCCGAAGGGCGGAGCAGATGCGAGACGGCGGAGCTCGCCGTGGACCGCAACGAGGGAGGAGGCCCTCGGACCTCGTCGAAGGAGGGCGCTCGGAGCTGTCACCTCCGAGCGTCGTCGCTATCGGCGGATAAAGGTCTGGGGGGGCCGGCGATGGAGCTTATATAGGGTAGAGGGGGAGAAGGGCTCCGGTGGTTGCGGGAGAGGTTGTGGTCAGCGCGGGGATAAGGGAGGAGGAAGTGGTTAGCGGCGGCCGTTGCGAGGCGGCGGGGCGAAGATTGGGGGCGGCGGTTACGGAGGGGGGGCGCGGGAGGTGGGAGATGCGTGTAGGCCGTCCGATCGGCCGAGATCGGACGGCCAACGAGGAGCCACGTGGCGATTACATGGGGAGGAGCGGGGCACGTGCGGAGCACGTGCCTGGGAGGCACGTGCGACGCACGTGCGTCGTTTAATATTTTTTTATAAAAACGAAGAAAAGAAAAGGCCAAAAACCACTGACACGTGGCGGCCTCTGGGGCTGCCACGTGTCAGCTCCAGATAAATCGAAAATAAAACCCTTTATAAAATCAAAAAGAAATATCAAATGGCCTCGGATCGAAAAAGTTCCTTCACGAAAAATGCTCGTCTCGACGAGATCTACAACTTTCATGAAGACATCAAAGCCCAATTCGGTCAAATGTGAAAAGTGAATTTTTGGGGTATCCCATGTACATAGAATACCTTGATTTTTTTGGTTTTCTATTTTTTTTGTCATTTTAAACACGATAAAAATCCGGAAAAAAATAAGGAAAACTCAAAGATAAATAAAAGACACCTTAATCTAATTTTTTTGGATTTTTACTGATAAAGAAAATATACACATAAAATACAGGTCAAAAAGGCGCGAAAATACAATGTACAAAAGAGGCCCAAAACCCAACTTTCACCTACGAGCTCCGATTCACTTGAACTTGGTCTTGTTTTGAAGGTAATTGAATGTGCATTAGTTCAAAAGTGAGTAGGATCAAATCGGACACTGGATGGGGAAGATATGTGGCTTTTAGTCCGAAAATCCTGAAACTAGGGTTTGGGTTTTCGGTCCACTTACCTGGGTTAATTATTTTTTTGTATTTTTTATTTATTCTTGTTAGTGATGTGCACACAGTGGATGTGGTTTTGTGGCATTCGGAGTTAGCATGAAGGAGTTAAAAATAGGGGAAGTTAGGCTATTTACAGGTCATTTTTGGTTTTGATTTTTGGCTTCTTATTTTATGCAGAAATTAATGCTAAAATGCAATTCTTATGCAATCGTGCCTGAATGCTAATTATGCGAAATAAATGCAGAAATGCAATTGATTTAGAGGGACTTGAGCCTAATTAATGAGACTTAGAGTGATGAATCCGAGATTCATCAATGCGCTCCTAGATTCTACACCACACCACAGAGAGTCCAGTCTGAATTATTACAAATTATCAGGGTTTAGAGAGAGGGACCCTGTGAATAATGCAAAAAATTAAACTATCTAAACTCTCTCACACAAAAAATTAAAATTCAGTCTTCGTTTTCGTGGGTCCCTGATTTTGAATCCAAAGTTCGCTCTGTGCTATTTATCAGCGAAGAGAGAATTCGAGGTTAGTATCAGACGTGAGAGAAAGATGCAAAAAAATTAAAATTCAAATATTGTGGTTTTTGCTAAATCGAAGATCATCTCCTATACTACAATTCTCGATTATTAAAGAGGTGAATTTCGAGCTCATCAAATGGTGTCATTGCCGGGGAGGGGAGAGGTTACATGCAGCGGTCGGCCGTAACGACTGGAGGAGGAAGATGTGGGATGACGAATCTGGGAAGGGGAGGGTCACGTGTTAGGCACCTGACCTGGGGGATGGAGAGAGAAGGAGGAGTGGGGTACCACGTGGCATGCCTAGGGGCTACCACGTGTCACCCCCAAAAAAATCAAAATTAAAAAGGAAGAAAAAAATAAAAAATAAATAGAAGGAGACCTCAGATCGAAAAATTTTTCTTCAGGAAAGTTGTTCGTCTCGATGAGATCTACAACTTTTATGAAGGAACTGGGAGCAAAAGAGGTCAACTGTGTAAAGTGGTTTTTTTGGTGGTTCTCCATGTATATAGAAACCGACTTTTGGAGTTTTGTAATTTTTTGTGATTTTAAAAGAGGATAAAAAATCTAGAAAAATATGATAAAATACAAGAAACTTAATCACATGTTACTCTTTTTTTATTTTTAATAAATAAGAAAGTATGAAAATAAAATAGAAGTACGGAATACGAGATTTTTGTACAGACTCACAGAGGATACTCGGACTCAGTCAGTTTCTTTGATTTTAGTATTGATCTAGATTTGGATTTTTATGTCACTTGATAAAACTTTTATCAAAAAACATAAATGAAAAAGAAATAAAATAACGGGTTAAATATGTACATAAAATCTTAGGTCAAAAATCGCAAAATGATAAAATGTGCAAAAGAGGCCCAAAACCTAACTTTCACATATGAGCTCCGAATTTTATGAAATTGGTTTGTTTTGAAGGTATTTGAAAATGGAGTACTTTAAAAGTGAGTAGACCAAAATCGAACATTGCATAATTAAGATATGCTTGTTTTAGTCCATCTGTTGTGAAATTAGGACTTGGGTTTATTTGTCACTTATTTGAGTTAGCAATTTTTTGTATTTTTTTTGTTCTACATAATGGAATGGTTTCAGGTCAATCAGAGGTAGGATGAATTAGTTAAAAACTGGGAAAGTTGTTAGCTTATTAGGTCAATTTACACTTGGATTTTTGGTTCCTTATTTTATGAAATTATGCATGATGAGTTGCGACTATAATCTACACATGTATGGATGCTAGTGATGTTATATTAATTATTAAATGCATATGGATTTAGGGAACAGAGCTTAATTGACCAATGTTATCATGTTGAATCTGAGATTCATCAATTACACTACATGATGCAAGTCGGGAAAAGCCACACCTAAACATTAGTTCTATTAGAGATGAAGAATCCAATTAGATTTGATCAGATAGAACGTAATTTATGTGTGTCTCATGAATCTCCTAAGATTCTGCAATTATGAATCTTATGAGATTTATGTGGTGTGTCATAAATTACAAAAAATATCGAGCAAATATGACCTAAGATATGACTATTTGGAGTGATGTGCCTTGATCTAGTTCACCACTCAAGTCGAGAATCACTCTTGACACAACCACACAATGAAAAAATAAAAATGAAAATGAGAAGGCCTTTTTTACATATGAGAGAACTCAATCGAGAACCGTTGTAAATGAATAACTAATTACAAATTAGTTAATAGACAAATTACATAAATGATCACTATACAATATAGTACAACATAAAGCGACTTAATCAATTAAACATCTTCTGAGGTTAATTGCTCTGTATTTTATTCGGTTGAAGCTCCAAGACCCTCGCCCTGGCGGTCCTCTAAACTCCATCGGCTCCACGATCCCTAACAGAAAATAAGACAAAAACAACACAGTATAAGAACTTAACTAAGAAGCTCTAAAAACCAAAAATAAAAATCAATAATAAATATAACAAATAATTTATCGCGTCGCCGACAATGACATCATTTGATGAAGCGTCAAAAGGTAGTAATAATATGCCCTCATTGTAGCACAGGCCAAATGACAATCAACAAAATCGAGATGAAATCTCCGTGAAGAGGTCTCGGCTTTAATTTATACATGGGTAAGTCCAGGGTCGAACACAAAGACACAGACAACTATTTAATTAAACTTAAGTGCTAATTAATTATTTCAATGATCTAAAGGTTATAAGTCAAGAAAAATGTGAATGCATACAAAAAATAAAACTTTTCTTCAAACCATTATATGAAGGATAATAATGTGGTACACTAACAGAAACAAATAACACAAAAAATAAATATCACAAGACTTATGTTCTTGACTAAATAATAAAATACTTGTGATTTTAATTAAGTTGATTAATGATAACTATGTGTCATTCAGAGCCAATTCAACAAATGATTAATTTAAATCAATTCAATAAAAAGGATGAACAGAACAAGTGAGTACTCTAAAATTCAATGCATGATATATAGATAAAAAATGTGATTTAAATGCATTACATTAAAGAGGATGAAACAATATTTACACCAAATTTATAAAAATCAGGGTTATGGATAACAAGTTATCTCCAATACAAGGCAGGAGCATAAATGAAGGAAAACTTATTTATTTTAATAACCGAAGAGTTCAAAAAGGACTAAAGTGCAAATACAAGAAGCTGCTAAGTTAATCTGTAATTTTTCCAAACGCATGGGGACTTATCTGCAATATTGATAAATATGTGGGCTTCTCTATAATTTATCCAAGGGCACATGCATCACACGTGGTCAGGACGAGGTTAGGGCGGAGGATCGGGGACATATGTCTCTCTTCTATTATTTGGCTTAGACTCGTTGCTCCAAGCCTTAAGCATGAAGCAATGCTTCCTATAGAGGCTTGGAGTCTATGAAGGCCGTTGGATCTAATCTGGGGAGTCAGATCCAACGGTTATTGTTGTTCTTGTTCTTCCTGCTCCGCCATGCAAGGCTAAGATCGAGCAGAGATTCTGTGGATACCCATATCCTTCTCTGTGTGTCTTCTCTAAAATTGAAGGTCGCAAAACCTTCCTGACGTCATTGCGAAGAAGAAGAAGAAGATGTGATGAAGTTCAGATGAATGTTGGATTGGTCCGTTGACGAAGCTACTTCAATGGTTAAATTTGAGATCGGACCTCGATAGAAATTCCGACCATTCAAGTTGCTTTATCACATGCAGTGGTTAGATAAACAAAGCCCACAAAGAAGGAAATCTCCTGAGATAAATATGTGGTGAAATGGCGGGATCCCAAGCAGTAAAGAATCGAGCCCTAAAGTGGGTTCTTCTTCATGCAGAAGAAGAAGACGGATCGAGGTGGTCGCACAAATGCAGACGTGAAGAGGATTGACTAGAATAAATGTATGGATGATGGATGATCAATGAAGCTTTCCCAAAGTTCAGAAGTGTGATAAGTACAGAAGATGTCTAGTTATAATTCAGAGAAACATACAGGAAATGAAGCTCATACATCCTACATGGGATTATATGAAGATGAAGAAGGGAATTTCGACCGAATCTTGAGCCAGTGTGAAGCTTAGAATCTCCACCAGTCTTCGCTTAACGATTCTAGCTATGAATCGAAGCTCGAGCGGCCGGTAGATGACCTGCAACAAGGAGACAGAGCCTTGGATCTTGTAGGGGATGAAGATGTTGTAATCGCTCTTGGAAGACCTCACTCCCTATCACAGGTGAAGCTCCAGGCTGGGGTTCCTCTCACACAAGGGGAGGATGACTACTACAGATGGGCGAAGAAAGGGTTTTATGGAAGGGGAGTTCGGCGGTTTAGGTGATGGAGATGGAAGTTTCAACTGTCGATTAAGAGACTCACGTGAGGAAGAAGAGATGCCTAGAGGTAGGGTGAAGATGGCTGAAGATTGGGGAAGAAGTTGGTTATGGAGTTAGGAAGTTAGCACATATGAGGGTGTTGGAAAAAACAGTGAAGAAGTGAAGACACAAAGTGACGCGACGTTTGGCAGCTAAATCTGAAGGTTGACGATGACTATCGACCGTTGGATCTAATGATCCAACGATCGAGAGGAAGGCGGGGAAAAATAAAGAGGTAGGGCCACGTGGTGCACCCAGATGGCGTCACGTAGGCGAATAGGAAATAAAAGAAATAGAAAAATAGTATAAAATAGAAAACAAATAAAAGGAATTAGAAAAAATATTCAACATGAAAGTTGTAGATATCAATGAGATCTACAACTTTCATGTAGAACTCAAAGAGAAATAATGTTAAATATACATAGTTATTATTTTTACAAGTAATTTAAAGTATTAAATTACTTAACTTTATTTTCTTTTATTAATTTTATGTATTTTTATTTTATAAATTAGGTTAAAAATTATATACAATATTAATATAAATTTTATTGGATTTTTAATAATAAAAAAAAATAAAATAATAGCATATAAAAGGGCATATAATATACAATAATTAAGGTCATTTATTTACAACACATGTTTAGTAAATTAAGGCCAATTATTAGATAATTTTATTAGTTTTCTTAAGATAGAGAGATGATAATAATAATAAATGTAGATGAATCTGGAATTCATCATGCACCTCACCTTAATATATTTCTGAATGCAGAGTCTCTCTTTATCATCTCATCTAGAGATAAAGTGACCTTGACATTTTCTTTGCAGATTCAGACCATCTCTTCATCATTTTTTATTTTAAAAATTTTCTTCTTTCTAGTCATTAGAGCACGGGGGAAAGGAATCGAGTGACCTAATCCACGAATTGAAATTGCACTTTTATTGAAAATAAAGTTATGTACAGGACTCTGACTCGAACCGACTACAAGACTCTAGAAGCAAAAAGACGGATGTTGTTGTTTAGGCTTCTACTACTGAGGTATTCCCTCCCTACGATGAGGTGGAAGTTACTCCTCTGATTCGGACTCACTTGATTACAGGGGCATGCTTCTCCACTTTTTGAATTTTTGTAGTTTTTTTATTTTTTTGTAGTTTTTGGGGTTTCGGGTCCCCTCCCTGAAGGTGCTATGCTGATGATGTTGACTACCTCTCCTTTTCTTCATCCGTATAAGTGTTCTCTAGTGCCGACACTAGTCTAATGTCCTTACATTCTCGTGCTCGATCAGACATGGTTACAGTCTTCCCGCTCTTGAGAGAAATATGATTGGTGACATTATACGAAAAGATTTACAAAAGTAGTAACTGGTCCTTGTGTACGAGGCTATTTGGGTTATCTTGGACGTGGGCTGGAATCGCGGTTTATGGTGCAGTGAATTCATCTCTCCATCTTGAGAGTCGATTGACATCAACTCTTATGTCATGTAATTCATCAAGAATCCATAGGAGTTTGGGAGAGATGGAAGAGGAAGACCCCTAGCCTTGTCTGGCCTGGGGATGTTGGTAATGTTGAGTGGGACGGTATTGGCCCCGATGCTGATACTACGACAATTCTTGCGGGTAGTTGGGACGACCATGCTGGTATAGACGTTGTTGATGCTGCTGTGGTTGCTGGAGCCAGGAAGAGACTATTGTAGATGAGGGTTCGAAGTTGATTTGGGGTCCTGTCGACTTATTAGGATCAAGATTATACCAGATTCTATTTATCTCCATGACTTGCAGAGGTTCCTCATAAACTATATGTGCAAAGGATTCTTCATTCTGATTTTGATGGGTAAAGGATTGGTCTTCACACCAGCTGCTCTGTGACCTTATCCATTGCACATGAATGTAATGAATTTGATGTATCAGGGCAAGGGGTGTAGTCAGGGTAGGTATCTGGATCTTAAATACCATATCACCAAGTTCCTCCATCTTCTTGGGCAGTTTAGACAAGTTTCCAGGTCAATGAATTTGTGTAAATCGTCTACTTTCTTATTAATCTGTTCAAATATTGTGAGTTTCTCTGTAATTATCCCCATGTCAGAGCTTTGGTCGGTGGATAGATTTTTCACAGTCTTCTTTCCCCCTTCTTTTGATAGGAGTGTAAAGGGATTGGGCAAGTATGCCCATCTAGTGGTTTAGGAGCAGCTCATGTCGAGTAATTTTTCGAACACCTTCCAGACGGAGTCCTCGTATCGGCCCATGTAGCTTCCTCCACAGGAAGCGCTCACCAACCCTTGTATTTATGGGTTCAGACCACTTACAAAACTCTGGACCAACATCATCTTATTAATGTCGCGCACTGGGCATTTCTAAATTAGGTCCTTAAAACTCTCCCAAGTTTCATGAAATAGTTCATTGGGAAATTGGATGAAGGTTGTGATCTTTATCCTCATTTATTTAATTCTACTTACTCCATAGAATTTCTTTAAAAATAGAATTTTGAAAACAACCCATGTTGTGACTCACTTGCGATCAATCGGGAAAGGATGGCTCGCAGGGGGTCATTGTTGTTCTTGTCACCATTTGAATTATTCTGGGAAGGCATCTTGTCTCCTTCACCTTCAGACATGGAGAAATCCGGATTAGATATGGGTGTATAAGTATAGGGGGTCTACCAAAGATAAATGCTTCCTTTGTAGGAGGACAAATAAAGAGAGGGTTAGTCCAGGATCGACTAATCCCTGATAGAGACTTATTGATCCTGGTCTTGGGAAGAGGGTCATCCCAAGACAAGGCAGGTTAGAGAAGAGGGTTATCTTGAATCCTGGGAAATGTGATATCTAAAGGGTTATGTGAAGTGTTCATAAGGCCTGGACTAAATTCCGTAGAGATGTCCAGTTCCAATGTCAAAAGCAAAGGGAGAAGAGCACGAAGATAGAATCAAGAAAGATATAATACACAAGGAGTACAAATGTAAAATCTTTGTACAAACATAGCACACACAAATCAAACCCATTGATTCACCAACTAGACACTTGTGATGGCACATGGGAGTTCAGCGGCTTATATTTTCGATTTTAGGATTATTTCAAACAATAATTTCAACTATATCTCTCGGTTGGCATATAGTGATAAGAGGTCGAGGTATACTTGGAGAGACCCGAAGATTCCTCACTTGAGGTAACAACGAGCCAATCCTCCTATACGATTTACCGCACTCAATCACTATTTAACATGAGGATGAGTACTTGTAATACCAAAAATGCCGCATGTTAGACTCAAGTTTGCATGGGACGATGGCCTTCACCGAAGTCGCGATGAGACAATACCATTCTAACCTTGTCTCCGAGTAGTAAATATCGAAGGGGGCACAATCACAAACAAGATAGCTTCAGCGATACTTCGAAAAATCCAACACACTTGTAGGGAGTTCCTACTCTGTTCTAGTGCCGATAGGCAGCTCTCTGATCCACACCCTTGAGTAAGGTTTCTTAAAACATGATATTCCAAGCAAGCACTCAGGGATTTGGGCTCTAATCCTTACATGTGACATGCCTCGCTTAGTCTGGATGGTACCTGTGTCCAATGGTGGGTGTTGATCTCCCAAAAATAAAGGTTGATATTTTCCAATTATTTTTACGAGCCTTGTTAGTAGTCCCAATTTTAAGTTAGGTTATCACTTTGGGTCTTAATGAGCATAGAATATTCGTCTACCAATCAGTCCCGATTCCTTTAATGTAGATGAGAAAATAGGAGGGAGGAGTTGAGAAAAAATAATGCATGATGAAATTGATGATGTATTCTCGGTAAGAAGACTTGCAGTGCTTCCCATCTTTCTTCATGTGGGATGCATAACAGAATTGAAAAACTACTCTATATGAACGCATCCGAAGAAAATGCTTCCTAAGCATAAAGTTCTATTAGCAAGAAGAATTAATTTCAAGATTGAAAATTTACTCTATATGAACCCTAAACCCGGTTCAATCTTGTTTAATTACACGTATTAGGTTTCAAAGAGACCCTTGAAAATGAAAGAAATTGCAGAAAAAAATTAGACGACTCTCTCTCACACACACAAAAAGATACACAGTCTCCTCTGTGTCTCTTTAGATTTTTTTTTTAAAATACTCCGAGCTAGATCTGTAAAGAGAGAAAATGCGATTAGTATCTAAAATAAGAGCGAAATGCAAGAAAAAATGAAAAACATTAACACAAAAATCATTATTACATAAATTAATTAAAAAATTAATTTAAAACACTATAAATATGAAGTTCCCTAGCAAAGACGCCATTTGATGAAACAATTTCCACCTCTTTTAATAATGTTGAATTTTCGCAGTATAGGAGGTAGAAATCAGATCAACAAAAATCATCTTTTGAATAGGTGGAAATGTTTACTTGGTAAGTGTACTAAGATCGAATCAAGGAACTATGTTCTTTACTGGAATGATTTAAATTAGTCTAAATAATTAACTAATTGCAATAATAACTTAGATGTCAAAAAATGATGCATAAAGAAAGAGTTAAAATACATAAAGAAACTAAGGCAAAACATAGAAAGGAATAAATTGATTTGCGATGATGAATTTTATTCCCAATAAAATAATCAATTAAACCTCTAAATAATTCACAGATCTATAGAGAATAATCCAAGAAATATTTATCAAATTAATTCCAAGCTACAGGTCAAAAAGATTTCCATTCGATTTAATCTTGGCACAAAATAATCAAGATTACATTAAATCAGAATAGTTTCCAAGCTCCCTACAATTATTAATTCCATAAAGAATGATTTTATCCTTAAATCTCAGTGAAATATTTTAATCAAACCTCCTCAATTCATTCCCTGCATAGAGATGAATTTCCTTAAGATATAAAAAATGTCAAATCAAGCATGCATATATCCATTGGCTTATGAAAAGTCAATTCAATAGGCTTCTGATTTGTTCATAAATCCTCTAAAAATATGGAGAATTAAAAGAGCTTTAATGTGACATATTATACGAAAATTTGGAGCTAGAATGACCAAGATATGCTCAAAATAAGTTTTAACTACTTAAATGTAAAAATAAATATTATTTTTTTATTAAATTTAGGTCCTGATAAGGGCTTATCTGAAAATTAGAAAATACGGAGGTTTTCTTATGCAATCTTGCTAGGCTAGGACTATTTTGGATTTAAGATAACTTGTGGGGGTATGAGTTGAAAAATTCCCTGGTCACATGCAAAGCGCATGTGACCACGGTTGCTCAGACTGAGGCAGTGAGTGGATGCTGATGTGGCACCTTTTGCGTGTTTTAGGTCCACCCGAGTCTAGGAGGCTCGGTTGGCTTTGATCAAACAGCTGGGGAAGCTCCAGATGGTGATCAGATGGACAAGGATCTCTAGATCAGGGATGTCAGATCAAAGCGGGGTCTTTGATCCTATGACACATGTATGCCATGTCCTTCCTCCTCCTTGGTTGATTGGTCCAAGGGCGACGGTGGTCAGAGCTTTGCTCCTATTGGTTGAAGTAAGGGTGATGCTTCTCCAATTCTCCAAAGGGTGTGGCCGAGCTCAGGTTAATGCCGAGGATAGAGGTGCTTGATGTGGGGCTCTAGAAGGCGACGATGTGTTGTTATGGACTCAAGTGAAAACCAAAGCAAGAAATGGGGTTGAATAAGCTCTCGGTAGAGCTCTATCTCCTGAAGGTCTGATGAACCCTAAAATCACCTCTTCAATAAGTCATTTTTATCTTCGTAGTATAGGAGTCGATTCCGGATGTCATGCAGAATACCGCACATTTGAATATGTGGAATATTTGTAACTTGGCAAGTCTACCAAGGGTGAACTAAAGGAAACGAGCCTCCTCATCTATTAATCGGATATTAATAATAATATTTGAGTGATTAAAATATCTGATTTAGGTTTTCATAATGTAGACAGAATGTGCTCTTCACAATATGCACAGACAATATGCAGATAATAAATGATGCAAGTGACGATGCAAGATAAGTAAATAAGGATGCATACAAAATGAGAATGCATTTTATATATTTTATTTTATGCAGAATAAATGTGATACGAAATGCAATGCATGAAATGCAATTTTTATTTGGTTTTATGCAAGATGGATTACAGCATATCTTGTGTAATGCAACAATTATTTACACATACAGATATGCCCCAGAAGAATTAAGAAGATTGAGCAAGAAGTTAAGGCTCAATTTCATTTCCAAATCTAGCATTAATTTTGATCTATGTGAAGTATATGGCATTTTAATATAAGATAAATGATACCCTAAATACTCTATTTATTCAATGATTTTAAAGATGTCAAATAGTATATCATCTATGCTACTAGATAGATCATTAAATAAGTGTCACAACGAAATTGAAATCAATGAAAAAGGAGGTCGCATGCTCAAGATATTAGCAATATAGTACAGGGGCATAATTGCAAGAAAAACATGAGAAATAAATAGATAAAATGTGCAAAAGGGTCATGGTAGGGCATAAATGCAATTTTAAGAAGCTGTTTGGGCCCCTATGTAATTTACCCAAGCGCCACAAAGGCATGCAAGCATAGGCGAGACCTTATTGCAAATTTTGGAAATGCTGAGGGGATGGATGCAATTTACCTACCTACACACGCATTGCACGTGCACGGGCCATGCTCGGGGAGAGGGTCAACCGGTTGCAGGTATAGAAGCTGTGTGGTGTGGACTCCTTACCTCTGAGCATGCTCGGTCCCGCTGAGCTTGTTGGTATGGGGAGAAGCGACGTGGAGATCACTGGGCCATTGAATGGCCACCGAGGGGGCGCCATACAACGGTCTCTGCTCAATCTGGGAGATCTCCTTCACCACGAAGGTGGCGGTGATTATGGACCTCCAGCGAGGGGCCTTCTCCTCCTCCTTGCTCCTCCGAGAAGCTTGAAGCTCGGGGAAGCTTCCAGGACCATAAGTGAATGTGCTGGAGAGTCGAGGAGGTGATGGCGGAGCTTGATGTGTGCTGGCAGTGGAAGCGCGTCGAAGGAGGAGCCCTAGAACGGAGCTCCTCCGAGGTGTCCTATCAATGGTGATGACCTATAAGGAGGGTTAGTTGTGGTAATAGTCAAAAATACTGAGCGATATGGCGGGCATGTGGAAATGTTGAGCGGTATGGAGGGTGTGTGGAGCAAAGAGGGTGGTTCCCGGAGCAGGTCTTCCTCCACCTCCGGTAGAGGAAGAGGCCTGGAGTGATGAAGGTTGGGGGGAGGAAGATTGTGGTCAGAGGGCGGTGCAAAGATGTTGGTGGTGACATGAAGGTGATTGTGCGGTGAATTATTAGTGGGATGAAGTGTGTGTGTGGAGAAAAATAGGAGAAAGAAAAGAAAAAGAAGGGAGGAAGAGCTTACATGATCGGGGAAGAAGCACAACAGAGGGGGGCTTGGGCTGAGTGCCAAGAGGCACTCCGGTCTTTGCTCAACGAGGTCAGCTGTGCTTTGGAGCTCCAACAGTGCCGTAGCCGCCGTGACTTGTCCATAGCGGCCAAGGATCGCACCTGGAGGCGACAACCATCTTGACCCTTCGATTCCACATCCTCCTGTAACGAGGAGGGGAAGAGGGGCTAGGTGAAGCTCCTTGAATTGGTGGATAATGAGGAACGAAGGCGAAGCCGCGGATTTAAAGTAGAAGGTAATCGATCGTTATGATGGGGAGGGGGAGGTTTGTAACTGTTGTGGGAGGAGATGCAGGCATGGGTTGAGTGCAGTGATGGCCGCGTGAAGGTCGGGGTGGTTAGGGCTTCGTAGGGGCAGAGCCAGATTGTGGAGAGGTGTCGAGGTGGGGGCGCTAAAATAGGAAGGGAGTGACGCGGCTGGTGTGGGAAACGTGGGAGAGAGGGTGAGATGGAGGAAAGAGATGACGTTCGAACCGTTGGATCTTGCAATGGAAAGGAGTGGCGTGGATCCCATTTGGAAGACAGGTCCAAGGGCGGAGGGGTGAGTGGGAAGGTGCAGCCTAGATGAGGCCCAGCAGAGCAAGATGGACGGCTCTGGTGAGGTCGGGTGGCGCAAGGAGAGACGGGTTGCGTGGCGGCTCCAGAGATCACCACATGGCCCAATCAGATTAATCAAAAAATAAGAAAAGGAGGAGAAATTAGAAAAGAAATAGGAAGCAAAATTAGAGAAAAGTCAAAACATAAAAATTGAAGATCTCGAGGTGATCTACAAGTTCCATGTTGGATAAAAAGTCGGAAGAGGTCTGCTATACAAGGAAATATTATTGGAAGTGTTTTAAAGGATTGAAAACACTTATTTTAATTATCTTGTTATTTTCTATATTTTTAATTTCTATAAAGCCTAAATTAAATGTATACAATAATTACTTTAATTTTTTAGGGTTTTTAAATAAGAAATAGAACAAGAAAATAAATAAAGTAAAGATGTTAATTTGTAAACAATAATTAGGGTTGTTTACAGGAAGAAGGTTAATTGTTAATAATGCAGAATTAATGAAGATTTTTATTGATTTATTTAATCAAGGAGGAAAATAATTGATAGATAATATGATTAATCAGAGATTCATCAAGGTCCAAGGAGGAACTTCGGTTTTGACCTACAAGAGAATCAGTAGAACATAAAAGGGAGAAAGAGAGGGATGGAGATCCATTGACGGGAAGAGGATTCTAGAGCTAATCACCAGCCTTTTCAAAACCTGAGGTGGAGGAGGATCTGCAAGATAGATCAAAAGTGATAGGGGAGAAGGGCGAAGGCGTTCGATCGAGTCGAAGTGGGTATTTTTTGGATCTCGATGAGGTTTGGGTTCTTGTTGGAAAATGAAGAAGAAGTGTAATGGAGTGGCTGGAGATGGAACTAGACGATCGCAGCAGATGGGATGAAGATCTAGATCGAGTTGAGGTTTGCCCAGAGAACAAGGAGATGGGTCTCCTCGATAGGTTGCCACTCAAAGGTCCTAGAGAACAGAGTCCCGAGCTCCTGCAGCTCAGAGCTGCTACTCCGTCAAAATGTATCCAGGGATCACACCTTGCTCCGCATGTCGTCATCAGGGAAGAGCTTGAAGTTGGTGGATGGTGGATTCAACACCAGGTGGTGGTGATTTTATAGGGGATGTTCGGTGGGCGTAACGACGAGGAGAAGAGCATCTGATGGGTTAATGAGAATCCTCGATGATCATAGGTTACCTACAACTAGTAAAGGATTGAGGTAATGATTGGGAATGGGTGGAATCCGAGGGAGATGAAGAGGGCTTTGTGGGTTGGAGCGTAACGGCCAGGAGGGTGCCTGAGTTGACCAAGGTCAATTGGGAGGCAAAACTTGATTAGGCAGCGGGCGGGTGAGTCATCAAGAGAGAAGGAGTGGGGGTGTGAGGTGGACGAATCAAGAGCGAGTCTCTTGGATGACTGTTGACTAAATAAAAATATAAATATAAAATAGAAATAAGGGTAAAATGAAAAAAAATGGTATACATTAAAGTTGTTTGTCTTGATGAGATCTACAACATTCATGAGGGACCCAATCCAAAAGGACCCATCTTTACAAAATGTATTTTTGTATAGGTATTATTTTGGTAATTAATCCTCATTTTTTTAAGTTTTGTAATTTTTTGTATTTTTAATCAAGTTAAATTACTGGGTTAATATATATATATATAATAAGTACATGATTAATCTAATTTTTATGGATTTTATATGGTAAAAAAGTGAAATAAAATATCAGAGATAAAATATGTACAAAATATACAAAGTCGGATCTTTTTGAATCTTTGGATTTTTTTATTTTTATAAGTTTTTTAATTAATGCTAAGTTAGTAAATGAATTAAAGAATATAAATGAAGAAGAATTGTTTAGTTTTGTACATAAAATAACAAGCATAATAACGAGAATCGGAGTTTATTATAATTTTTAGCTTTGATTTATAACACCAAGACAAGAATTAATATCTATTTTAGGGAGTTCGATTAGTAAAATTAATAAGGGAATTTTGCTAAGATATTCATATAGAGTAGATGGATCGAGAATTCATCACCATTGAGGGTTTTATTAAGGACCTTTTATTTTCGTGTGCTCTAGTAGATGATAACTTAGCAATCCACATTTCACATCCTCCATATTCAACAATC
Organism: Ottelia alismoides; assembly: GCA_037367405.1. NCBI lineage: Eukaryota > Viridiplantae > Streptophyta > Magnoliopsida > Alismatales > Hydrocharitaceae > Ottelia > Ottelia alismoides. The sequence continues at coordinate 213,173 of JAZKJV010008926.1, read as the reverse complement.
TCACACTCAAACCTCTTAGGAAGTCTAGACCGATTGTACAACTAGATAATCGATCCATCTCGAGAGGAATACTAAAGGATGTCATCGTAACCTTCCAAGGAATATGATAGAAAATGGATTTCAATTTCTTGGACATGGAGATCCTTGGAGAATTTTCTTTGTCTTCCATCATACGTGGGAAGTCGTTCTTCCCCTTTTCTAAATGTTGTGTGATTGTGAGACAAAGGAGATTAGATCTCCCGAGCAGGTGATGAATCTTCATCACTCTAAAAGTTGAAGATAGATCTTTGTTCTCGAGTAATTATCTGCATTTCATTATTTATATTGCATAATTAGCATTCATACATGTATTAATAATATCGGCATTTTAGCATTCAAAATTGCATAAAATAAGAAGCTTGAAATTCCTTGTAAAAATCACATGTAAATACAATATTTGTATCTATTTTATATTAATTCCAAATCCAATAAAATCAACTCTATAGTGTATATATTACTAACACAAATAAATGAAAAATATCAAAAAAGTTACTAACTTGTAAAATTGCCCAATAAAACCCAAATCCAAGTTTGAGACCAAGAACCTTAAAATGCACATATCTCTCTCAGACAGTGTCCGATTTAAATCTACTTACTTTTAAAGTAATATACATTCAAAGACCTTCAAAACAAGACTAATTTCATAAAAATCGGAAATCGTATGCAAAACTTGGGTTTTGGGCCCCTATTGTATATTGTACATATTGACCAAAATACCCTTTATTTTATCCATTTATTTTTTAATTATTAAAAATCCAAAAAATAGATTAAGTTATAAATATTTCTTTCATATTTTCTCTACTTTTATTTTGATTTTTCTTTATTCAAAAATGACAAAAAATGCAAAAGATAAAATATGGTATTTTGTATCTATAAGCTACCACCCAAAAATATACTTTGTACATATGACTTCTTTTGATTTTCAATCCTTTACAAAAGTTATAGATCTCGTCGAGACGAGCGACTTTTGTGTTGACTACTTTTTGAGTTGACCCTTTTTGTCATTTCTTTTTTATTTTCTTTACATTTAATTTTTTATTTTTCTAGGTGCAACACGTGGCAGCTCCTGGAGACGCCATGTGTCACTCCATTTTTTATTAATTTATTAATTTCGTAATTTATTTTATTTTAATTTTATTTATTATTATTTTGTTTATATTTATTTTATTTTATTTTATTTCTTTTCCCTTCATTATTTTTATTAGCCTACTATTTACTTTATTTATTTTGTTTTATTTTCCCCCCTTCTACTTCTTCTCTACTCCAACTTGTTCCCCACTCCAAACCACTCTCTCCACCACTCCATTTTCTCCACCTCTTTTCTAACTTCCTCCTCCTCTTCTTTTTATTCTCTCCCCCTCCCCTAATTCACATCATCCGCCGTTTTCGAGAGAATAGAGGTCGAGCCCCTTTAACCTTCAGGTGACAGCTGTAGGAGACGAGTTGAGCGACGACAACCTCAAGGCGAGATCCGGTGGTACGTACTACCGTCACGAGCTTCAAAAGGCTCGTTGAAGCTTCTGAAAACACGTCGTCTCTTTAAAGCGACAACTGGAGTCCAGCATAGCTGTTCCGTAAAATTCGGCGAATCACAGCAGCCTGAGCCACGTGTGCCCCGCTCCGCCAGCATGTCGTCCTCTGCCACAGATCTTCTCGACGCAACTCCAACGCTCCAACGAGTGGCTGTCGCTGCTCCATTGGCCCGCCAGCCACCTCCAGGTCGTGTCCCACTCTAGTCGTTGTGGCACCGCCTGCGCAAGCTCCAGCCCCTGTCCACGTCCTGCACTAGCCCCGCAGCCGTCAACCCCCACGCCCCAGCCCTCTTCGCGCCCACACTCTGGAAGGTGCCACCGCGTGCCTCCACTGTGCCACCTTGACCTCTGCCAGTGGTGACCGACTCATGCGCCCCAACGTACGCATCTGGTTTCCTTCTGCCGCGCTCCCAGCTGCGGCCGCTCCAGCAGGCGTTCTCCATTCGTCAACCCCCACATTGTCATCCGCCTCTGCCCTTGGAGCGGCACCATCCATCTGCTCCTCCAGCATCAGCACTGCCGTGCGCATCCGCCAGCCGCCACATCCTCCTCCACCATCGTCGGCTGCCCACGAGCGGTGCTCCACACGCGCGACCCTCTAGACCTCCAACACGCGTAGCACTTCCTCTATCGTCCCCTCGCACCAGTCGCCTCCACAGGAGGCGGTGCCCCGCTCCCGACGCTGTCGTCCACCACGTCATCGACACACCGCTGCACGACTCTGTCGCGTGCCGCATGCTCCAGCTGCGGCCGCCAAGCACCGCCACCTCCAGATCCCCTCTTTCGTGCCCTAGAATAAGAAAGGAATCAAGATTTTTTTTATTTTTTATTTTTGTGAAAATTGCATTTTTCATCCCTTTAAGTTTCTCTATTTGTTAAAACATCCCTGAACACATTTCAGTTCATTTGATTTTGATTTTTAATTGCATAGACACCCATGTGTTTGAGCATTAATTTGGACATTAATGTTGCATCAATACTTTTAATCAAAAATAGCATTCTGTAGAGCTTTTAAATTTTTATCTCTTGGATATTTATTTGCATTTTTGTTAGCATTGGATAATTTACAAAAAATCAGAGTTTAAAATTCCGTGATATTTTACCCATTTAAGCTTTGAAATTCGCACACACATATTTCTTGCTCCAAAAATTGTAAAATATTATAGACGATGCTACTAAATGCCTTTTAATTACTGTCCAAATATCACCAAATTAGAGTTGTATTGTGTATAAAATAAATAGTTGAGTGATTTATGTAATTGATTTTTAATTAAATCCATGAATATCATTTTTACGAAATTTCAAGTCTCCTGGATTTCTCATTAAAATATCTATTTGACAAAATTTTACTTCTGGATAATTGGATTTTGTGGATTTATTGAAAATTAAATACTCGTAGTCACTCTGTTTTCAATAAAAAATCATATATTCTCATAAAATTCCAAAAACATAAGTGTAGTTTATTTCATCATATTTCACTTCCAGTAAATTTTTCAGAATTTTTGCATTCTTTTTGCATGAAAAATTACATAAAAAACCCTAAAAAGTTTACATTTTTCATTGTTGCATTTTAACCCTGAAAAATCCCAAAAAAATACATTTTGCATCCATCATTGGATTAGGTTTACAGAAAAAAATATAACTTGGCTAGATTAACTTAATTTAAAATTAAATTAAATTAGCTAAGTTGTGCATTTTCATATTAACCTAATTCAATTGCATTTGTGCATTTGCATTTTTATCGCATAAAAAAATTACAAAAAAAATCTCGCTTGGAAAACTGTAAACTAATTTGTATAGATTGATCCGAAGTTGTTCCTTTGCCTCCTTGAGTCGACCCTAGGGCTTATCCAGGTTAAAAATACATCAAACCGCACATTATTTAATTCATCGAGTCATCGATTCGTGCGGTTAATTTTTGATCGATCCTGATTGCCCGACTACAACAAAACAGCACGCATTTTAATTATCAAGAGCGATTTTTGGGTCAATCAAATGGCGCTGTCGTCGGAGAGGCAAACAACTTAGGATCATTTTTAGAAAAATTAGATTAAGGTTTTTCATTGACTCGGGTAGTTGAAAAGCGAAAAAAAGCGAGAGCCACTAAATAGCGGTCTGACAACACAGACTCATTGTCGCTGATGCGACTACTCAAGCTTCTTCGTTTGTCAACAATTGACCCACACAATCAATAAAGCAATCAATAGCAAGGATTAAAATTTATTATACCCTACTAAAAATGTACAATGGCAAGCAAGTAGGGGTCGAACACAGGAAACAAGGGTGCAGAGTATAGATAAAAATCAAACCTAGGTCTAATAAGCCACTTAGCCAATCTAACTTTTTTGTGGGTTTTTTTAATTTTTATATTTTTTTATTTTTTATTTAATTTTTAATTTTGTATTTTGGTTTTTGATTTTCTGATTTTTATAATTTTATATTTTATATTTTTCCTATTTTCTTTTTCAAGATTGGAAAATAAAGACAATGTAATAAAAGAGGTGATCAAATATTTATAAAAATATGCAAAAAGAGTCAAAAATTCAGAAATAAAATCTTTTTGGTCTTTTTATAATTTTTTACTGTTTTTGTGATTTTTGGGTAATTTTCAGAATGTTTTTGGTATTTTTAAATAATAAAAAGAAGCAAAACAGTGAATAAGATGCTGGCTGGAGATAAAATGGAAATTAAAAATATCAAACAATCATAAAAATTTTGCAAACTAATTTTAAAATAAAGACAATAAAAATAGGAAACCGCAGAACTTGAGTTTACAATTTTTAGAGTTCTCTACTATTTCCTAGAATTTTTTGAAGTTTTTAAGTCTTTTTGAATTTTTAAGGTTTTTCTTTTGAGATTTTTAGTGATTTTTGGATTGAAAAAAAAGAGTAGGTCAAAACACACAATAGAGAATATTTTTAGAATTTTTTAAGACTTTTTAATATTTTTTTGGTATTTTCTAAGCTAGACAGTGCTGAAATAACATGTTTTTGATTTTTAATAAATATAAAAATACAATAAAATTGAAAACTAAAAATATGGCGTAATAGTAGAAGCAAACAGGAGCTTAAACCTATTTTTTGAGAATTTTTGGCGATTAAATGAGGCGTGAAATAAATAGACTAAGCACACAAAAATCCTAAGCCTAGCAGGGGTATAACTACAATTATCGAAACGTCTAGGGGCTCAGGTGAAAAATCCACAAAAAGACACACGCAAGGCAAGTGTTCTGTCATTCACAGGGGCATAATTGTAATTAATGAAAATCGGCTGGGCATACATGCAATTTCTTTAGAAACATATTTAATTAACTACGCACAGGGATGTAATTGCAAATACCTAAAAGTTCAGGACCCAATATGCAAAATACCCAAAAATGTCACGCGCCCCAGTCACGTGAGGTGACGTGGCGTGGACTAAAGTGCAAATAGTGAAAGTGCGAGGGCCTAAGTGCAATTAATACAAAAGTTTTTAAACTTGGAATAAAAGTTCTAGGACTAAAGCATAAATACAAAAATGCGTGGGTCGAAGATAAAAATACCCACTGAGATCGATCGTGCGGCGGATGGAGCTTCACTTGGACACGTGGCAAGCATCGAGCGGCTGGTACCCCTTCGTCATGGATGGCTGAGATTAGATCGTGCACGACTGATCCAACGGCGGGGAGCAACAGGCGATCGGAGGCTGGCGTAGCGTCTGGAGATGGCGTCTGATCCAACGGCAGGGGGAGGTTCACGAAGAACCCCTCCCCGGCGAGCTTTGATCGGCGATTGCGGCCGACACACGGCCGCTCCGGCCCCCGGATCAAGGGCAAAAGGATCCTGGGGCCCTTCCGCGTCTGATGCTGGTCTCCGGCGAAGCGGAGGCGGCGTGGAGTGGTCGGACGGGGAAGGCGACCTGGGCGGCGGTTCCTGGAACTTTCGATGGTCGAGGGAGCCTTCTCTTGGGCTCAGACCTGCAAGGTTAGATCCACAAAAACCAGGCGAGCAAAATGGTGGAGTCTGATAGTGCAATGGAAGCGGGATGTGGGTCGGATGGTGAGCTCCGGCGAGCGGCGGAGATGGGAGCTCCGTGGACTCGATCTGAGCAAGATCGAGGCGAAATGATGGGTGGAGCGGAGCAACGGAGTGAAGGGGGGAAGGATGGAGGTGATTTGGGCGGCGGTAGATGACTGGAATGGCCGGAAACGCTGGGCGGAGCTCAGCTCTGTCGTGGCTTCGATCGAGGGTTCACGGTGATCGGTGAAACGAAACACAAAACTGATATAAACCTACCCTAATCTACACTAATGCTACAAGAAAATGGAAGAATAAGAGGGAGAAGCTCACCGGAGACGGAAGTGGATGGCTTCGGGCGGAGCTCCGGCGAGGGTCGAATCGCTTCAATTCGACGCCAAACACTGCAAACCCAGGCTCGATTCGACGCCTGCTGTAACCATGAGCACGAAGGGCTAGGGGTTTGAGGGTAGAAATGGCGGAAGAAGGATTAGATTCAAATTGAAGTCGGGGGGCTCTTTTTGTAGGGTTGACGAATGGCGTGGAAGACGAGGGTCCAGCGCCTCGATCGATGGTCCTCGGCCCAAGGAATCACCTGGGCGTGATTCACCATTAATCGAGGCGCAAAAACGCAGAAGACATCGTCATGGTTTGGTGCAAGGGCGAGCCTAGAAAATGGCGAGAAGATGGGACAAAAATACATCTGACAAGCCTAGAGGAGGAGGTCAGACAGTTGACCGAGGTCAACTGTCAGACCAACCTGGTTGGTCCACGTGGACCAACCAGGAAAAATCCTCAAAAAATTATTTCAAAAATTGAAATAAAATAGTAAATTAATGAATTTCATTTTGGTTAAAAAATAAAAAATGTTTATTAATTTATGAAGTATTTTATTATGAATTTTAATTATTTTTATGAGGCTTATTTTACAAGTTCACTTTTTAGCCCTTTATAGGTATAATACCTATGTGTTTTAGCATTTTATTTTTATTTACGTATTTTATTTTTATTATTTTTATTTATTATTTTCTAAAATCATAAGATACTTTTATGTACACAAATGTATTTTTATTTTATTTTTCTGAATTGTCTTGTATATTTAATAAAATATAAGTATAAAATGTATAGGTATACATATAGGTATAATACCTGTGTATTTTTATTTTCAAGTATTTTTATTTGGATTTCTTTTGCATTTTTATTCTGATTTTAATGCACATAACTATTATAAGTAATATTTACAAGATTATAAAAATATAAAAAATATAAAAATAATGAATAAATAATAAATTGAATATTTTATTCTGTACACTTATACAATGTGGGTCCAAAACTCAACTTTCAAACCGTAGCTCCGCCAAATGCGAAACCATCACCATTAAATAGATTATTTTATTTTATATACAATTAAAGTGAGTTTGCTGCATTTGGAGTTGTCAGTTGTGAGATACGGGTCTGGGAAGTTGGGATTCTGGATTTTTATTCAAACCACAACTTTTTATCTGTACATTATTTTTCTGTAAAATCAATTTTGTAATTTCTTTATTTAATTATCTACATCTTCTACGTACAAAGTTTCTTTATTTGATGAATAAAAAGTGGAACCAAAAATAGGTCCCAAAGTGAATAAAGAATGAATTAATGAATATAGGTATTTGGCCCTTATCTCCCCCTACTTTATTCCTTGTCGACCTATTCATCACTATGCCTAGGTCTCGGGGTTTCGGGTCATAAAATATTTACAATGTTTTATTCTTTTTCTTTTCTATTATTTATTCTATAATTTTGGCTTTAAAAACCACATTTTATACACTATTTACACCTATGTGCATGAATGCTAAAATGCAGGAATTAAGGCTATTTACATGCATTTGCCAGGGTTTTTGAGGCCAAAATGATAGAATAAAGATGATGAAATGTGGATTCATCATCCCCCTATACTTTACCTTTGCTAGTCCCTAGCAAACACTTATGTAATAAGTGCAGAAAGAAAAAGAAAGAAAAGAAAAGGAAGAACTTGGATTTAGTTCAATTATCAAACTTGTCTTCACAAAATCAAAGTTTGGAGCTTAAGTCGGACCTTTGGAATTTTAGTGCGGGCGGAACCTTAGTGAGAACCGTGTTTGAAATTCAACAGTCCTTGAGAATCCCAAAACTCTGTCCAAGTCTCCTCAGTAGCCAGGTCAGAAATATTTCAACTCATACGCAAATTCTTACGACTATGAGTCTGACTCGTACAGTGTAAGTGATGGTGGCTCTCCCCAACTAGAATGACAAAGAGACTGACTTCTCCAGTACGACAACCCAATGATTCCCCAATCCAATAACTCCATCCTCGAGGAGCGGGGTATTCCCTTCTAAGTTCAAGTGGCAACCAGCTCAAGAGGAGGGGGTGAAGAGAAGAATGGACGGTAGCCAGTGTAGCTACCTATCCTGGGATGCAAGACCAGTGTAGTCAAGTCATCCTGCTGCAGGCTCACATGATATGACTTTGGAACTCAAGCTTGCTTATTGACTTTACAACATTTGTACATACTTTGCAGGCTTTTTATTTTTGTACATGCCTGAACACACATTTTTTTTGAAACTATTCACAGCAACATTTACATAAGGAGTTTTTCCTCTTGAGCCAGTAGACTATCCCTCTTTTGAAGTTTTATTGCAAACCCAGCCTCCTGTCTTTAGACTTCCTTATCACTAGACGGGTTGGGGTGCACTTCCCTCCCTAGAGGAGGACAAATGTTTCCACTTGTGTGCGTCTCATACCGGCAAATCTAATCCCCTCACCAATCCAACTGAGTTGAGCCATGCGAAAGGTGCAAGTGTCCAAGTTAGGTCATTATCAACAAGGGTCGTGTGTGTGCTCCGAAATACTCTACTTAGGCAGTCAAGAATCCATTGAACCAAGTCCCGTGATCCTCAAAGAATTAAGTCAACTAGACCTAAAGTACCTCAAACCCAGTTCCTATAAGGTTCCTATTTTTAGGTAGATTTTAAAGTCCAATCAAGCTCCAATCTCCAGATTTTACTTAGACTCATTCAACTATCAAACTCAATCCGAAAAATGCGAATGCTATGCAATGCAATGCAGAAAATATTGTTGTGATGCACTTTTCAAAGATTTTGAACTTTTTATGGATTTTTGAAAAGATGATGCATGCATTTTTTTGTATTTTTCAAAAAGATTTTTCAAATGTTTTTTGGATTTTAATTTTGCAAATGTTTTTGGGATTTTTGAAAACAAAAAGATTTTGGCTGAAAATAGGTTGAAAATATGTACACGGGGGTGCTTCTTATATCTACAAGAAGTGGATTTTAAGAATCTATCAGGGGTAGGTGATCAATTTTATACATATATAAATAAGATGGATTTTGGTGTGATGTATATATTCCTCAAACTTATTTGACACAAGTTTTTCAAACAATTTTTGAAAACAATAGTCCAAAATAGTTTTTACACACATTTTACAAACATGTACACTCATTTGAAAATCATTTTGCAAAGGCTTTCAAAACAGTATAAATAGATTTTTCAAATATTTTTGCAACTATTTTTCAAACCATTTGCAAATCATTTTTCAAACATTTTATTTTACACAAAGAAAATAAATTTTGCAAACCACACATTTTTACATAGGTTGAAAACATGTAACAAAATATTTTCAAAATAGTTTTCAATAGATGTTCACGAAGATTTTCAAACTATTTTTCAAACATTTTACAAAAAACATTTTCACCTGATTTATTAATCAATAATTGCAAAAAAGAATTTGAGGAACAAAACACCTTTTTATTAAAGAATTTTAATGAATTTTGATGAATTAATAGCCATATTATTAAGAAAATACGAAAGTATGAGTTATGGCTAAAGTATATACGTAGTATGTACGACCCCCCTATACTTAGCTTGAGCTATGTCCTCATAGATCAGAGAGAAAAGAGAAGACATAACTCGTACTGAGTATAGGAAAATCTAAAGAATAAAGGAATAAATAAATGAATGAATGAACGAATGAGAAGTTGACCGTCCCCCCTATACTTAGGATCAAATAATCCTAAGTATAGCAGACTGTACACAAAGCAGGGCGGGTCAAGGGTGGGAATGAACAGATCGTACTCGGGTTGTCTCCCCCTATACTTAGGGTAAGATATCCCTAAGTATAGACGAGAAGAGGAGACAATGGAGAGGATCAAAGAATAGAGAAACTCAGGGTGCACACCCCCCTATACTTAGGACAAAGCACGTCCTAAGTATAGAAAACTGTCTACAAGGGGTGACGCCTTTTTGATAGATTAAGAAAATATAAGAGGAAAAGAAGAAAAGAAGAAAAGAAGAAAAGAGATGAAATTGGTTTTGAACAACTCGGGATGCACATCCCCCCTATACTTAGGATAGAGTACATCCTAAGTGTAGCAGTGATGAAATGGATGGCATCAATTCGGTAGAAGAGGATAAAAGAAACTGAAAAGAAGAGAAGAAGAAAAGGAGAAAAGAGAAATCATTCAAAAATGTTTTGATGTGCTTCGCCTTCCTCTGCCTCTTTCGAGATATTCAGCTCATCCTCATAGATTACTTGAATTGAGTCAACGACGGCCATGAATGTATCATGTTCAAGGTATGGCTTCAGAAGCTGTCCTTTGACTAGAAAAGGATGTGCGTCAGCTGACAGATTGGATATCAATACACTTCCGTTGTCACTCACATGCCTAACCATGAACGGCCCGGTCCATTTGCTCTTCAATTTGCCTGGAAAGATCTTTAATTTCGCATCGAACAACCATACCTTCTGACCTGGATCAAAGGACTTGTGGCGGATGTGCTTGTCATGCCATGTTTTTACCTTCTCCTTGTACATCAAGCTGTTGTCATATGCATAATCTCTGAATTCCAGTAATCTGTTCAGATCTAGTTTTCTGTTCTTCCCCGCTTGCTTGGAGTCCAAATTACAGATGTTAATAGCCCATAAAGATTTGTGAATAAGTTCCACGGGCAAATGACATGGCTTGCCATACACAAGGCGGTAGGGAGACATTCCCAAGGGTGACTTGTACGATGTTCTGTAAGCCCAAAGAACGGAATCGAGCAACTGAGACCAGTTCTTGCGATCTGGACGCACAAGTTTCTGTAGAATTGTCTTGATCTCCCTGTTTGAACATTCAGCTAAGCCATTGGACTGCGGGTGGTAAGGTGAAGCAACACGATGCTCAATGCAGAATTCTTGGGTCAGCTTCTTCATCTCTCTGTTTATGAAATGACTACCCCCGTCAGATATGAGAATTTTGGGAATCCCGAACCGTGCTATGATGTGATCTCTCAAGAATCGACAGACAGTCCTACTGTCGGCGGCTCGGGCAGGAATAGCCTCCACCCATCGACTGACATAATCGACAGCAAGCAGAATATATTCATAACCCTGACTGTTGGGAAACGGGCCCATGAAGTCAATGCCCCATGCGTCAAAGACGTCTGAAATCTGAATGTATTTCAGAGGCATTGTGTCTCTCATTCCTATGGTTCCGCCCATCTTTTGGCAGTCAGTGCATCGTTTGACATACTCATCTACATCTTTGAATAAGGAAGGCCACCAGAGGCCACTTTGAAGAACTTTTGCCGTCGTTCGTTTTCCTGAATGGTGTCCTCCAGAATCTTGATCATGACATAGAGCGAGGACACTTGGAACTTCCTCCTGAGGAATACACCTTCTCCAGATGCAATTTGCTCCCTCACAAAACAAATACGGGTCTTCCCACTGGTAGAAATGGATTTTAGACAAGAATCTGTCTATTTTCAACTTAGGTCAGTCCTGTGGGATTTTTTTGGTCACCAGATAGTTCACGATGTCCGCGTACCAAGGAAGTAAGGCGACAGACAGAATTGCCTCATCTGGAAAGGTTTCTGTGATAGGCTGCAGGTTCAGCTCAGGAGACTCTGGTTCAGGAAGTCTTGACAGATGATCGGCCACTACATTCTTTACCCCAGGTTTATCTCTGATTTCCAAGTCAAACTCCTGGAGGAGAAGGATCCACCAGATGAGACGTGGTTTGGCGTCCTTCTTCTGCTGTAAATACCGAATGGCCGAATGATCAGTGTAAATGATTACTTTGGACCCAAGGAGGTAAGATCTGAACTTTTCCAAAGCAAAGACTATCGCTAGCAGCTCCTTTTCAGTGACAGTGTAGTTTCTCTGGGCTTCATCGAGCATTCGGCTAGCGTAGTGAATCGCAAATGGAACATTATCTTTCCTCTGTCCCAGTACAGCCCCAATGGCATAATCTGACGCGTCGGTCATAATCTCGAAAGGCTGAGTCCAAATCGGTGGTTGTAGGACAGGGGCCTGCGTGATGAGCTCTTTCAACTGACTAAAGGCAAGGAGCACACGGTCGTCTACAATGAATTCATTGTCCTTGCCGAGCAATTCAGTCAACGGTCTGGCCAGTTTGCTGAAATCTTTGATGAATCGTCGGTAAAAACCGACATGGCCCAAGAATGATCGGACTTGCTTGATATTTGTAGGTGGCTCAAGTTTGGAAATTACATCCACCTTGGCTGGGTCAACCTCCATGCCACGTTTAGAAACAACGTGACCCAGCACGATTCCTTCGGTCACCATGAAATTGCTCTTCTCCCAAGAGAGCACAAGATTGACTTCGCAGCACCTCCGTAAGACCCGGTCTAGATAGTCCAGACATTGATCAAATGTCCCCGTAAACCGAAAAATCGTCCATAAAGACCTCGAGAAAGTTTCCCACCATATCGGCAAAGACTGCAAGCATACACCTCTGAAATGTGGTTGGGGCGTTGCAAAGCCCGAACGGCATCCGTCTGAAGGCATATGTGCCAAAAGGACAGGTGAACGTGGTCTTCTCTAGATCTTCAGGAGCAATAGCAACTTGATTATACCCAGAGTATCCATCCAAGAAGCAGAAATATTCCTTCATCGCCAATCTCTCCAAGATCTGGTCGATGAAGGGTAGCGGAAAATGATCCTTCTTGGTAGCAAGATTGAGTCTTCTGTAGTCTACGCACACTCGCCAAGAAGTCGGTACTTTGGTTGCGATCTCCTCTCCTTTGTCATTTTTCACAATGGTGATCCCCGATTTCTTGGGCACAACATGCAGGGGGCTCACCCATTTGCTGTCGGAGATGGGATAAATGAATCCCGCATCACACCATTTCTGGATTTCTTTCATAATCACCGCCCGCAGATTCGGGTTTAATCTTCTTTGCAGTTCACGAGAGGGTTTGCAGTCTTCTTTCAGAAAGATGCGGTGCAAACAGAGTGATGGATTGATCCCATGGAGATCGGATGTTCGCCAGCCTATAGCCTTGCGGTTGCGTTCAAGAACCTCCATCAGACGAGATTCTTGGTCTTCGGTCAAATGTGCATTGATGATGACCAGATACATGTTTGGTTCTCCCGCAAGGAAGGCATACTTCATGTTGGAGGGCAAGGGTTTTAGCTCCGACGGGGTCTGAGCGGCTTCAGTGGAGACCTCAGCTATTAGTGCAGGTGGTGATTCTTTCAACTGTTCAGTGTCCACCATAATCTGCTCTGTTTCTTCTCTCAGATCCTGACAAAATTCCTCAATGATGTCATCTTCATCAGAAAATGCTTCAAACCTCAGCTCTTGGTTCTGAAGGCACATCACCCCCACAGCAATATCTTGTAGCACATCAGCAAGTTCCTCATCTTGATTGATAAAGGGGAATTCGACTGCGGTCTCCACTTCCTCCTCGGGACAGAGGAGTTCATGGATCTCATTGTCATTCAGGAATAGGTTGGTATCTTGAATTTCTGTTAGGAAGTCGCAGTCGTCAGCGTACTCGATTACTCTTGCACATGAAGTAGATGTCTGCTCGGTTGGTGTTCCTTCGGACAGGGTCTCAACTCTGATAATTTCATTGCCAGCTCCAAAAGTGATTTCTCCCGTCCCATAATTCACCACTGCGTTTGATGTCCGCAGAAATGGTCTTCCGAGTATGATCGGGGTAAGGAGCAACGGAGCGGGGACGTCCATATCTAAGACCACAAAATCGGCCGGGAATGATTTTCCCTGAACCGTGACGATCACGTCCTCCAACAGGCCCCTAGGCCGCTTGACTGACTTGTCTGCAAACTGCAAGATCATCTTTGTAGGCTTGAGCGGTCCTAGCCTGAACTCCGTGAGTAGCGAAGCTGGCATCAAATTAACCGAAGACCCACTATCGAGAAGTGTTCGTTCGAACTCTTGATTGAACATCTGACAGCGTACAAGAGGTGCTCCCATATCTGGCTTTTTATCCAGGAGGTTGCTGATGGCGTTGACGGTTGCCATTGTGAGGATGTGCTTTTCGGATTTGCCACCCTTGCTTCTGGAATTGTGGGGGTTTGGCCTGCGCTTGGTTGTACATGCCTCTTTTAGTCCTTTCTTCACGGCTGGCATGTACTCAAGAGCTTTCATCAAGGGCATATTCAACACCAAATTCTGAATGATTTCTATGATAGCAGGATCAGACAAAGCACTTTTCAAATTTTTCATTTTTTTGTGTTTTTTCATTGCTTCAGGAAAAGGAATATTTACAAACTCTTCACCAATATCATTCAAATTAGTGTCCATATTGTTGTTTACAGGTAGATGTCAAAAAGGAATGGATTCATCTACAATTTGCGGACCAAAAATGACAGGCTCGGCTTCAGGTGCTGGCGTTGGACTCGTTGCAGGTGCGGTGCTCCTCCTGTCAGGAGCTGGCTGTGAGGTAGGTGCAGGCGGTTCCAACGCGGGCTGATCTCCACCGAGGTTGCTGCTATCTTTTTGTGTTTTTCTGTTTTCTTCATTTTTTTGTGATTTTCTGCATGCTGGTGCTGCTCCCAAAATGCTGGCTGGCCCTGGTGTTGGCTGGACTGACGATTCCCCGTCAGATGCAATATGCTTTCCCTTCGCCGTCGCCGATGGCTGGAGTGTCCTACCGCTCCTGAGAGTAACAACACTAGATAAAAATCAATTAATTTCACCTGATTCGGGTTGGACACTACCGGCTACCTGCTCCTTGCGTCGGAAATTGTTAGGGTTAGCTTCGACCTGGGCTGGTATGACGATTTTTGCTGCCGTCAGGTCGTCGATCTTCTGGTTCATCTTAGCCATGTTCTTCATCAACTGCTCCAAACAGGCCAGGGCTGGATTGGCCGGTACAATCTCAGAGGATTCCCCCTACTGGGGTCTAGAATGCTGGTATGGCGGCTGAGATTGCGACTGATAACCTTGTGAAAATTGTTGAGGAGGAGGGTTGGAGGAGTACTGTGAGTTGTGCTGATTGTATTGAGCAGCCGGTTGATGGTGATATCCCTGTCCGCGATATCCGGACTGCTGAGGACCGTGCTGTTAGTTCTGCCTCCAAGTGTTCCCGTGTGATGGAGGCTGGTACTGGTAAGACTGCTGGGAGGGTCTTCCACCTTGTTGTTGCTGATGATAGGGCCTATTGCCCATGTTCTGACCCTGAGAGTGTCCCTGAGGACGGGTTAGCTACGCTTCGTTGTTCCATACGCCATTGATTTCCTGAATTAGTGGCGGGGGTGGAGAGAACTGCTCGGAGTAGACTGACTGGGATTCAGGTTGGTACACAACCATCTGTTTCTGGGGCTGCGGTGGCTGCTCCGGAATCTGTACGTAGTATACGTGCTGGACTGGCTGGGGCGGCGGGGGAGTGGTCGGACGGGGAAGGCGACCTGGGCGGCGGTTCTTGGAACTTTCGATGGTCGAGGGAGCCTTCTCTTGGGCTCAGACCTGCAAGGTTAGATCCACAAAAACCATGCGAGCAAAATGGTGGAGTCTGATAGTGCAATGGAAGCGGGATGTGGGTCGGATGGTGAGCTCCGGCGAGCGGCGGAGATGGGAGCTCCGTGGACTCGATCTGGGCGAGATCGAGGCGAAATGATGGGTGGAGCGGAGCGACGGAGTGAAGGGGGGAAGGATGGAGGTGATTTGGGCGGCGGTAGACGACTGGAATGGCCGGAAATGCTGGGCGGAGCTCAGCTCCACCGTGGCTTCGATCGAGGGTTCACGGTGATCGGCGAAACGAAACACAAAACTGATATAAACCTACCCTAATCTACACTAATGCTACAAGAAAATGGAAGAATAAGAGGGAGAAGCTCACCGGAGACGGAAGTGGATGGCTTCGGGTGGAGATCCGGCGAGGGTCGAATCGCTTCAATTCGACGCCAAACACTGCAAACCCAGGCTCGATTCGACGCCTGTTGTCACCAGGAGCACGAAGGGCTAGGGGTTTGAGGGTAGAAATGGCGGAAGAAGGATTATATTCAAATTGAAGTCGGGGGGCTCTTTTTGTAGGGTTGACGAATGGCGTGGAAGACAAGGGTCCAGCGCCTCGATCGATGGTCCCCGGCCCAAGGAATCACCTGGGCGTGATTCACCATTGATCGAGGCGCAAAACGCAGAAGACATCGTCATGGTTTGGTGCAAGGGCGAGCCTAGAAAATGGCGAGAAGATGGGACAAAAATACATCTGACAAGCCTAGAGGAGGAGGTCAGACAGTTGACCGAGGTCAACTGTCAGACCAACCTGGTTGGTCCACGTGGACCAACCAGGA
The DNA here is from genome assembly GCA_037367405.1 of Ottelia alismoides. Classification (NCBI taxonomy): domain Eukaryota; kingdom Viridiplantae; phylum Streptophyta; class Magnoliopsida; order Alismatales; family Hydrocharitaceae; genus Ottelia; species Ottelia alismoides. The sequence continues at coordinate 197,018 of JAZKJV010008926.1, read as the reverse complement.
AAAATCCTCAAAAAATTATTTCAAAAATCGAAATAAAATAGTAAATTAATGAATTTCATTTTGGTTAAAAATAAAAAATGTTTATTAATTTATGAAGTATTTTATTATGAATTTTAATTGTTTTTATGAGGCTTATTTTTACAAGTTCACTTTTTAGCCCTTTATAGGTATAATACCTATGTGTTTTAGCATTTTATTTTTATTTACGTATTTTTTATTATTTTTATTTATTATTTTCTAAAATCATAAGATACTTTTATGTACACAAATGTATTTTTATTTTATTTTTCTGAATTGTCTTGTATATTTAATAAAATATAAGTATAAAATGTATAGGTATACATATAGGTATAATACCTGTGTATTTTTATTTTCAAGTATTTTTATTTGGATTTCTTTTGCATTTTTATTCTCATTTTAATGCACATAACTATTAGAAGTAATATTTACAATATTATAAAAATATAAAAAATATAAAAATAATGAATAAATAATAAATTGAATATTTTATTCTGTACACTTATACAATGTGGGTCCAAAACTCAACTTTCAAACCGTAGCTCCGCCAAATGCGAAACCACCACCATTAAATAGATTATTTTATTCTATATACAATTAAAGGTGAGTTTGCTGCATTTGGAGTTGTCAGTTGTGAGATACGGGTCTGGGAAGTTGGGATTCTGGATTTTTATTCAGACCACAACTTTTTATCTGTACATTATTTTTCTGTGAAATCAATTTTGTAATTTTCTTTATTTAATTATCTACATCTTTTATGTACAAAATTTCTTTATTTGATGAATAAAAAGTGGAATCAAAAATAGGTCCCAAAATGAATAAAGAATGAATTAATGAATATAGGTATTTGGCCCTTATCTCCCCCTACTTTATTCCTTATCGACCTATTCATCACTATGCCTAGGTCTCGGGGTTTCGGGTCATAAAATATTTACAATATTTTATTCTTTTTCTTTTATTTTATTTATTCTATAATTTTGGCTTTAAAACCCATATTTTATACACTTTTTACACCTACGTGCATGAATGCTAAAATGCAGGAATTAAGGCTATTTACAGGCATTTGCCAGGGTTTTTGAGGCCAAAATGATAGAATAAAGATGATGAAATGTGGATTCATCAGTAGTCTGACCCCGAACCACTTTGTAATTATTCCATATTTTTTCAATTATTTTTCTATTTATTTTTTATATCTTTCTCTGACAAATTTTCCATCTTTTTGTGCAAGGGCCTGGTGGACTTGGAGCAGCTTTCTTGAAGTCGACGCATCTCGAAGTGCATCGGAGGTCGGCGATTCGTGGATCAAGTCAATTATTGAGATGCCAAAAAGATTTTCATTTTCGTGAATTTATAATAACTGCATTTAAATCGGTTCTTGTTTGGGTTCTCGCGTGTGTAACCGAATAAAAAAACTCTGTGTTGTGTGGTTGATTGACGTAGACTAGGATCTGCACTTGCGGCTCTCAGAGCAAAAATTTTTTTGACTTGTGCTCGTCCTTTATAGGACCATACATCACATTTAACAAGACGCACATAGACCACGGATATATTAGGCCAAATTAATTTGTTTATCACTCACTAATAGAACTGCCTGTCTAGGAACGGTTTTCTCGCTTGCATTCCATTGAGTGTAAAAAATTCAATTCGGTATTTCATCACGTATTGTAGAGAGCTGGAGGCACTGTAAGTCTTCTTACTCAAGCATTCATCATCATTTTCTCGATCGCATCGGCTTTTTTTTATTCCCTCTCTTTGTTTTTCTAACTTAGGATAAAGGAATTGGGACTGGACGGTAGATGTGATTGCTTGTGTGGATTAACTAAAGTGACAATTAATCTCTAAAATCAGGATTGCTAATTGAATTGGACAAAAAAATTGACTAAAATTAACCCTTATTTGCGGGAGAGTAACCCCGACCTTGATTTCAGGCTGAGTGAGGGGGCAGAGTGTGTGTGCACACCCTAATATAGAGCCAAAATCCCCGCCTTCCATATCGCGTACCCCGATCCTAGAAAATATCACAGGATGAACTACTCGAGGTTCAACTGATCAGCACCAAGTAGCCTCCACCTGCTTCGACAAGTAGATTGGGATGAAGTAGCGGTGCACCGTGACAAGTTGCTAGTAACACTCCGGGGTGAAGTTATAAGCCTTGTCAGCCTCCGCCTACTTCGGTAGGTAGATAGGGGCTGGTCCTTGAACTTCTCAGCTGGTGATAGGAGCGAAGAGAGGAAGGGCGTTGGTATCTTAGGCGGCAGTTTAAACAAGGGAGATGCATCGGCATTGAGCCGACTTCCCTTTAGGACATCACGTAACCCTTGCTATTTTCCTGAAAATCACACTTAAAATCAACCAGATTAATCGGACCCGGCTTTGGGTCCTTCACCGTATTGAGTGTGAACTCAGGGTTTGCTCTTGTGTTTGTCTTTGTGTCTGTACGTGTGCGTTTTCTACTGCGGTCTGCTTACATTCATCCTTTCCTCTTCAAGACGTCGGGATATTGGTCCCCATACCCTGAGACCTCTGGTCATTCCTCCTAGACCATATACCATTCATCTTCACCTTCTCCTTCTTCCATTTATCCTCCGCCATCCACCGGAGACCATTACCCATGGTCAGTTCTACCTCGACCCGATTATGAAGTCATAACTTCGACTGACTTCGCCACTTCTTCACATTTCTCACCTACTCCATATTATAACACTTCGGACCCACTTCCATCTTGGGCTGACTGTCCTTATTCTCGAGAGCTTGCTGGAATCAAAGAACTGAATGAAGAGCAAGCCACTGCTGAGACAGATGATTGGCAGAATTATGTGCCCCCACATACTTCATTCTCACCTCAAGTAGGGACCGGACAACAGTTTACATATACACATCCCGACTTGACCTTAGGGCATAACATGGTCGATCGAACATACCGAATGGAGAGGCATGCACTTTATGATCTTCCTGACTTGATTGACCCTAGTAATCAAGCCTACATCGACCAGCCTTCATATCACACATTAGGAGAGCCTACAAATTCACAGGATTGGACTCATGGATTCAATCTAAGAACCCCCTCTTTATTGACTCCATCATATGAGGCTCCGACCAATATTTGTCATTCGGATGGTCCATACTCGACCCAGCATTACATGCCAGAGTCTAGTCATGAGAATTTTTTGGAGGATGTAGATTTGATGTTGAAAATCAAGCAAGCATTAGGGAACCCACACATTCTGTACAGCTAGAGTCATTTCTACCTTCCTCTTCTACTAACCCTTTGCCTTCCAATCTAGAGTCCGACCATTCGCCCATCAAAAACACCAAAAAATCAAAAATCCCAAAAAGACCAAAAATATTGAAAATCAGAAAAAAAAATCATAAAAATAGAAAATGAAAAGGACTTAAAAAAGGGATCATGTCCTAAGGGAAGCACTCGATAAAGAATTGATTTTTTATTTTCCCTTAATAAAGGGCATAGATCACTTCCCCGGCCTCAAATGATTTGTGAGAAGTAAATTAATGCCTAAGAGGTTCGGCACTAAAAGGACAAGGACTGAGAGACGCATAGTGTCTATGGCCACCTCCTTGGTGATGGGGAGAAAGACCAAGAGCTACAGAGTGAAGCGGTTTCCCCGAGTTGAGTGTGAAATCAAAGACATCATTTTACCCATGCGAGAATCGATGATGACTCATCAATAAATATCTTCACGACCTCCGTGTTTGACAAGCTCAAACTCGGATCACTTAGGAAGTCCAAAGTGATCGTTTAGTTGGCTGATCGATCTATCAAACGGTCAAGAGGAAACATTTCAATCATCATTACTTTCCAAGGTGCTCTACTCCAGGTAGACTTCATAGTCATTGACATTGAGCATGGAGGAAAGTTTACCCAGTCTCCCATTATTCTCGAGAAGCTGTTCTTAGCCTTGGCTAAGGCGACTATAGATTGTGAGACTCGGGAAATCGATTTTACAGCATTGAGGGCGCTCCGACCTCACCCATTCTTTGATACACTTTACTATAAGGTGACCCGCATATCCGCAGACAGCCATTACCATCGAGAGATAGATGAGTCCCTTCTCTCTACTACACCTGAGTTATCGACTATCTGGACGACCGTTGGTTCAGAGACTCCCCACACCTCCACTTCACCAACTGCTTGCACCACCACCGTGACAGCTTCTAAGGAGGACTCACAACCTGAAGCAATCATTGAGTCAAACATGAGTTTTCCTGATTGCCTTGACCATTTTGATGATCCGACACAAGAGCCCACTAATGTCAAGCCAACTAGGATCACTAGCACCTCTCCGAGACGTGTGCTGACCCTTCAGGAATATTATAATCTATATGGTGACTCATCTGACGAGGAACCCACGGTCAGCACCGCACCACATCCCGGACCTTCGAAGGATACAACCAAGACTAAATTGACCCCACCCAAAAATAGGGTTGCTCCCTCTAGCCGGTTATCTAGAGAGAGAAAGTCGAGAATTGATTCCTCGAGGTGTTCCCTCGAACCCCTCAAGGCACTTCGCTCTCCACTCCCTCTCAATGATTCTGGTTCTAGAAAACCGACTAAGAAAGCTTCCTTTAACATACCAGAGAAGGAATTTTTGGAGGAATCCTCATCGGGTCCGGATGAGGTGATTTATATGAGTGAACTCAGTTCGGTTGTTCTCAAGTCATATCTGAGCAAGCAGCCATATGTCGACCCTTGTTGGATGGTCCCTACACCTCACTATTATTCATCTAAGGATGATTTCGATAGTGACACATATGTATATTACCCACCTCCTCTCTCCCACAAGAAGGTCTGTTACAAACCTTCTTGATCCTTGTATATTCTCACTCCTCCTTGTATATATTTTCTTTCACTCCCTCCCCGGTGATTCGAATCACTCGCCCCGACTCCTTATCGTTTCATTTTATGGCTATACTTAGGATGACCAGATCCTAAGTATAGGGGGAAGAGTGACTCGTGTCTCTTCATCATTCTCTGTACATTCTCCATATCTCATCGGTTCTCACACTCACTCATGTCCTATACTTAGGCTGACCAGAGCCTAAGTATAGGGGGACTGATGCCCATCTTATACATATATATATATATATATATATATATGCATCCATTTACCCTCTTAACCTCGCTCACCCCATTTGTGATCTTATTCTACACTTACATTGTCAGAGTCTTAGTATAGGGGGGCGGAGCGACTTCTATACTTTTTGTTCTTTTATCTCTCATACGCTTAGCACGAGCTATGTCTTTTTCCTCGCTTCTCGTGCTCTGAGGACATAAAACACGCTAAGTATAGGGGGCGTGTATATATTACATATATACTTTACCCATAACTCATACTTTCGCGTATTTTTGTATAGATTATGCAATAATTACGGGTGGGTAAAAATTGAAAAAAAATAAATACATGTATACTTGTATATTGTATAACACTTATAAAAATTCTTGTAAAACTCTTGTAAAATTTGTTGTATAATAGGAGGTATACTAAAAAACCAACAAACAAAAAAAATAAAAAATAGGATCCTTATTTACTCTTGCATATCATCCTTGCATTCAAAAAAATGTCTTGCACTTCATTCATCCATATAGCATGTATTCTGCATCTCATCTACATATCTAGCATATGCGAAGTGAAAAGTTAGTGGGTTCTTAACTAAGTTGTGAATAAATGCCGAGGATGGATTTGATTTGACCTTAATCTACCTAATTTCAGAGGAACCTTATAGGAACTAGAGTTAAGATTTTTCAGGTCGAGTGACTTAATTATTTGAGTTCGCAAGTCTATGTTCACATGTCATCTTGATTGGCCTAAGTAGAATATTTCATACACACGCACGATTCATTTAGACGGTGATCTAACTTGGACAAGCACCATGCAAGTAGCTCTTCATTGATGAGGTGCTGAGGAGGTAGAATCCTTTGGCTTGAAGTAGCACACGGGTGGAAACATCCGTCCTCCTCTAGGGAGGGAAGTGCATCTCAACCTACTCTGGTGGTGTTGATGTCTAAGGACGGGATGCTGTGGGTTGAAATAAAGCTTCAAAAGAGGGATAGTCTACTGACTCAAGAAGAAAAACTCCTGATGTACATGCTACACCTTGTATATTTGTCAAAAAAAAGAAAAAAATGTAGAATCTCCAAAAGTGGATAGGCCTGATTGAAAAGTAAAATGCATGCCAGAGTGTATATACAAGTTTAGAAAAAGGAAAAGAAAAGCTTCAAAACTTGCAGCTGGATGACTTGGCTACACTGGTCAAGCATCCTAGGATAGGTAGCTACATTGGCTACCATCCATTCTTCTCTCCACCCCCTCTTCTTGAGCCGGTTGCACTTGAACGTAGAAGGGAATACCTCGCTCCTCGAGGAAAGAGTTATTGGATCGGAGAATTAGAGTTACCTTGTTAGAGAGGTTGTTTCTTTGCCATTTCTGATGTGGAGAGCTACATTTCACATACACAGTACAAGTAAGATTCATGGTCATCAGAATTTGCATATGAGGATTTGTTCTGACCTGACTGTTGAGGCGTCTTGAATAGAAGATTGTGGAACTTAAAGGTTGTTAGGTCTTAAAATCAGATCCCAATAAGGTCTCGTCACATTATTAATCCAAAGGTTGAGTCAAGCTCCATTTTCACCTTTTGTTCATGACCTTGGTATGGAACCCAAAATCATTTCACTTTTGCATTCCATTTTAGTTGCATTAGGACGAGCAAGGTTTAAGTATAAGAGGTTGATGAATATGTGATTCATCACTCTAAAAGTTGAAAATAGAGCTTTGTTCCCGAGTAATTATCTGCATTTCATCGCATATATTGCATAATTAGCATTCATACACGTATTAATAATATCGATATTTTAGCATTCAAAATTGCATAAATAAGAAGCTCGAAATTCCTTATAAAAATCACCTGTAAATACCATATTTGTATCTATTTTATACTAACTCCGAATCCAATAAAATCAACTCTGTAGTGTATATATTACTAACACTAATAAATCCGAAAAATATCAATAAAAATACTAACTTGTAAAATTGTCCAATAAAACCCAAATCCAAGTTTGAGATCAAGAACCTTAAAATGCACGTATCTCTCTTATACAATTTCTGATTTAGGTCTACTTATTTTTAAAGTAATATACATTCAAAGATCTTCAAAACAAGACTAATTTCATAAAAATTGGAGATCGGATGCAAAACTTGGGTTTGGGTCCCTATTATATATTGTACATATTGACCAAAATACCATTTATTTTATCCTTTTATTTTTTAGTTATTAAAAATCCAAAAAATAGATTAAGTTGTAAATATTTTCATATTTTCTCTACTTTTATTTTGATTTTTCTCTTATTTAAAAATGACAAAAAAATTGCAAAAGAAAAAATGCAGTATTGTATGTCTATAAGGTACCACCCAAAAATACATTTGTACATTTGACTTCTTTTTATTTCCGATCCTTCATGAAAGTTGTAGATCTTGTCGAGACGAGCGACTTTCGTGTTGACCACTTTTTGAGTTGACCCCTTTTGTTATTTCTTTTTTATTTTATTTACATTTAATTTTTTATTTTTCTAGGTGCGACACGTGGCAGCTCCTGGAGACGCAGCGTGTCACCGCATTTTTATTAATTTATTAATTTGGTAATTTATTTTATTTTATTTATTCTACTCTTTTTATTATTTTATTATTTTATTTATATTTATTATTTTATTTTATTTTATTTTATTTCTTTTCCCTTCATTATTTTTAGTAGCCTACTATTTACTTTATTTATTTTATTTTATTTTCTCCCCTTTTACCTCTTCTCTACTTTAACTTGTTCCCTACTCCAACTCACTCTCTCCATCACTCCATTTTCTCCACCTCTTTTCTAAATTCCTCCTCCTCAACTTTTTATTCTCTCCTCCTCCCCCGATTCACATCATCCGTCGTTTTCGAGAGAAGAGAGGTCGAGCCCCGTTAACCTTCAGGTGACAGCTGTAGGAGACAAGTTGAGTGATGACAACCTCAAGGCGAGATCAGGTGGTACGCACTACCGTCACGAGCTTCAAAAGGCTCGTTGAAGCTTCGGAGCACACGCCGTCTCCTTGAAGCAACAACCGGAGTCCAGCATAGCTGCTCCGCAAAATTCAACGAATCACAGCAGCCTGAGCCGCGCGTGCCCCGCTCCGCCAGCCTGCCATCCTCCGTTGCAGATCTTCTCGGCGTAAGTCCAACGCTCCAGTAAGTGGCCGTCACCGCTCCATTGGACCGCTAGCCACCTCCAGGCTGCGTCCCACTCTAGCCGTTGTGGCACCGCCTGCACAAGCTCCAGGCCCAATCCACGTCCTGCACCAGCCCCACAGCTGTCAACCCCCGCACCCTAGCCCTCTTCGTGCCCACGCTCTAGAAGGCACCTCCGTCGCGCCACCTTGACCTCCGTCAGCGGCGATCGACCCACGCGCCCCCTGTGTGCATCTGGTTTCCCCCTACCGTTCTCCCAGCCACGGCCGCTCCAGTAGGCGTTCTCCGTTTGTCAACCCTCGCGCCGTCATCTGACTCCGCCATTGGAGACACGCCATCCGCTCGCTCCTCCAGCGTCAGCACCGCTGCGCGCATCCGCTAGCAGCCCCGTCCTCCTCCGCCATTGCCAGCTGCCCGCGAGCGGCGCTCCACCCGCAGCGCCGCCATGCGCATGACCCTCCAGATGTCTGCCTCGCGCAAGTCGCCTCCGTAGGAGCATGGTGCCCCGCTCCCATCGCTGCCATCCACCACGCACTCGACGCGTCGCTGCGCACCTCCGCCCGCTCCAGCTGCGACCGCCAAGCCCCGCCGCCTCCAGATCCCCTCTTTTGTGCCCTAGCGTGAGAATGGAATCAAAGTTTTCTATTTTTATTTTTTTGTGAAAATTGCATTTTTCATCCCTTTAAGTTTATCTTATTTGCAGAAACATCCCTGAGCACATTTCAATTCATTTGATTTTGATTCTGTAATTGCACAGACACCCCTATGTTTGAGCATTAATTTGGACATTAATACTGCATCAATTCTTTTAATCAAAAATAGCATTCTGTAGAGATTTTAAATCTTAATCTCTTGGATATTTATTTGCATTTTTGTGAGCATTGGATAATTTACTAAAAATCAAAGTTTAAAATTCAGTGATACTTTACCCGTTTAAGCTCTGAAATTCACGCATATATATTTCTTGCTCCCAAAATTGTGAAAAAATTGTTCATGATGCTACTAAATGCCTTTTAATTACTATCCAAATCTCATCAAAATTGGAGTTGTCTTGTACATAAAATAAATAGTTGAGTGATTTTTGTAATTGATTTTTAATTAAATCCACGAATATCATTTTTACGGAATTTCAAATCTCCTGGATTTCTCATTAAAATATCTATTTGAATAATTTTGCTTCTAGATAATTGGATTTCGTGGATTTATTGAAAATTAAATACTCATAGTCACTCTATTTTCATTAAAAAATCATATATTCTCAGGAAATTCCAAAAAAATAGTGTAGCTTTATTTCATCGTGTTCTGCTTCTACTAAATTTTCATAATTTTTGCATTCTTTTTGCATGAAAAATTGCATAAACCCCCAAAAAATTTTGCATTTTCTGTTGTTGCATTTTAACCCCGAAAATTCCAAAAAAATTACATTTTGCATTCATCATTGGATTAGGTTTATAGAAAAAAATATAACTTGGCTAGATTGATTTAATTTAACATTAAATTAATTTAACTAAGTTTTGTATTTTTATATTAACCTAATTAAATGCATTTGTGCATTTGCATTTTTATCGCATAAAAAATTACAAAAAAAACCCGCTTAGAAAATCGTAAACTAATTCGTACAAATTGATCTGAAATTGTTCCTTTGCCTCCTTGAGTCAACCCTGGGGCTTGCCCAGGATAAAAATACATCAAACTGCACATTACTTAATTCGTCGAGTCATCGATTCGTGCAGTTAATTTTTGATCGATCCTGATTGTCCGACTACAACAAAACGACACGCATTTAAATTAACAATGTCGATTTTAGGGTCAATCAGCAGTGCGATGAGTCCTATACCTTTAACTGAGAGCTATGATGATAAACCTATTAAGACCTATGATAACAAACCTCCTTAGGATGCTCAATTATGCAACTCATAATCATGACTTTCAAGAGGCAGATGAGTCGTACCCCTCTAATTCCTTTGATCGCGCCTTTTTGGTTAAGTGGCCATTAGGGCAAGCTTTGTTTACTCATAACTTGACCTTGATCAAATACTTGATAATACCGTTGTTTATCCGATCATTGGTATCAAGGATCTCTAACCATGAACCTTCCCCACCATTAGGGAGGAATTAATTTTTCACCCATTAAAAACCGTAAGTCCCTGAAGGAGTCCACAAATGTCACTCACAGCCTGTTGGTGGCATATTCTATCATTTGCTCTGTCACTATGGCAAGAGCTTCTATGAACAACTCATGCAAAGAAACTATTCCCAAATGGGGTGATGTCATCTCTAGTTTTCTAGACATCTTATATGATTCGATTCAAAAGTTTTCATCTCTTAAAATCAACTGATCACAATAAAACATCATTCCAGAGAACTAGATCTATGGGGAGTTCGAACAACACACTAGACCATCTTAGGAATAATGTCTCCTCCCACCATATGTTATCAAGAGTAGAGAAAGAACACCTCGATTTCTCAAGAAGTTTTTTTTAAATCTCTTAAGTCATATCAATGTTCTTCTTCTCTACTTGATTCAGGTCCTAGTAAACCAATTGAGGATACCTCCTTAGCCTCTACCTTATACCTAAAAACCTCGAGGCCTATAAAATCAGCCCTCAAGTAAGTCACTTGTTCTGGAAGCAATACTGAGCAAGTCCTCCGACTTCTCTTCTAAGTACTCTTCTTGTTGCTTCGAGGACTCATCTTCTTCCACGAATCCAAATTTTTTGAACTTGAGTATATCCAATTCATAGTATTTGATTGTTCTCATTCAGATAACTTAATTTACCTTAACCATTCATGACCAAACATTTGTTTGTCAACTCTGTAGGAATTCCTCTGAATTGGAATCTTAATCCCCTGAGTAGGGATGCAAACGAATACGGATATATCCGTATCCGGTCCGTCACCGTATCCGTTTTATACAGATTTTGACATCCGTATCCGTTTTAAAATGGATACGGATATGGATATCATTTTGATATCCGTAAACATCCGTATCTGTATCCGTATATCCGTTTTCATATATATAAATATAGTCATAGATTTATTTTTAACCATATATAATATAATTCTCTACCTCCTTTTACCATATTTATATAATTTTTATAATACAAATACATTTAGTAAATTAATATCATGTGTTTTCCATCCAATTCTTATATATTTAAGTCGATTCTATAAAGTATTTCTAACATTACTCATGTGCGATCAGTATCTGTTTTACATCCGTATCTGTTTTTTAAGGATATGGTAAGATAGTTTTAATATCCGTCAATATCCGTATCCGCATCCGTATTCGTATTAGAAAACAGATAAGGATATGGTAATACCTATTTCCGTATCCGTATCCGACCGTTTGCATGCCTACCCCTGAGGATGATTTTGATGTCGACATATCATATACATTATATCATCCCTCGGTCCCACAAGAATATTTGTCGTAAATATTCATAAATATGCGCATTCTCTTTTCACCTCGTATATGTTTTCCTTCATTGTATGACTCAGTTCTTTGCATGACTCACCCTAGTTTCATCTCGATTTATTTTGCAGCTATACTTAGGATTATCAAACCCTAAGTATTGGTTGAGGGGGTTGTTAGTGATTCGAAATATTTATATATTAATTTTTTTCTTTTTCGTTTTTGTACATTATCTTATAACCACATTGGTCCCCGGCTTTGTTCTCACTCTCATACTTAGGATACTAATCCTAATTATAGAGGGACGGTGCCCATTGTATATAGTCGCTTCTATACATCCATTCGCTCATTTCCCTTGACCGTCACGTTTTGTTTCTTCTACATTTAGATTGACTAGAGCCTAAGTATAGGGAGAGCCAACTTCTATTCTTATATTTCTTCTCTTTACCTTATGCTCAGTATGAGTTATTCCTTCCTTTCTATGTACTATGATGACATATCGCAACCTAAGTATACGGAGGTATCTTATATATTATGCATATATATTTTACCTATAGTTTGTACTTTCACATTCTATGTATATAATACTTATAAAAATATGGAGGGCATGGGTAACACTTGTAAACCATGTATATGAAGTTAGGGATTTATATTTTAATTTATAGATTATGTATTTTTAGTGAATTTTTTATATTATTTTATCTCAATTTTTTAAAGTTACAAAAGGAATTAATTAAATTGGAAATCAAAATAAAAATATACTAAATAATGAAGTTTGTTCTTTATGTAAATACTAGTTGTTAAGGAGGGTTAAAATATAATTTTTTATTTTTAAGATTTGTGATTTTTTTATATTTTTATAACTAAATTACTTTTAATGTGACAACTTTTGTGAACGGCGATAAATATGATTTTTCTTGAAATAGTTATGATCCTCTGAGGCTGTAGAAAATAATAAATACGGTTTAGATTTTTGAGCCAATTGTTTCAGTTAAAAAATTTCTTTATATTATTAAATTTTCTCTAAATTTTGAAAAAAAATAAGTTAATATGATTTATTGATAAATAGATAAAATTCTTCAATTTTGTACAATATATACATGGGTTTATGTGCAAATATTTATTCTTTTCGTGTTTTCCTTTGTATTTTTCTTATCTCTCTCAATTTAATGTTAGTCAGCCAAGCTAGTATGACTTTGCATCTAGACTAGGGTCACATACACATATGCGTGTATCTTATAACCATATTTATTCTGATTTTTATGTCAGTCTTTACATATTTACATCCCTATTGATTTTCTTTTATTTTTATACTTTTTATTTTTTTTATAATTATAAGGACACTATTATCTTTTTGATATTTTGTAGTAGACGTGTAATGCATATTTGCATGTATTTTGCAAAGAATTTTAGACAAAATAAAAAATATGATTATGAGATTCATGGAGTAGGGTGCTCTAGTCTACACCTTTGGGCCACCATTGACGTTAGGTTCAACTATTTTTCTAATTTTATTTTTAGCTACATTGGTTTCGTATTTGTAACTAATACAATGAGATCTATATCTTATTTTGTTTTGGTAGCTTATTATTCAAAGGTTTGATGTTCTAATTGTGGATCTAGGATGGCAATCATTGTTCGATATTATTCTTTATTTATGCTCTTTTTGTGGCGTGAATGATTAGTGTTGCAGGTATATTTATCACTGTTGTTGGATGATTGGATCCAATGTGCTTGAATTATGTCTATTTTTTTGGATCACAACCTCCGTGGGTAGGAACATTCTAGCTTAAAATCTTATAATTAATATGGGTTCAATGGGGTCGCCCCGCCCTATTTTCTGACGTTTTGTTTTCAAAATAAAGCCATATATTTTTATCAATATATCCCTCTAATATGTCATTCCAGTTTCGTCAGAGATAGAGACTCTCATGCCATCTAGAACAAAAAGATTACAACAATTCTAAGAGAGTTAAATTACATGTTCTAGGTGGAAGGCATAGGAATCTCTGTTTCTGACGAAATTGTAATGACATATTATAGGGATATAGTGATGAAAATACATAGCTTTGTTTTTAAAAAAATAAAAAAAACCTAAAAATAGGGCGGAGGAAGCCATGCTGGGGGTAGCCCCATTTTTTCCTATTACTATTGCCTTAAAAAATTGTTGAATTTTTTCTTTTAGAACTTAGTAGAGTGTAAAGTACAATATTTTTAGTTAGGGGATTTGTATTTAAATTTGTAGGTTAGGTATTTTTAGTGACTTTTTTATAATTTTTTATTTTATGTCATGTGTTTCTAAAATTACAAAAGGAATTAATTAAACTGGAAATAAAAATAAAAATATATTAAATAATGAAGTTTGTTCTTTATGTAAACATTAGTTGTTAAGGATGGTTAATACATATATATTTTATTTGTAAGCTTTGTGATTTTTGGATATTTTATAATTAAATTATTTTTTATGTGATAAATTTAAAAGTGAACAGAGTTGAATCCAATTTTTCTTGAAATAGTTATGATACTTTGAAGTTGTAGAAAATAATAAATATGGTTTAAATTTGTGAGCCAATTGTTTCAGTTAAAAAATTTCTTTATGTTATTTAATTTTCTCTAAATTTCAAAAAAAAAGTAAGTTAATCTAATTTAATGATAAATAGATAAAATTCTTCAATTTTTTGTACAATATATACATGGGTTTATGTGCAAATATTTATTCTTTTCGTATTTTCCCTTGTGTTTTTCTTATCTCTCTCAAGTTAGTGTTAGTCAGCCAAGTTAGGGTGTGTGTGTGTGTATGTGTCTTATAACCATATTTATTCTGATTTTTATGTCAGACTTTACATATTTACATCCTTCTTGATTTTCTTTTATTTTTATACTTTTATTCTTTTTATTTTTTATAATTATAAAGACACTGTTATCTTTCTGATATTTTGTAGTAGATGTGAATTGATGCATATTTGCATATATTTTGCAAAAAAAAATAGACATAAAAAAAGATGATTATGAGATTCATCGAGTAGGTTCCTCTAGTCTAAACCTTTGGACCACCATTGATGTTAGGTTCAACTATTTTCTATTTTTATTTTTAGCTACATCGGTTTTATATTTGTAACTAACACAATGAGATCTACATCTTATTTTGTTTTGGTAGTTTATTATTCAATGGTTGGATGTTTTAATTGTGGATCTAGGACTAGATAATTGCCGTTCGATGTTATTCTTCATTTATGTTCTTTTTGTAGCATGAATGATTAGTGTTGCAAGTATATTTATCACTATTGTTGGATGAATTTTTCTTTTGAAATCTAATAGTGTAAAGTACAATATTTTTGGGCAGAGAGCTGAAGCATCTATCTTCCCCTTTATTTTTTTCTCATAGTCCGTATGACTATGTTTTAATTTGCTGTACTCTCTTTGCACTCCTTTCACAGGTCATGTACAACTAAATCCAAAATAATATTTTCTGAAAAGTATAAAAAAGTATCACGTTTCGTCTCATCTAACCAACCATGTTCTAAACTCCAGAAAATATCTCGTCACAAAGCCATACTCCACTCAAAATCTGCAAACTATCCAAAAAAATCTTAAAAAATACAAGAAATGTCACATCCTAACGAATATAATTAATTCTCATAAATATCATAGCGATAGCCAAACACATAACCAAATGGGTGTCCATTAGGATAACGTCGGTCGATCCTCGACGGGAACATTGCAATCTTGAACCTCAAGTTCAAAAAGATTTTGCCCAATTGATACTTAATAAGTCCCTTCCGAAGGCTTATTCTATCCTAAAAAATCTCAATGTAGTTACAACTCTTTGCACAGCCGGCCCTTTGAAAACTTCACATATCCAAAAATACCAATTCCTCCACCTTTATCTCGCCCCGGGCCGATTGACCCCTTCCGGATGGTTAAAAAAGGATACCGCAAATATCTTGAAACCCGTAATTAAATAAGACGAAAATATTAAAATTTTGAAAAAGCAACCGATATTTTCCGTGACTGCCCCTCTCGCACGCTCTCTCCCTCCAGCTATATATACACACAGAGACGAGCAACTAACAGAAAAAAGCAACGGAAGGAAGAAGAAGACGAGGAGCTCCACCTTCTCCATCGGTCTCTAATGGCGTACGTGAATACACCTTCCTCGTAAAAAAAGCTATACGATTAGCCTCTGAAACCAACGCCCAGTCGGCACGGTTGATGCGGTAATCGATCCTATATACACACACGCATTGTCATCTTTTTGGGTAGAAATCTTCGATTCTGCGAGGGAGAAGGCGATGAAGGCGCGGAGGGACGACGAGGTAGAAATGGAGACGCTCTTGGAGGAGATCCCAAACGCGACCGCTGGGCTTCTGATGAACCAGGAACCGCATCCGCAGGAGGAGCGGCGCCTTCGCTACCCACATGGCCTCCTGAAGGCCATCTTCGGTAATGATGGTTGCTACAATGGCCGCGGAGCGTCACCCTTCTTCTCCGATGGGTCCTCCTCTGCAGGCACCTCCGGCACGCGGTCTCCCGTCGATGACAGCCCGACGGATGGGTTGGGTCTGGCGGAGAGGCTGCGGGCCATGCACGTGCGGGATGATGTGAGAGACACATCTTCCATGTTTCAGGAGATCTGGGGGTCTCCCGTGATGGCGGGGAGGACGAGGACTCCTACTACTCCATCTTCTCCTTCTGCTTCCTTGGACGATGATGTTTCCGATTACTTGGATGCTTATTTGGTGCCGTCTTCGCAGGGTAGGGGGCTTAGCATGGGTTATGGGGTTCCAATCCGTTACAATTCCACCGGTTTTGATGGACAGTACCTAGCGGATTATTCCCCAAGAAAGGGTGCGATTCCTGATGTGGGTAAGTCTGTCGTCTATGGTTTTCTTGATCAGAGTCCAGCGGGAAGGGGGACGAAGAATTTTGGGCTTGAGGATAGCTACATTATTCAGGAGAAGGGGCTGCAGTACGTCGTGCGCGAAACCACGCCGGAGAAGCTCCGATACGGTGCGTATACCAACACGGCCGGGAGGTTGTACGGATGCAGCCCGTGTTATGTACCCAGGAGGTACAGTTCATTGGTGGATATCAGGGGTTACATCTACTCGCTTGCCAAGGATCAGCAGGGGTGCAGGTTCTTGCAGAGCAAGTTTGAGGAGAGGAACGCCAAGGACGTAGACATGATATTCCAGGAGATCATCTACCACGCTGCCGAGCTGATGGTGAACCCGTTTGCCAATTACCTCATGCAGAAGCTCTTCGGTGTCTGCACCGAAGAGCAGAGGTTAAAGGTCATTCTCGTCATAGTCGAGCGTCCCTGCGAGCTCGTTCATATCTCGCTGAACCAATATGGGTATCTTTCCCGTCCCCGTTATTAGAATATGTTGATGACTTGATGTACGGTAAATCGATTTCGGATGTTTCTTTTCAGGACAAGGGCGGTGCAGAGATTGATAGAGACTTTGAAAAATCCCCAGCATATTGCTATGGTGATGTCGGCTCTCCGTCCTGGGTTCCTTACTCTCATTAAGGATCCAAACGGAAATCATGTTATACAGCGATGCTTGAGTTGCCTCAGGGATGAAGATATCAAGGTTGAGGATGCATTCTATTACTTGAGAAGTTGCCATTTTGTTCAAAAATAGATTCACGGTCACCAAGTTAAGCTCTTTAGAAACCTGAAGCAACAATGCCGCCTGGCAGGATATTCATAAATATACAAGTGCGAACGTGGGATGGAAGCTGCTTGAGGCCTGGAATAACTCCAGGATTTCAGGCTGGCTGTCTTCATGCTTTTTTAATAGATGTTCAATTCTGCGCACGAGACATAATTTACACTTAAAATTGATTCTTCACTTATGCTGTGAAGGGACATCTTAGTAGCATTCTAGTAAATAATGAGAAATCTTGCCCTGATAGTACTATTTGTGCGGTTTACACAGAATGCACGCACACATCCATAGTTTATTCTTATCAACTTATTGTTATCACTTGTAAGTGATCTCTTTTAGATTCCATTTTATTAGTTTACATCACAGAAACTCACCTAATCATTTTTTTTACATATTAGATGCATATTTTTTTAATGCATACGCGAAAGTTACCATGTGTGCATCTAAGATTCTGGTTTTTCTAAGTAATTTCAGCTATTCCATTCCTTCATTTCTCTTTTATTTTTTGTTTTGGTTGTAACATTAGTATAATTCTGCTTTACTTGGCTATTTGCAAGGAAATTGCTTCAATAGTTACAATGTCATGAGCTTTATTGCATTGTTCGATAAGCCCTTACAAGGTTGAATCTTTTTTAAGTTAATATATCTTTAAAATCGACTCTTCTTATTTGGAGGAGAAGATAATTTAAAACCCAATTTAGACCAAAATATAAAAATTCAATGGTATACATACATGATAAATCGCTTCATTGTATTTTTTTCTTATAATATCATCTTTCAAATAGTATTTCAAATGTTAATTTTGGACCCTTGAGATGGTTAAGTTATGCATGTAATTTTGGGTTACTAGCTCCTCTATTGCTCATTGTTATTACATATCCTAAGTGTGCCTATGATAATATTTCAAAACTTGTCTTATTTTTTTCAATCAAACTTTTGATAATTCTAATACTACTGTTAAGTGGGAAAAATTGTGTTATATCATTATATCTATGTTTCAACTGTATTCAAACATAAACCTATTGACCAACATGTGATCTAACCTTATGAAATGTTGCGTTTAATATCAAATAGCTCCTATGAGTTGCCATCATGTGCCTTGGAGGTTTCTTGTTGGAGTCCTGGAATCTGATGCTTTTCTTTGCACATAGTAGGAGCATAGTAAATAGATGGCTCTTAATTAGCTATCTTATATGGAGGTGGTTGCATTGATTTTTTTGCTAGATTTTTTCGTACTTGTTGGATTTTTTTATGACACCTCGACTTTGAGCATTAATAGGTTGCAATTTCATTGTCAGTATCCATTCCAGTTAAAACTATAATGTTTTGCTTCTAAAATTCTAATTTCATTTTCATTTGATAATCTCTGTATATCATCTAAGTTTTATTCTTTATCCTGTCCAGGCCCCTTGCCTGCTTTTTGTCCCTGACAATCTTAACCTTCATATTGTGGCAGTTCATTTTTGAAGCTGCTGCCAAGCACTGTGTTGATATTGCCACTCATCAGCATGGATGTTGTGTCTTACAACGCTGCATAGCTCGTGCGGTTGGGTTATGTCGGTCGAACCTTGTAATGAAAATTGCAGACAACTGTCTTCTCCTTGCTCAAGATTCATTTGGGTAAAATCTCTCCATGCTTCTCTACTTACATACTCATTTTTTAAGGCTTTCGGGCAGGTTGCAATTAATGATTTTCAGTTTGAGTTTGATATTGTTCTAGAAGAAAATCATTTGGATAATACCATTTTGTGTCCATCCTTAAGAATATCGACTGTGTTATAGTGTTTGCTAACTCAAGCAATCTTATATTCGCTTTATTGATTAAGTGCATTCTCTATCTACCTTGCAAGAGTATGCATTTTAGTATATAAGTCCTAGCCATCATAGTATACTGTAAATCTTGCAAGATGTCGACTCGGATTCTTTCAACCCATGTGGACTTGCGGTGTTTTTGGTCATATTGTGCTGTGCATCCATAAGTCTGCCAGCAAACCTTGTAAACTTACTCCCTGCACCTGAAAATTACATTCCTCACTTTGGTCCTCTGAATTGAGGTATAGATGACTGTCGTGTGATGGGGCTGCTGCAAATGTTGTACTTTCAACTACACTTATCCATTTAGTGGTTAGGCCTAAAGGGACAAAACTCTTCCAGAAGTTGTGACCACTGTAAAAAGAATATGTAATAGTAATCCCATGTTTCATTCGGAACACAAGATTAACTTGCCGGGCCTGTTTCTCTTTTTCATGCCATAGTCAAAATCTTGATGTCAAAATCCTAATGGGTACACAGTCCTCATTTTTTAATAATTATGGCGTGTAGTCTGCAATTTATTTTAAAGTTGTCTATCCCCATGTCAACACAGACAAATAGTTAGCTTTATTCCATTAGCACAATGAAGTTCATTTTAAAGGATACACATCAACATGATGGTGTGAATAGGTAGTTGAGATGACTTTCAAATAATAACTTGCTCCCGCATATGTATCTCTAAGGAAGTTCAAAAATTTCAGCATAATTTCCCAGCCCTGACACTTTTGCTCGTATCAATTCTCATATATGTATATGTTAGTATAAAATAAATGCTTAATGCCTGAATCTACGCTTCAGCTATTGGCTCCAAATGAAACTGGAGTTTTGGATGAGAAATGAAGATATCTAGATGGAAGCTAATGCAGTGTTGCTACATTTTACTTGCTTCTGGTTAGGCTTTAATGACTTCCATGTAAATATTTCGGCTCACTCATATAATCTTCTTAATGTTATCCATCTGCAGGGTTTGTACTATTTGATTTATTTTTTTCTCCAAAGTCAACTTGGTAGGAAAAGTTATGGGATACCAATTCTGTAGATGTGTAATTCAAGCAAATGTAATTCTAAAATTATACAACATGTTTTGCATGTTCCCATTTTAATTCGAGAGCGGGTCTCCTTGAACTCAATTGAAATTTGGTAATCATTATGTCAGACCCAATCTTACAGTGAAAGGCACATGGTATTGGTTTCCACTGGTTTCCACTGCCTGGCTCAATCTTATTTTGTGTTCCAGAGCGGTATATACACTAAGGGTCACCTAAAGACACTTTTCTGAAGTGTGGAAAAATTCGAGGAGTTTCATTTGCTGTATAAACAGTCTGATTGAACCTGTCAGGGCTGGGCGGTTGGGACTGATGTAGCATCCATAAGGTGTATAGGGCATACCATTTGTGGTGTATTTATCAAATCTTAGGAGATGAATACATGGTAATGAGAGGCTGGTTTCGAGAGTGAACTCGATACATTTCTCATAACTATAAGAAAGAGGAAATGTTCTCGGTGGAATCCTGATGAAAGAAGTGATTATTGATTCCCTGAGTAGGAGCTGAATTCCCAGCTAGGGACATCAATCCGAAGGAAGGCTTTGCTGGGTCCCGGAGATGTGCCCCACACGTAGGATGATGAATTTGTATGCTTGGCGACTCTCAACAGAGCTATTTAACATAGAACGAGGAGTTTAATTGAGATGGATGACCTAGCTTGATGGAGTTGTCCACCGATAGCATGACTGGGTAACATACTCTAGCAGCAGCAGCAACAACAACAGCAACAACAAAACCTTTTCCCACATTAAGTAGGGTCGGCTATATGGATTCTTTGCCTCCATTCTTGGGTTAATCTCAGACTTAGATCCAAAAAACTAAGGTCCCTTCATATAGTCTAATTACAACACTTCTTGGACCTTCCTCGTCCTCTCTTAACCGGCTCAACATCCCAAAAGTCACATCTCTTAACTAGTGCATCAATCAACTTCCTTTGCAAATGGTCAGACTACCTTAATCAGTTTTCTTGCATCTTATCATCGGTCGGAGCTACACCAGCTTTTCTTTTGATTTCATCATTACTAATCCGATCTTTTACATATGTGTCCACACATCCATCTTATCATTTTCATTCCTGCTATTGCCATTCTCTGCACATGCTCTAACAACGTGCTTTTATTCCTTCATTCACTAAACCTGAATGATCTAGTGGGTAAGGTCTCATAGTCGTGTTCTACAGAATCAGACTAGCACATTGTAGGGTAGGATGAGCAAGGTAGGAAAATTATGTGTATGGTATCACCGGATTCACCGCTCTTCAATTTACGCTAGAACACATGGTGAAATGAGGCCCTTACTCAGGAGCTTTGCTTGGTCATGTTCAAGGTCATAAGGAGGAAAGAAGTCTCTATCTACCATCTTTGCTTTTGCACCTCTAGGTATGTCGAAGATATCAATAGTAACCGAATGTATTTAAGATTATGTTTTGATTTCTCTTCACAAGCAGTCCCTGATTGTTCTGCCATGCCTCTTTCTATCAGTAAACCAGCGGACCTACGTGTTTGGCCTTTCTGAGGACTGCGATCAATTGGTATTCATGGTAAATAGAAACCTGATTACACCAGAGAACATGCTAAATACACTCGTCTCGGACCTCCTCCCCCTTCCCTCTTGTTCGCAGCCTGGATGATCAATGGGGTTCAACCTTTTTGTTGGACTTGATGAGAGTTCATTCTTGGTTGATCAAAGATTCAAAAGGCACCAAAATATGAGTATCACGTGACGTGAGGGGGGAGGTAGTATAAATGGTATGCCTAGCATGCTTTTTGAAAGCTGCCGAGAAACATTGGAAACATGCACGAGTTGGTTAGGATTGACACCCATATCTTAAGTTAGGGGAGGTCTTTTTGGTACCTCTACAAGAGGGCGTACTATTGGGTGAATGATTTTGGTGGCTTATTGCACTAAATAATAATTGATATTTGGAAGATAAGTAGATGAGATTTATAATCATGATCACATTCATGCCTAGGATAGATGATTGTTAGTGCTTATTTTATGCGCTTCAGAGGGCAAGGATATAATATTGCTGCCAGTCTAATTGGCAGTTTCGTATGGTGATTGTCATCTCCACAATATATAAATCATGTAATTCTTGTGGAGGTGAGTAGGTTCAAGGAGTTAAAAGCAAACTCTTAGAAAGTATTTGAGTGATGGTTCCAACTTCCAAGCAATTAAACATATCCCTAGGAGTTTCTATGAATGTTACGGATATTGTGTCTCTAGGGATACTTTTCGAACTAAGAAATGCATCTGCAAACTTCATGATGTTGATATGTTTGATCTTTTGGTCATTCTTTGACTGCTTTATGGTCATGATCATTAAGTATGCGTTGATCTTCTCCAGAGACCAGGTCTGACATGCCAACTATTTTCAATTAATGTTGCAGTTCCTACTGAGGGAACACATTCTATGCCAAGTTTAATAAGTGAATTTTGGTTGGACCATGTGTCATTCTTGGACTAAGGGTCTTCGGTGAGGCTATTCCATTAGATCCCTCGATGGTTGAGACAGTTATGAAGTAGGAGCGGCATAGGATAATTACAAAGCGCATATGTTTCTTGGGCTTGACTGGCTACTTTTAGAGGTTTGCTGCATTATTCTCGAAAATCTTACTCCTGGTTGAGTTTTGAGAATTGACCTGGAATTTACTGTTCCATTTGACAGACTTTTATGTAGGATGAAGGAGACTGGATTAGTTAATGGGAGAGCTGACGATTTATTCCTCTAGTAACTATAATGTCATAAATTCTCAAAGTTCAAAGTGAAGGAAACATAATTCTTTTTTTGGCATACTGACCATCTGAGGTCAAATGTGTCAAATTACTAGCTATGGATAGAGTGTTGGATTTATACTTGTTAGGACCATTGACACATAATGGCAACTGGTGCTTTACCCGTTTTATCGACTTCTGCATTTACCTATTGTTAGCTCATTGAAGAATTTATGTTATAATAAAAACTATGAGATATGATTTGTTCATATTGACACTCCAATGAAGAGACTCTAGTTATTCTTTTATTATCTAAAATCCGAAGGTCCATTTTTGCAACATGAGAAGCAAACTCTTCAAATGTTTTAACTCTATTTACAGTTGGTCCTATAAAGTATAAATCTTAACATTCAACAAACAAAATTTGCTATTAATTCTAATTGATTGATCTCTAGCTTAAAAGCAAGTTTTTGAAATCACCATGCCACAAAGATATGCACGAGACATGTTTTTCCATATCAATGTATAGAAAGAGACATGTATATAAGCTTTGCTAGTAGTTACTCCCCGCACAATTTCCTTCCCTGAGCAAGCCTAACTTCTTCTTATGATATAGATGATTTATCTCTAACGGACTTCTAGGCTCATCAGTTTCTTCATAGGGGAAAAACTTTTTTTTCTCGGTCACTTTTCGAACTAAGGAGATTGCAACCCACCTTCATGGAAGAGTTTTGTGAATTAACTAGCTTTTTAGGTAAGTTTTGTCCACCTACGGTGGAACTATTGGGAAGGAGAACCTTCTCTATTTTCATTCCAAAGAAGAGGTTGACTTTTATAAGTTGAAATAAATGAGATGGGAGAAATTGGACTAGCACAAATAGACAAGTGGTTACCTGATGTTACTAACGAAGTAACAAGGACTATGTTATAAAGTGGAAGTTGTCTGATTCATGAGAATCTTGTGAGTGTGACTAAATACATGCTCCAGCTCCCATTTAGATGGAGTGGTATAAAACGGAACACCTCCCCTGACATAGTGCTAAGGTTTTTAATGGGTAATTATGCTAGAGATCAATATCAACAACATCAATGATGGGGAAGGGGCAGATTTATCATGTTCGGCACTCCTCAAAATGTGTTGTCTAATCATAGTATGTTGAACTTCCTTTAAGGTGGGGGTTACAACACATGAATTATGTCAGTTGGTGGGCTCCACACCCGTATCCTTTGTACTGGGCAATTGCTGACTCTATCATTTAGGGATGAGCTCCAGTCATTTAAAGTGGAACCATTCTTTGGACAAGGAGTTAACATCCCCCTGAATCTGTAAGGGTATTTCAAGCAGGGGCATTTGAAGTTAGACATGTTAGGCAGGACATTATGTGGTCTGGGCCGCATACTAACCCGTCCGTATATACTGCATATTAAGTCGACCTTCTAAAAGAGGCTGCATTAGACTTTAGACTTTTTTTTGTTCTTGGACCTTGTTCTACTCTTTTATAGTAGTATGTGTGACTTATACGAGATGATTAGAGCTTGAATTGTTGCCTTGTGTAGATGCTACTATGCTAGTTTTTTGTTATCAAATATTCTCTTAATATATGCATATGCCTTGTGTGGGAGTCCGGTTTCCTAAACATTGGAATTAGGCAGTGAGTGTCAAGTATATGGATGTAATCTCACATGCTTATGAGCTTTGTCCCTCGTTCAAAGATGCCTCAATATGTGCACGAGACCTGAGGAAAATTTCCTGCCTTCACAGGCAACACTAAAATTTTTAGAAAATGTGGTTAATGGGATGTCGTCTTAATCCTATGGTACATGAAATCATGAGTTGATATCTGCCGAGCTTAGGTTAGTAAAATGTAGTCACCTTAGTTGGCATATGTATGCTTTTTTTTCCATAATGTCATTTTGGTGGAGGTTACCTCTTTTTTT
Source organism: Ottelia alismoides (assembly GCA_037367405.1). NCBI lineage: Eukaryota > Viridiplantae > Streptophyta > Magnoliopsida > Alismatales > Hydrocharitaceae > Ottelia > Ottelia alismoides. The sequence continues at coordinate 172,162 of JAZKJV010008926.1, read as the reverse complement.
ATGGACCCTGCAACGTAAGGCCATAGACAGAAGGAGAAAATTTGTGCCATTCTATCCAATTTGACTGAAGTACCTTATGTGTGGTAGTCCACTGTAGCCAAGTAAAGATAGCTCCCCGACACTGGTAAACACGGTTTTTGTCCCTTTGATTTTCTGTGGTAGTCCCAGTTAAATCGTGTTACAAAATCACAACAATGTACTATATTCTTTTTTTTAATAAAATCAATACTTTCACATATGATATCCTTTTTGAGAACAAATATGCCCAAACTGTCATCCATGTTGAAGAGTATATGAATGTTTATATGCATGGATGATACCATGAACGTGGATTAGTTACAGCACACATGTGAATCAAGAAATAACAAGTTGCACAACTTTAGAAATAGATGTGCACCTAAGATCATTTATCATGCATTGATTTTGTGTACCTAGCTAATGTCTGAAGGTGCTCAGATTGTGCTTCATTGAAGTGCAAAATTTTACACGAGGATAGCACTTGATGCTTAAATAACTGTGAACCCCAGCTCTCTCTGATTAAGGAATGGCCTTGCAAGTATCTCCAATTTGCATTGCCACTATGCTTGATTTACACTCCATGCCTGATCATGCTTTCTAGTCCACAGCTGCGCCTGAAGTGTGTCATTTCAGGGTTTAGCCTCTACAAACTACTTTGGTGCCTTGTACTCTTTTTTTTGAAGGAGTGAATAAATGATGAGAGGAATCTGGTGGTGTTTAGGAGGAAGACGGAGGAAGACCATGTTTATAAATCTCAGTTGGTTCAGATAAATCAGAGAAGTATCTCAAAATGTAGACAGAACAAGGGAAAAGGTGCCGTTGGAATTCACAGTTCTGTTGAGGAAATGTTTTGATAAATATCATTTGCAGATTACACTGGTTAGCAGGCAAGATAAGAGATGGAGTTGACATGAAGCCTTAAGCCTTTTGGAAGGCTTATCAGTAGAACAAGACGGAATATATAGAATGTAAGGTCAATGGCAAAGAAGTTAGGGACGTGACAGGTAAAACCTGGAACACATTTTATTCTGAAGTATTCTTCCAAATACTCAAGTTTGATCTTTCAAGAGGAACTTCAGGTGCTCTATGTAGAAGAAGATACCTTTGAAGTTCGGAGGTAAATACCATAAAATTGCAGTAATAGATGTCATGCTTTATGAAAATAAGTGTTTTGACAGCTAGCTAAAAACAAGTTTGGAGAATATCTTTAACTGAGAGGAAGATACTCCAATGGATTTGTAACGGCGCAATGGAGCATTAGATATGCAATGAGAGCATCAAATAAAAGGTTGGTATGCTATATAAAAGATTAAATGAGATATCATCACTTAAGGTGGTTTGGACAGTGCAAAGGTCATCTAGTGCTCCAGATCCCAAGTGTGAGAAGTTGGAAGAAAGGCCTTGAAAGAGGGGATGGGAAAGACCAATGAAATGTTGAATAACTGTTAAGAAAGATATGGCTTTTTGGATTTCTAGATACGATCCAGATTATATTTGTTTGGAAGCAAAAATTCCCATCTAGCCAACCCCACTTAAAGTGAAAAGAAGGCTTAGAAATAGTTATTTTATATTCATTCTAGTTGGGACATGAGTGTATATTGCATTGGCCATAAATATGTAACTTTTGAGAAATTTCATGGCAAATATAATTTGATATAGCTTTTGATAGCTAGTTATTTTCATCGAGATACTTGTTCTTGTAAACATAAGATGGACAAAATTCCTTAAGCAATATCATCATGGATGTACAAGACCTGAGGTTTTATAATTACATCAAAATATTCAAAACTGGACTGCACATGTCCATTCTAGAAATGATACCCGGTCTGATCAGGCAGGCCAATCATGCAGATTGAGTTTGATAAAAACAAAAACTGGGCCATCCTTTAAGTTAATTAAGAGGGGCGTCGGGGACTCATCTACCACTTCTGGAAGACAACTTTGAGGAGGAGATTTGGTAGAACTATATTCACTTCTCACTGCAAGTGTGCAACCTATTTGGAGCCAATGTCACATGTTGTCGTTGTCTTTTTTGTCAGAGCATCCGACATGATTGAATTAATTTAATTTAATTTTTGTTAAAATTCAATTTCAATAGGAAAGTTTATTTTTTATGTTACTTCTTTCTCTATTTATTTTTTGCTACATGGTACTAATATTCGGCGATTATTGTTTTTTCTCAAAGAAAAAGGTGTTGACAATTTAAACTCATAACACCAGCCTGCGATGAATCCAGGAGATTGCATTCCTCAGTTTATTTCTGCATTCACATATTTCTATTATTCATTATTTCCATGCACAATTCCAAAAAACAACTTTGTCACTATTTGTATTCATCAAAAATTATGCAATATAAATTCTTTAATTTTGGATTAACACTGAGAACGTTATAAATTCCATACATTAACATGGTTGAACAATTTTCTCAAATAAATATACAAGTCAAATCAGGTAAGAAAGATGGAATGAACTTACACCGAGAACTTGATAATTTTTCATGATTTCAAATCTTTTGGTTGCTATTATACATTTATTTAATTGTTTGTTTGATTTATTACAAACCACAATGCACTTAAGTTTGCGACTTCACTTATGTGTGAGGTTTGGCATAATTTCCTTTGCATGTTTATCTGTATTACACATATTTTTTACATAGCTGAAGTTTTCCGCCTGTCTTACCCAAATATGCATTTGTCTATGCCAGGAACTATGTTGTTCAATTTGTCCTGGAACTCAAGATTCAGCAGGCTAATGACAAGATGATGACTCAGTTTGTAGGAAATTTTGTGGAACTTTCAAAAAACAAATTCAGCAGTAATGTGGTGGAAAAGTGTCTGAAGTGGTGTCCCGATTATCGGAGTGTTATCATAAACGAGTTGCTATCCACATCCAACTTCTCTGAGTTGCTGCAGCATCAGTATGCTAATTACGTCATCCAGTCTGCGCTTTCACATGCCAAGGTCTGATTACCACTGCACTTCCTGTACTTTTCTCCATATATTCACGCATACATGAAGGAACTAAGTTTTCGAACATCTCATGCTTAATCTACAGGGGCATCTCTACCACTCGATGTTACGTGCAATCGAACCACACGAGCCGTCTCTTGCAACCAGCCCTTACTGCAAGCGGATATTTTCAAGGTCTGCATTCAGGAAATGATGTATACCCTGATAATGGCAGAAGCGCCGGTGTTGTTGTCCCATGTCCAGTTCTTGCTTCTTACATTATTGTAACCCCATCTTCTTTTGTTCAAGAATCTAGAGTTGCTGCTTTCTAGGTACTATAGGATGCATGTAGCTTCTTTCTATGCTGTAGGATGTGCTCCTCTGTAAAATAAGCAAATTTTGCTTTCTGTTTGAGATTTGAAATGCAGACAATCTACTATCTTAACGTGCCTGCATATAGCTTTTTACTCCTATGATATAGCTTGTAAAGGGCAGTTGTATATTGCCCAAAAATTCTTGCAATGTGATTTGGATCCAGACAGGACGTTATATATCGAGAGGTTATACCTTCTCTATGAGATTTTGACTGTTGACGTCCATTTGGAAGTGGGCATGGATCAACTTTAAGGTGCGTTTGCTCTTGTTCCCGAATGCTTACTGGACTGGTAGTTATGTTATTTGATGCATTTCCAATCATCGGGTTACGTGGTTGGTTCCGTGCAATGTTATTGCCAGGATACTATATCTGTATGGAGGGGTTGCAATTTTCTCTCCAAATATAATGATACTCCTCGCAACCTCTGTGAGTGGACCACATAGTCGCACTGCTCCTCTCCCCATTCTTTGTTCTCCTCTCGGTTGAGCCATATGAGTGGGGACGTGGGCGGCTATGTCTACCTACGTGCATGCGGACATGCGAACATAGGGATCCCGATCCGACTCCAGACCCATTCCACCACCCCACTCCAGCAAGATCCACTCCACCTCCCACTGCCGCTCCCCCGATCTCCACCACACAGATTTATTCCCGGCCCGCTCTCACCGTCTCTCTTTACGCTCGGTGGCTTTGCCCACACATGGCATCGCTGCTACACCCACCTTTGGTAGTCGTGATAGCAGCGACGGGAAAAGGAGGGGGGAGGTTGTTCGTTGCGGCAGTGACGGGTCGTGGGAAGGGTTGGGTGTGGGGGCAAAATTAGGGGGGAGGTGCTCATTGCGGCGGCGATGGCAGGTGGAGGGAGGGATATGGGGAGAGCGTGGGTAGGAGGTCTGCCTAAGGAAAATAATAGAAATAGCATCTCATGGATAATGAGAATCGATAGATTCTGACTCATCCTTTCCAAATGCAACATACAACTCTGCGCTGTAAGAGCATCTTTCAACAAAAGGATCATCTAAGATGATCATCTCATGGCTATTGAGAATAAATCAAATCAAATTGGTTTTATTTTTTAATTCTTTGGACTTGCTTCTCAGAAACCAAAGTCGAAAAGGGAGTGGGGGAAGGAAGAGGGGCAGGTGATGGTTGTCATGGCATGGGTGGCAGGTCGAGGAAGGGGTTGGGAGTTGAGGGAGGAGAAGTGGGAAGGTGGTGGCTGTTATGGAGACAATGATGACCGAGGAAGGGACTGGGGTTCAGTGAGGTAGAGATGGGTGGGGACAAGGGAGGAGGCATGATAGGGGGAGTAGAAGTGATAAGGTGGTTGGTGGTTGCCATGGCGACGACGATGACCGAGGGAGGGATTGGGGGTCAGTGAGGTAGAGATGCGAGGGGGAAAGGGTTGGGGGAGAAGAAGGGGGGATATGTGTTGGTAGTGGCGATGATGACAGGTCGAGGAGGGATTGGGTACCTATAATTTAAAAAACTAAAAAATCATATAAAGAAATATATGTAGAGGGTATGAGTGTGGTCATTTTTCAAGGTTCTACATATAATTTAAAACTATAGAGCCAACTAACAAAGTGGAAATGACCAATCATAAATACAACTAAAAATAATAATCCTAAATGAAATATAGATTTATCAACAGATCTTTTTTTTGTAAGAATGGGTCACAAGCTTACCACGTACATTTGTAGTTTTGCAATACATTTATTGTAAGAGCTTGGCTTTTTTGCATACTACTACTAAACAACTTGAGCTTAATCATTTTGAGCAGTGGTCAACGGATCTAGTTAGTTCCACAACAAGGACGTTGTGAATATAACTGGAGGAGATCGTAACACACACCTTAAACATAATCTCCACATCTAGTAATCGTTGTATGAGAGTGGGATAAGTAGTGATGAGGACTAGTTGGGCCCAAGTATTCCTCAATGATGGCTTGGGCATGGGACGTTGCACTTATAACATCAAATTGGTTTATATTGAAGGGAGGCAATCATGCCTTGCACATCACGGAAGCTTGGAGATCGAAACACATCAGATCTAAGTAGACTAGTCGTACTAGTTGATGAAGCAATGGCATTTAAAAAATCTCGATGAAACATCTAAAAACATGGCTTGGGACCCAATCTATTTCATCAAGACCACACGAGTACATAATCATAATCTTCTAGTTTCTAAGAGAAGAGTTCTCATGTCTCAAGTACGATCCAATGGAGACATCACTTGTTGGCGTGTGGATGAGATGCATGCTTCCCGCAATCCAAAGAGATGATTTGAGCAGAGAACCTCATGATTTCGTCGCACGAAATCCACCCACCACCTTCTTCAAAGCACGAGGCGTCGAAGAAGATGAACAACCATGAGAGATCGATCCAGCATCATGACAGCAGCGCGATGACGATCGTGGACAACCCTAGGAGATGAATTTTTCAATTCTTGAAAATTCTCTTTCGTATTTCTTGTTATAACCTTAGAAAGCTAGAGTTTACCTCTCATATAAATATTGGATGATGAAGATGCACTCAAGATTGCCAACCATAATTAGGAGGACTATGAGTTGATAAATAAATTATCAATTCTAATTACAATCTAATCTCCAAGATTAAACACATGTGCTCCAAGATTACATGAAATCTTCTCATAAATAAAGACGGAATAGAGAGAGGGAGAGGGGGAGAGAGAGAGATACTATATAAAGGAGGGATGTCCACGACCAACTTGGAGCATCTATCTCCTCTTCTTTCCTAATTGGATGTAATTTTCAAAATTACACCCAAATCTTTATTTATTGATTTCTTTTTTAAATTGATTATTGTCAAATAATTCCAAATTATTTATGATAATTACAAGATCGTAGATAATTATGAATCATATTCATCCATCCAAAATTAAATGTAAATCTCATTCATATTCAATGCAATTCACGTAAATATTGAAATTATGAATCATATTCAAAATAAATTCTCTCTAGGATATTGTGGATCTCATCCACATTATCATGATCATTGTGGATAGTATTTTATACACATTATTCTCATCTTTGATAATTATATCCAGTTTAGACATTTTCAAATAATGTGAATCATATTCGCATTATTCATGCTAATTAAATATAATTTAAATATCAATATTTCTCTTTATTTTTCATTACTCATATATTTTTTGTAACTGGAGGATTCTTGAACTATTTCAAGAATTGTGTGCCTTCTCCGCAGATACTTAAAGATATTGGGACTTGTATAGTGAGATCTAATCTCATATCCAAATTTAAACAACCTCTCAGAGATGCATGATCATATCAGAAAGTACATACAATCTTCTCATTGCATCCAAATCCTATTCAGATGAACGTCCAACATTTGGACTAAGATTGGATAACTAGTCTACTGGGTAAAGTTACTAAAATCCAAACGGGTTTCATCACTCCCTCGGAATGGAAGCATCATAGTATACAATCGATTAAGATAAGATCTTGCATACTGGAAGACCTCGATTTAACCTGAAGTTTGGATCCCATTTTGGACCTCTCCTACAAGGATTTATCGTTAACTTTCTCATTCAATCATTGGGAGTTTGCATCGATCATATACTTTCGAAAATCATATATCATACCTTCAAATCCTATTTCATTTCCAAAACAAGATGACTAACACTGGAATTTGGTTTTTTATCCTAATATCTTATGAATGAGCTTATGTCTTTCGGATTAGTAGTGAAATGCATGTTCCCTTTGAGAGAGATCATATTACTTATATGTTCGTTTATGCACACTAGCTCGTTGGTTGTGTATATATTGATTAAGTTATCAACCTGATGATCAGCCTAATGTATATACTCGGATATATTGTAACACTCTAGTCAGGGGATGAGTACATGTATCGTGACAGCATACAACATAGGTCTTAGTTGTCTTGATCTTGTTACGCCAACTCTTCAACCCAACTCATCCAACACCTCTGAATCTTTATTTCTATGCAGGAGACCTACATCAAGAGGTTGATCGGATGTCAGTCTTTGGAGTAAGGATTGACATCTCTCAGGCTCGATATCCTTTCTTTATAATCAGTTGGCTATGTACGGTTGAATCCTCAATCTAACCCTCTAGATATTCATTCAACTATGCACCATCCTTTGTAATCAAATATTTAGATCAACATCTGTATGATATCAAGATGGGTACATAAACCTAATTGTATGAAGGGACCTATTATGCAAATTAGTTACTCTTCATTTCAGATTAAGGAGTGATTTACAATAACTTTTATTGCATAATAGCTCGTCATGAGCTCGCATGTCCAACAATCTCCAACTAACTCAAAGAACCATTAATGGGCTAATCTTTATACACATACTCATGTGCTAGCTAATCAATTATCTATATAGACAATAGCTTGGTTAGTTATCTGTCCCGAGAGATTATGTCAAGTTTTTTATAGACTTGTATATCTCTTGATAACAGTGCTCACATCCAATATGAATGTTGATATGCAACCGCTATTAAATCTTATTAAAGTAGTCACAGTGCATGCACTTGCTAGTTTTAACCTTTGGTACTGCAACTAAGTAGTTAACATACAAGTTGGGGATTTCTATTGTCATCTGAATATCCTTATGCATGTAGATCTCTATCTCCTTAGACTAAAATACAATCTTAAGTTTATCAAGGTATTCATAGATGGGACTTTGATATCACTATATTCTTAAGTCATTATATATGTTTTTATTATTGTAATTCAGTGTTTTATTCTCATAGTAGGATTGCTAACAGTTTACCACTCCCACTACATAGAAGATGGTTTTTTATGTATATCATGGCATACACCATGCAGGAGGCTTCCTACAGCTTTAGCATTCACATCCTCAACACTTTGAGGTGTTATTCCTTTAGATAGGTCAGTACCATATCTTAAGCGAAAGAAGCCTTCCTTAGAATTTCCTACGTGGGATCTTTCTAAGGTGTACCTGTTGTAAAAAGCGTCATCAGCATACATATATAAATCCGATTTTCAATAGGGTTCTAGAAAAAATCAATGTATGTATGCATCCAGATCATCATTGACAAGAAAAATATCTGTTTTGAAAACATATGCATATTAAAGCAAGGGGAAAATCCGGAAACAAACATCACGACAAACAATGCGACAATGAAAAAGAGAGAGTTAGAGGTCACAACCGAAGCGTCCAGTTGTAGGAATCCCCTTAGAGAGACAGCACCCCCCACTTTACCAGCACACAGGGCCTTGACATGCCGCTCCCAAGGTTCGAAGGTTCCACGCTTGTCGACGGTACGTACCGTGCTTGAGCATCCTCGAAAGTAACCTCCGTAGACAAATCCCGAGATCATAAGAGGGAGAAGAGAGGCGGTGGAAATGAGAACTCTGTATGTATGTTCATAACCCTCGCCCACGACTTTAAGAGATACTTAAAGCCTTCCGGGCGGTTACGCATCGTGAGAGGATAAAGGGACATGTTCCTTGGAATTCAAATGTGCGGTTACACAAAACTGACCCAGTCTTCACGCCACGCCACTCCACACCGCAGCCACAGCTGCGCCCGAGCCCGAGCTCAGCTCGAGCTTGAGCCTGACCCGGCCCGACGCTGTGCGACGCGAGCGGACGGGCACGCATGTCTGTGTGCGCGCGTGTGTGGTGGTCCAAAGTCCTCTTAAGTCTGTTTCCAGACTAGTCGCAGGATTTCCCATATAAAAATCAAGTGCCAGTTTTGACTCTCGATGATGTGGGACTAAACAACACCCCACATGGTTGAAATATTGAATTCCATGAATTGAGATACATTAATACAACTTGATATTGACCATCAAATTGCATCAAAATATCATAACAATGTTAATTCCAACAATCCCCCACGAATTCACTGTTGAAACACGGATAACCAAAAATCTTGGGTTTCCACACTCTGCTTTCAGTAAAGGTACCTTCCGGTTTGAACCTTTATCTGAGTAGTCCCCGTTCACCATCACAGGAATAAAGTGAACTGAGTCTTGAACTTTAATCCTTTGATGTATTGGTATCGAGTAGTAACAACAGAGTGAAGTCTATGGTGACAATCTTTTGGTTTTTGTGCTACTACTGGCCATGCACCCCACCCTGTTTCATGAGTATGTTAAGGATAAACCCTCATACTTTATCTGAGGCCCATAGAAATACTCATATAGGTGGCATTTGTGATGACCCTGATTCCCAGTCGTCGGATCCTCCCATATCCGGATCAAGTTACTCAGCAATAATTTATTCAGCAATCACAACTAACAATCAAGAACAAGCTGCAAATAAAAATACTCAGAAGGAAGTATTTCAACACTTTTTCATTCACAAAATACAGTTCACATGATTCACTGTCCTACTATAACCATTACATGCGCAACAGCTGGAAGGAAATACACAGAAAGATTAGTAACTACCTTACAAAGAAAAACTATTGTGGTTGGCTGGATGTCTACTATGTAAGTTGGCTGGATTACTAAAGTCCTTGCGATGGATCACCAATACCTGTTAGGTTTTCCATAAATAATAGGATAAAAATTAGCGAATGCTAAGTAACGAAGAAGAGAAAAGCAAACAAATTGTGTAATTTTTTAAAACTTGTTATCACACAAAGTTTCATTCCTTTTCATTAGTTTAAGTCTTATTCCTTTCTATTTCACGTCAGGGATTAGTCCAGGGAATTATCTCACCACTATATGGACTCCGAAGCTGTGGACACTTCAGGATTGGAGATTGTGTTGATCTTGGTAAGCTTATGCCGCCACACGTCGCCTCAACCAATCCTCCAATACTACCCTGACAATTTTCTTTTCTTTTATTAATCAGGGTCTCAAGCCCTCGGCTTGGCAAACAAAGGAGTACACCGTCCTCGAGGACTCGGTTACTTAAAACCTTATGCTAACATTAATCATATAACCTAGTGGCTTTAAATACTTGTTATTGTGACCCAGCTGCTATCCAACCACTCGTGCCTCCACATGGCACGACTACATCTTCCGTCGTTCAACTCGAAGATATTGGCATCTGGTACCATGTGTTGCAAATTATTTATTTCATGCACACTTATCATAATATGGCAATCGTGTACCACCTAGGTAGGGCCACGCCAATACGGGTTCCTTCCGACAAATCTACAGGTTGCATGCCCGGCATGTAGTTCTACTCTCTGTCATCCTTAACGTGACATACCATCCTTTTCAGGATCCAACTTAGTACACATCAATTCCCGTGATGTAATTCTTCCGTTAGGCCTTAAAATTGTATATTCCTCAATATTGAATATAGCTCCACATATACATTAATTCATATTTATATATACCCATATTTAAGCATATGATAACTCCCAAACCCTATCTTTCCAAGCCACTGCATCAATTTGATGCTTAAGCCTTATTTTAGTAGGAATCAGAAAGCAACTTTCCATATTATCTCAAAAATAACTAAACTTAGGGTTCTTCATAGCGAAGAACATAGAATCAGGAATTTTAAAATCTTGTATGAAAACCCAACAACAAAAGGAAGGATTTCGTTACCTAATCGAGCTCTCTCCCTTGTGTGTGGTGCTTTATCATGATTCTCTTTCAAAGGATGATTTATAGATCCTGTAGTGATCGAATTTCATTTTCGTATCAAAAACGCTAAGAACGTGTCAAGAACGCGAAGAACGAACGAAGAACATGAAGAACGCGAAGAACACACGAAGAACACGAATAACATATTTTCTCTTGAAATTTCAGCAGAGCTTCCCCTTATACTGGGTGATATTTCTAGGAAACGTTCGGCAGAGTTTCCCCTTATGAAAATTTCGGCAGAATTTCCCCTTATACAGAGTGATATTTTAGGAAAATTCCGGCAGAGTTTCCCCTTATATTGGGACATATTTATAAAAAAACAGAAAGAGTTTCCTCTATAAAATCACTGAAAGGAAACAACAAGGAAACTGAACACGAATCGAAAACTTGGCTCACGAAGCAACTAAGAGATAATCGTACATTCCTCCTCTCCATTCTCCCGACAGCGCTTCGCTAGCACTCCTTCCTCGCCTCCCACTCCTCCTCCCGTCCTCTTGACCCTATCCCTTGGGGGGGTGGTGGTAGTGGAAATCATAGAGAATGAATGCGTAGGAGGCTATTTATAGGCTCCAGAAAACCGCAAACCATGGTTAGAAAACCATGGTTTAGACCTTAATCGCGGTTAGTGGCCCATGGTTTGGGACAAAACTTATCCAAAACTTAGGGCTTAAGTTAGAATATTCCAGAGGATTCTAGATTCGCTAATGACGCTTAATTAACACTAATCGTGATTAACTTTCACTAATCATGATTAAACTTTTTGGCTTAGACTTATCTTTTGCTAACTATTGATTAATGTTCGCTAATGGTCATTAGTGGTTTTCAATCCGTCATTAATTTCTATAATCACAATTAATCAATCTTAATGACGATCATTAAGGTTTGATGGCATCTTAAGCCTCATTACTTCTCTTTCTTCCGAAAATCATAACAAATCAAAATGAAGTCTAATTCACACGAAATGAATTCTGTTGATTTCCTCTTGACGAGCCGGATCTTGTGATATAGGATCTGATATACGGCTAAGTTCGTAACTTTACAATTATAACAACCTTAAAGAAAGTCTCGTCCTCGAGACTAGAAATGCATGCATAACAATCTTAAAGAGGATTGAAAACATAACAACTTGAAAGAGAATGAACGTAATTTCATTTATAATAAAGATAGACACAATACATAATGTTATCACTCAAACAAATAGGGGTATTTCTCTCTCATTTCCGCCTCAGGTTTTCATGTGGCTTCTTCAAACTCTTGGTTCCGCCACAATACTTTAACTAGAGGCACCTCTTTATTCCTCAACTTCTTGATATCTCTATCTAGTATTTCCACAGGTATTTCTGGGTATGTCAAGTCTGTCTCAACATGTAAATCATCATAACTTATCTTATGCTTTGAATCCCTAGTGTACATTCTTAGATTTGATACATGAAAAACATCATGTATTACCGAAAGATGTGGAGGAAACGCAAGTCTATATGCAACTTTTCCAATCCGCTAAATGATTTCAAAGGGACCCACGAACATGGGTCCCAACTTTCCACGCAAGCCAAACCTTTGAACTCCCTTCATAGGCGATACTTTGAGGAATACAAAATCTCCTATTTCAAACTCAAGATCTTTTCGCCTGACATCACTATAGCTTTTCTGGCATCTTTGAGTAGTCAACAGTCTCTTTCGAGCAAGCTCTATAGCTTCCCGTGTCTCTTGAGTCTATTTGAATCATAAAGGTTATGTATCCCAACCTCTTGCCAACATAGAGGAGTAGTACACCTACGTCCATATAGTGCTTCAAATGGTGCCATGCCAATAATTGCATGGTAACTATTGTTGTAGGTGAATTCTGCAAGAGACAAATGTTTAATCCATGATCTCTTACATTCTAAGGCACACGCTCGTAGCATATCCTCTAGTGTCTGAATCGTACTTTCTTACTGATCGTCTGTTTGTGGATGATATGTTGTGCTTAGGAATAGTTGTGTACCTAAAGCTTTCATGAAGTTCTCCCAGTAATAAGAGGTAAATCGTGAATCTCGATCGGAAACTACTTCCTTTGGAATATCATGGAGATGAAACACATGTGTAATATATAACTCAGCAAGTTGGTCTGGAGTGAAAGATAAGCTTGTTGGAATGAAGTGTGCTACCTTGGTCAGACGATCTATTATAACCCATGTACTATCTTTCCTACCATTCGTTTGAGGTAAGCCAGTAACGAAGTCCATGGAAATGCTTTCCCATTTCCATTCAGGTATAGGGAGGGGTTGCAATAATCCTTGTGGCTTTTGGTGTGAAGCTTTTACCTGCTGGTAGGTAAAACATGAATTCACGAACTCAGCAACATCCTTCTTCATTCCTGGCCACCAAAAATTTGAACGAAGATCCTTATACATCTTTGTAATTCCATGATGAATAGATAATTTAGAACAATGCGCTTCACATAAGATGTATTTCCTCAGTTCAGGTGTGTTTGGTACACAAACTCTGTGATCGTTATATAGTAACCTATCTTGTATCTAAAATCCCTCTATCTCATTCTTCTCAGGTTGTTGTCTCAAGTCTTTAAAGATCGTATCATCCTCCTGACCTTTCTTTATTCTATCCCAGATTTCTGGTTTGTATCGGTGAGGAATAGTTATAGTATCAGCACTACTATTAAATGGTTTCCATTCACTCAATGTTGATAGTAAACCCCATAAGTGGATAGCACTCACCAACCCATGTGAATAAGTTCTTCTATTAAGGGCATCTGCTACAAAGTTCCCCTTACCGGGGTGGTAGGAGATGGTGCAATCATAGTCCTTCAATAGCTCTAGCCACGGTCTTTGTCTCATATTAAGCTCATTATGATTAAACATATATTTCAAGCTTTTATGATCAGTGAAGATTTCAAAAGTAATACCATAGAGGTAGTGTCTCCATATCTTTAAAATGAAAACTACGACAGCTAATTCAAGGTCATGTGTCGGGTAGTTTTTCTCATGTGTCCTGAGTTGTCGCGATGCATACGCAACTACCTTATCATGTTGTATAAGAACTGCCCCAAGTCCTTTAGATGTATCAGTGTACACTGCAAATCCTTCAGTTCCATATGGTAGAGTAAGGATAGGTGCAAATGTTAGGCATTCTTTCAGTGTCTGAAAACTAGTTTCACATGCATCAAACCATATGAATGGAACTTCCTTATGAGACATCCTAGTTATTGGCAATGCTATTCGTGAAAAGTCCTTCACAAATCCTTGATAATACCTAGCTAAACCCAGAAAAGATCGTATTTCTGTGACAGTCTTCGGCCGTTCCCAACTTATCACCGCACTAACCTTTGCAGGATCAACTGATATACCTGCCTCTGAAATAACATGTCCTAAGAAGGATACTTCAGTCAACCAGAAGTCACATTTGTTGTATTTAGCATACAGTTTGTTCTTCCTTAGTGTTTCGAGTGTCTGCCTGAGATGGTGTTTATGTTGGTATTTATCCTTGGAGTAAATAAGCACATCATCAATGAAGACTACTATAAAGTGGTCTAGGAACTCCCTGAATACTCGATTCATGAGATCCATGAAGGTCGCTGGGGCATTTGTCAGTCCAAAAGGCATAACTGAAAATTCATAATGTTCGTATCTAGTTCGAAAAGTTATCTTGGGAATATCTGTCTCTTTAATTTTCAACTGATGGTATCCAGATCTTGAGTCAATCTTGGAATACACAGTTGAACCATGTAACTTGTCAAAGAGATCATCTATTATTGGTAGAGGATACTTATTCTTTATTTTCTTCTTGTTTAGATGTTTATAGTATATGCACAACCGTATCGACCCATCCTTCTTCCTTACAAACAAAACAAGTGCACCCCATGGTGAAGTACTAAGACGGATGAAGCCTTTGTCTAACAGTTCTTGTAGCTGTACCTTTAACTCCCGTAACTCTGCTGGTGCCATCCTATATGGAGGAATAGAGATTGGTTGAGTATCTAGTATGATAGAGATTTCAAATTCTTCCAGGTAATTCTTCTGGAAATATCAGGAACCTCGCACACTATAGGCACATATTCTATCATTCTATCTAACCATGATATAGTGGATACATAAGCTAAATAGCTTTGACACCCTTGTTCTAACAGTTGTTGAGCCTTAAGAGTAGAGATGTATTTGACATCATCACTGGATGTCTTTCCAATAAGTTGGAACTCTATCAAGTTAGGAATGTGAAAAGCTATTGTCTTCTGGAAACAATCAAGGCATGCATGATGCCTTTCTAGCCAATCCATCCCCATGATGAGATCAAAATAACTCATTTCGATAAGTAGCAGATAAGCAAGTGACTGATGTCCTGCAATCTGTCCCACGTAGTCATCTAAGATCTTCTTGAATTATAATTGACCTCCTGGTTCCTTACTCAGATAATGATTTTGTGCTTTTATTGGAATCTTATCCTTACAATAGGGATCAAATATTCTCCTCCTTTTCTTTTTTTGTATGCCTATGAAGCATCTCCTCCACTGCTCCTCCAAATGGAGTAGGGGCAGATAAATTCTATGGACTGATGGTATATAGACTCTTTCTTGTGAGGGTGAATAGAACCCTCAACTTTAGCGTCCACGGGTCTGGATGACTTTGATCTCTCGTTGTGGCATTAAATCTTTGCTCTAATGCCTATTACCCTTGACCCATCTCATGTGTCATCACTATCATAGCCGCTAATTACCTAGACACATATTGGTCTGCCATAATCTTGGGATGAGTCAAGGCCAAAGGTTAGGTCCTATGCGTTTTAACATTATGTACATAAGGGACAATGACTTGTGAATGGTGTTGCAGTCACTTATTAAGATCAAAGGATCTTAAGACAAACTTAGTTTCTAAATATTGCTCATAGTTATTAATTAATGAATAAATTACTGGAGTAACTATGCTATGATACCGATCTGTGACGACCCCGATTCCCGACCGTCGGATCCTCCCATATCCGTATTGGGTACTCAGCAATAATTTATTTAGCAATCACAACTGACATTCAGGAACAGACTGCAATTAAAAATACTCAGAAGGAAGTATTTCAACACTTTTCCATTCACAAAATACAGTTCACGTGATTTATTGTCCCACTATAACCATTACATATACATCAGCTGGAAGGAAATAAACAGAAAGATTACTAACTACTTTACAAAGAAAAGCTATTGTGGCTGGCTGGATGTCTACTATGTAAGCTGATTGGATTACTAAAGTCCTTGCGATGGCTCACGGATACCTGTTGGGTTTTTGATAAACCATACGATAAAAATTAGCGAATGTTAAGTAACGAAGAAGAGAAAAGCAAACAAATTATGTAATTTTTCAAAACTTGTTATCATAAAAAGTTTCATTCCTTCTCATTAATTTAAGTCATGTTCCTTTCCATTCCATGTCAGGGATTAGTCCAGGGAATTACCTCACCACTATGTGGACTCCGAAGCTGTGGATACTTCGAGATTGGAGATTACGTTGATCTTGATAAGCTTATGTCGCCACACGTCGCCTCAACCAATCCTCCAATACTACCCTGACAAATTCCTTTTCTTATATTAATCAGGGTCTCAAGTCCTCATCCTGGCAAACAAAGGAGCACACTGTCCTCGAGGACTCGGTTGCTTAAAATCTCAGGCTAACATTTAATCATATAACCTAGCAGCTTAAATACATGTTATCATGACCCAGCCGCTATCCAACCACCCATGCCTCCACATGGCACGACTACATCTTCCATCATTCAATCCGAAGATATTGGCACCCGGTACCACGCATCGCAAATTATTTATTTCATGCGCACTTATCATAATAGGACAACCGTGTACCATCTAGGTAGGATCGTGCCAATACGGGTTCCTTCCGACAAACCTATAGGTTGCATGCCTGACCTGTAGTTCTACTCTCAGTCATCCTTAACATGACACGCGATCCTTTTCAGGATCCAACTTAATACACATCAATTCCCATGATGTAATTCTTCATTCATGCATCCAGATTTCATATTCCTCAATATTGAGTATAGATCCACATATATATTAATTCATATCTATATATACTCATATTTATGCTTATAATAACTCTCAAACCTTGTGTCTCCAAGCTACTGCATCAATTTGATGCTCAACCCTTATTTTAGTGGGAATCACAAAGCAACTTTTCATATTATCTCAAAAATAACTAAACTTAGGGTTCTTCATAGTGAAGAACATAAAATCAGGAATTTCAAAATCTTGTATGAAAACCCAATAACAAAAGGAATGATTTCGTTACCTAATCGATCTCTCTCCCTTGTATTTAGTGCCTTATCGTGATTCTCTTTCAAAGGACGATTTATAACTTCTGAAACGATCGAAATTTATTTTTGTATCAAAAACGCCAAGAATTTGCCAAGAACGCGAAGAACGAAAGAAGAACGAACGAAGAACACGAAGAACGTGAAGAATACACGACGGACACGAATAACACGAAGATATATTTTCTCTTGAAATTCAGCAGAACTTCCCTTTATACAGAGTAATATTTCTAGAGAAATTTCAGTAGAAT
The DNA here is from genome assembly GCA_037367405.1 of Ottelia alismoides. NCBI lineage: Eukaryota > Viridiplantae > Streptophyta > Magnoliopsida > Alismatales > Hydrocharitaceae > Ottelia > Ottelia alismoides. The sequence continues at coordinate 154,678 of JAZKJV010008926.1, read as the reverse complement.
TTCCCCTTATATTGGTGATATTTCTAGGAAAATTTTGGCAGAGTTTCCCCTTATACAGAGTGATATTTTTAGGAAAATTCCGGTAGAGTTTCCCCTTATATTGGGATATATTTCTAAAAAACAGAAAGAGTTTTCTCTGTAAAATCACCGAAAGGAAACTGAACATGAATCGAAAACCGAGCTCACGAAGCAACTAAGAGAGGATCGTACCTTCCTCCTCCTCGTTCTCCTGACAACGCTTCGCTAACGCTCCTTCCTTGCCTCCCACTCCTCCTCCCGACCTCTCGACCCTAGCCCTTGGGGGGTGGTGGTGGTAGTGGAAATCATAGAAAACGAATGGGTAGGGGGCTATTTATAGGCTACAGAAAACTGCCAATCATGGTTAGAAAACCATGATTTAGACCTTAACTGCGGTTAATGGCCCATGGTTTTGGCCTATGGTTTTGGCCAAAACTTATCTGAAACTTAGGATTTAAGATAAAATATTCCAAAGGATTCTAGATTCGCTAATGATGCTTAATTAACGCTAATCATGATTAACTTTCACTAATCACGATTTAACTTTTGTGTCTTGCTTATCTTTTGCTAACTATTGATTAGTGTCTGCTAATGGTCATTAGTGACTTTCAATCCATCATTAGTTTCTTTGATCACGATTAATCAGTCTTAATGACGGTCATTAAGCTTTAATGACATCTTAAGCCTCCTTACTTCTCTTTCTTCTGAAAATCATAACAAATCAAAACGAAGTCCAATTCACACGAAACAAATTCTGTTGGTTTCCTATTGACGAGCCGGATCTTGTGATATATGATCCAAGAGACGGGCAAGTTCGAGGCTTTGCAGCATTCTCCAAGGATGCACTGCTCACATCCTACTTATAAAAGCTTGAATCCATTAAAAGCATAATGCTCAACCTTTTCCTCCAGTTTTCAGGCACTCGACTTTTCAGGGATAGGAATCGCATGCAAAGTATTGCATAATGAGTGCCAACCAGTTCTCCTTGCAGCTTCTTTTCCCTTTGAACCTATTTTGTGGGATCTCCACTCATTTAGGTTGGGTTGTTACTGCGGGTGAACTCTCGGTGGGTTTCAGCCCCATCCCAAGTCTGGATTTTTGGACTAAAGACCTATTAAGTCCTTTTGTAAGTGGATCTGTCGTGTTATCTTTGGTACCAACAAATTCCACGGCAATCACTCCAGAAGACACCAAATCCCTAATAGACTTAAGTCTAATTTGGATATGTCTTCTAGTTTTCTGATTGTACTTTGAACTCTTTACCTTTGCAATAGTAGCCATGATATCACAATGTAAAGAAATTGCAGGTATCGGCTTACCCACCATGGACATCTCAGAGAGAAGTTCCCTAAGCCATTCAGCCTCTATACCTGTTGTGTCCAAAGCACACAGCTCTGCATCAAAAGTAGACCGAGCCAAGATGGTATGTTTCACAGACCTCTAGGAGGCTACATCGCCTCCAAGGGTAAATACATACCCAGTCAAACCATTACTCCCGGAGTCCTCCATTTGACCAATCCAACTTGCATCACTATATCCTTCTAAGACGGGAGGATATTTACCATAATGCAGTCCAAGAGGTGTGGTACCCTTAAGGTACTTCAACACTCGATCTAAGGCCTCCCAATGAGTACGGTCAGGATAACTCGGATATCTACTCAACTTTGTGACTGTAAATGAAATATTAGGTCGAGTACAGTTCACAAGATACATCAAGCTTCCTATAATCTGGGAATATCATATATGTGCTACAGGTACTCCACTCTTGTTCTTGCAAAGGAGTTTAGATGAATCATAAGGACTGCGTACAGATTTACAGCTCGGATAGCTAAATTTTTCAAGAACTTTTTCAGTATAATGTGACTGAGACACATCTATCTCATTAGTAGATCTAATCAGTTTGAGCCACAAAATCACATTTGCAACTTTAAAGTCCTTTATCTCAAATTTATTGCTCAAGAACCTCTTGGTTTCTTCCACTATCCTTATGTTTGATCCAAATATTAAAATATCATCTACATATAGGCACAAGACAACAAACATATCACCTTTAATCATAGAGTACACACATTTATTGAAATCATGAACAATAAAGCCATAAGACTGGATAGTCTTATCTAACTTGTCATGCCACTGTTCTGGAGCTTATTTTAGTCCATAAAGAGAATTTACAAGCTTGCAGACCTTTCTTTCATTACCAGATGCTATGAATCCCTCAGGTTGGTTCATAAAGATCTCCTCCTCAAGATCTCCATATAAAAGGTAGTCTTTATGCCCATTTGATGAGTTGTGAGATCATGTATGGAGGCCAACGCAATGAGCATCTGAATCGTAGTCATCCTAATAACAGGAGAATATGTATCAAAATAATCAATACCCTCCTTCTGCTTGAAACCTTTGGCTACAAGTCTTGTCTTATATTTTTTCAATGGATCTGTCCGATCTAAGTTTCCTTTTGAACACCCATTTGCTTCCTATAGTGGAACACCCTGGAGGTAGATCAACCAATTTCCACGTGTCATTTGAAATGATCAAATCTATTTCAGATTTAGTGGCATCCTTCCAATACCTTGCTTCAGTAGAAGCCATGGCATCCTTGTACATGGGAGGATCACCCTCGATTTGGTAGGAGACAAAGTCGCTACCTAAAGCCTTGGCAATCCTAGGCCTCTTACTTCGTTTAGGTTCAACATCCTCCAAAAATTCATTGGGTTCAGAATAAGTACCCCCACATTTGACATCTTTTTTATTTGTTGTGGAATAGAACCAGATGTGGAGGCTACGTCACTAGTCAGATTTTTAGGAATTCCTTTTTTCATTGGAAAATATCCTCGAAAAAGGTAGCATCGCAAAGTTCAACAATAGTATTAGTATCTATGTTCGTGATCTCATACTGAATTACTAAGAATCGATAGGCATAGCTATTTTCCAGATACCCAAGAAGATCGCGTCAACTGTTTTAGGTCCAAGCTTCTTTCTCTTGTGTTCTTGGACTAGGACCTTGGCCAAGCATCCCCACACCTTGAGATATTTTAGGCTTGGTTTCATATTTCTCCAAAGTTCAAATAGACTCTTATCTTTATGCCTTATGGGAACTCTATCCAGAATTTGGCAGGTCGTATTCAAAGCCTTCCCCCACATGTAAGATGGTAGCCCGGAACTTTGTAAAAGTGCATTGACCATATCAGTTAGGATCCTATTTTTCCGTTCTGTTATTCCATTGGACTGCGGTGAATATGGTGCAGTGATCTCATGAACTATGCCAAATAATTTGCATTGTCCATTAAATATCTTAGATGTGTATTCACCACCCATGTCTGACCTTAGACGTTTAATTTTTTTACCGACTTGTGTTTCTGTTTCATTCTTAAAAATAAGAAACTTTTCTAAGGTTTCATCCTTAGTTTTAAGCAAATAAACATAATAGTATCTACTGCTATCATCTATGAAGGTGATAAAATATATTTTCTTATCTCTAGTCATCACGCCACCAAACTCACAAATATCAGAATGTACTAAGTCTAGAATTTCAGTTTCCCTATTCACAGAGTGAAAATGCTTTCTAGGCAACTTAGCTTGAGCACATATTTCACATTTAGTGAGTTTATCTGTAGTATGATTAGGAATCATATCAAGTTTCATCATTATTTTCATAGAATTGAAATTCACATGTCATAGCCTAGCATGCCATAAATCAGTAGATTCAATATTTCAAACAACATAAGTAGAGGAATCAAAACCAGAAATATTATTAACAGAATTATCGATGTCACATCTGATTCTAAATAAAAGATCATGATCATCCAAATATCATTTGCCAAAGAAAACACCATGTCTCGGAAAAACTACTTTATTACATTTAAAGTCTAATTGAAAACCCTCTCTAACTAATAAAGAGCCATACAAGACATTCTTCTTGATATCAGGAACATGCAGTATCCTGCGTAAAGTCTAAACTCGTCCAGTTGAGAATCTCAGCTCGACTTTTCAAGACCCAAGCACCTTGACTACAGATCTGTTCCCCATCATCATCGTTCCACCGGTTGAAGCCTGATAAGACACAAAGAATGTCTTGTCAGTACAAATATGTACATTTGCACCAGTATCAACAAGCCACACATTAGGCTCGTTTACTATATAGAGTTCAGGGTTCACTGAGACATACCCCTCATCAGGCCTGCCTCCCTCACTCGGCACGATAGCTTGAGGAACGGCATCCGTAGACGTTTGTTGGGCCTTTAAAGAAGGGCAATCCTTCTTCCAGTGTCCAACATGTCCACACTGCCAGCAAGGTTTGTTCTTTGATTTTTTTCTGAATTTTTACCTTAGCTTTCAATTCCTTATTTTCACCTTTAGCACTTTTCTCTTTGAGGTTATCACATTGACCTTAGGGTTTACGTCAATAAGCATCCTGGATTTTTGTTTTTTATTCTCCTCTTTAATAGCTATTGAAACCATTAAATCATCCAGAGAAATTTTCCCTTTCTCGTGCTTTAGGGACATCCCAAAATCTTCCAGGAATTGGGAATTTTCTCAATGATTGACATAACCTGAAACTTTTCAGAAAGTTTCATTTCCACCTCGGCTAATCCGTGGAGCAATAACAGAAACTCATGAGCATGTTCAGAAACTGATTTGCCCTTTGTCATCTAAAATTTCAAGAACTTGGAGACTGAGTATTTTTCAATACCTAGATCCTCCGTGTTGTATTTCTTATCCAGTTCATCCCACTGATCCTTAGCAGTCTTGGTGGATGCACCATGGACATCGAACAAAGCGTTTGATAGTGCAGTAAGAATGCACCCATGACACATACGGTCATGTTCTTTCCATGCATCTGTCATCATAATCGCATCTGGGTCTGGATTTTGTTCAGATAACTTAGGACATTCGGTTTCCAGAACCGAAATCAGGCCAATCGTGGTCAGTCAGATTTTCATGCGTTGTTGCCAATGCTTGAAATTCTAGCCTCCGAATTTCTCTGGCATACCAGTGAAATCAACACGAGACTGAAACCTCAAATCCGACATTTTTCTTATCTCGTTAAAGATCTGTCTCTCTAAGATTGTTGTAAAAAGCATCATCAACATACATACATAAATCCCATTTTCAGCAGGTTTCCAGAAAAAATCAATGTATGTGTGCATCTAGATCATCATTGACAAGAAAATATCCGTTTTCAAAACATATGCATATTAAAGTAAGGGAAAAATCTGGAAACAAACATCACGATAAACAATACGACAAAGAAAAAGAGAGAGTTAGAGATCACAATCGAAGCGTCCTGTTGTAGGACTCCCATTAGAGAGACAACGCCTCCCACTTTACCGACACATAGGGCCTTGACGTGTCGCTCCCAGGATCCGATAGTTCCACGCTCGTCGATGGTGCACACCATGCTTGAGCATCCTCGAAAGTCACCTCCGTAGATGAAGCCCGAGATCGTAAGAGGGAGAAGAGAGGCAGTGAAAATGAGAACTCTATATGTTCGTAACTCTCACCCACAAATTTAAGAGATACTTAAAGCCGTCCGGGCGGTTACGCATCGTGAGAGGATAAAGGAACACATCCCTTGGAATTAAAACGTGTGGTTATACAAAACTGACACGATCTTCACGCCACGCCCGAGTCCGAGCCTGCGCTGATCCGGCCCGGCCCAACCCGACACGGCGCAGGCATACGCGTGCACGTGTGTGGTGATCTAGAGTCCTCTCTAGTCTGTTTCCAGACTAGTCTCAGGACTTCCCACATAAAAACCAAGTGCCAGCTTTGACTCTCAGCGATGTGGGACTAAACATCACCACCACAAGGTTGAAACATTGAATTCTTGGAATTGAGATACATTAATACAACTTGATATTGACCATCAAATTGCATCAAAATTTCCCAACAACGTTAATTCTAACCGTACCCTTGATGTGATGGTCCCAATGCTCTTTTATTTACTTCTTAACAAATTCAGAACTAAGACTTAAGATGCATCGGTAAGATCTTTTATCTCAAAAGTATGGGACAACAAGATTATCTCAAAGTATGAGGGCTTCAACTACATTTAGCATGATGAACACAATGTCACTCCCATTAAGCTTCACATGGTTCATCAAGCTTCTATCTAAAATCCTAACCTGTATAATTTCATCAAATCTGATATTCCAGCTATAAGAAGCTTGTTTGAGCCTATAGATGCGTGCACATTTTACCTTCATTAACTATGAAGCTCTAGAGCTACTTCATATGAATATCCTTGTTGAGGTACCCATTAACAAATGTCCTCTTCACTTCCATCTTCTAGATATCATAGTCAAGTTGTGTAGCTAAAATAAGAAATTTCTTGATGGGAAAAAGCATGGTCACGTGAGAGCAAGTCTCACACTACAAGCAATGTCTTATCTCCGAGGTAGCCCTTAGCTATGAGTCGTGCTTTGAAGGTTTCTATTGTTTCATCATATTTCCTCTTTCTTCTTAAGATCCATTTACATCCAATAGATTTGACCCCTTTAGGTGGATCCTCAAGGGTTCACACATAACACTTGTGCATGGAGTCTACTTTAGACTTTATTGCTAACATCAATCTCTCATGTCATGATCCATAGATGATTCATCATATGAAGTTGGATCATTGTCAGACTCTTCTGACACATGAAATTCATACCATCAGGTGGTCTCACCACCCTCAAATTGATTGAAATGGTGTGAGCGGTTCATCTTTAATTATCCCTTTAGTTTCCAATTTAGGAATCTCATTGCCCTTCATGGATTATATGAGTTTCTTTACTTCATTCTTATCTTGACTCTTACGGAAAATTCATCCTCTAAGAATCACGTCCTTATATATGAAATCTTTAAGAATCTCAGGGTCTTAAAGCATATATCCAATACCGTCCTTTACATGTACAATGAAGTGGCACTCTCTAGTGCAAGATTCTATCCACCTTATTTGCATCTATGATATGGCATGAACCGAGTGGCCCTAAATCCTCAAGTGTCTAACATTGGGCTTGGTTCCAAACCAAAGCTCATGAGGGATTTTGGGTATGGATTTGCTTGGAATCTTATTAAGGATATACATTATAGTCTTTACCGCATATCACAAAAACTAAGAGGTAATTTTGTATGAGTTCAAACATGATCTTTAGTTATATCTCCCCATAACTACACTAAGATGAGGTGTTCTTGAAGGAGTGAGATAGGAAAAATATTCCTTTCTCTGTAAGGTATTCTTTGAATTCATCTGATTGGATAACTCGGTCAGATTGAATTCTTTCTTTTCATATTTCTTCTAAATCTAGTTCTTGACCAAAATTAAAATCTTCGAACACTTCAAAGGTTTATAACATGTAAGAAAGGAAGCTCATAATGTGAATGATCATCAATGGATCTTACATATCATTAATGTTCATTACGGTATGGAGAGTCCTTATATACATCAATATGTATGAGTCTTAGATACTTTGCATCTTGCACCTCAGAGAAGGGTACTACTTTGAATACGATATTCATAAGTAAGTAAGTTTTGGACTTTAGACAATCTAATCACTAGTTTATTGATCTTCAACAAACACATGTCCAAGTCTTGATGCTAGAGCATTCCCAAATGGTCTTCATCCTTTTTTGATCTTAAAAGTTTTAATTTCTAGTATTAGAAATGCCAATAAACCAATCATTAAAATTCTACTTTCATAGAGTCCTCTATATGTATATTACCATCTGAAATATATCCATCATATTGTTTTATGATAGGCTTATCTCAAATGTACGTCTCTATCTCTAGCAGTTTTAGAAATAGACAATGAATATTTCTAACATCTAAGTCAATTCTATAAGACTAAGGGCTCTCCAATTGGAACATGGCAGTCTATCTGTCCAATGGAGATTGTCACAACAATTGCATTAAATCCTATGTAGATGACTAACATCCTTTAGATCAACTTTACTAGCCTTCTGAAACATGTGAAACCACTTGCAGGTGTTTGTAGAAGATATGGATACAGCTATCCAACTTCATATAAGTTGATTTCAATGATGAATTCTAAATGTAGGTAGGATATGCCAATGTACTACTCGACTCCTTCTTTAAGGATTCTGAACAGTCATACTTCCAATATTTCAGCTTACTGCACTATCGATATTCATCCAACTATTTGGATGTCATAGGTGTGGAAGTCAGAGAAGTACGATAAACTCTTTGACTTTCCTTCTTATTATATGGGTCGGACCCATGCTTCCACTGAATGTGCTTTCCTTTAATGCTTAAACAACCAGTTCTTTAAGATAAAAGACCTCTCTAATTGAACATGTCCTCGAAGGACTTCAATCAGATAGTATCTTAACATTTATACTTGCTTCATCCCATTCACACAATATGAAATTATGAAGCTTCATAGAGACTTGAGTTAAGATAGTAGACCGATGACACTCATCAAATCCACATCCACCTTGTCTCTCAGGACGTTGGTTTAGGCAGGTACTCAAACCATTTAAGTCCACCATCTCTTATGGAACCACCGATATGCATAATGCAATGAATCGCGTCCTTCATGATTAAATTGAGAGCGCATACCTAGCCAAAAACATTTCATCGGGTCTAGAAGGATCTCGACAATTAGGATCCACATCAACATTTAATTTCTAAAGTGCACTCGATGAGGGATCATGATTGTAGCGACACACAAACCCTTGGTGGTTGTCCTACTTCCTATTTAATTGTTTATACTCATCATCGTTAGGAAACTTGCAACCACAGAAGTACGACATCTTAATCATGGATCTAATCCATGATACTAGTTATGATTGAGTCTACATTCAGTGGGTTCAGTGAAGGCATAAATATATTTACTTTGATTAAGGTTATTATTATTACAAATCAAAGTTGTCTCTCCTTGTATTATTACTTTGAGAGTCCATTCCCTTTCGAACTTTCAAAGCATGAAGTATGCTAACCAAGGTATAAGTCCAATTTGCATTCTCAATTCGATCTTTCACATCAGAGTCCACCAGCTCTAAGATGATGATGACTCATTGTCAATTGAACCAATTGTCAACAGGAATAGCACTCTCTACACACAATCCATTGTTGCCTCAATTTTATGGGGAACGTTGGGGTCACTATGCATACAAGGTTGTCTCTTTTGAGAAGCAGAGATTTCGATCCATATGTGCTTGTACATTGGAGCTATGATTGTGCATAGATGTCTCCAGTGTATAATCCATGGTGGCGATACTCTCTGCATTGATGGGAGACCATGGATGTCATCTTATGATCCTCCATATCTCGTTCAAATTTTGATTAATCCTTTGAATCAACCCTTCAAAGGGAAATCCGGTCACTATAAATTATATTAACTTAATTATATTAAATTAACATTCATCCAATTCAACCAACAAACAAATAGTTTATTGCTTGATATTATTATTATAATACACCCCTCACAAGTACGTATAATTCCAATTTAGTTGTTAAGAGTATGTATGCAATGGCTTATCATGCCACCCTTCTTTGATTGAATCTAGCAAGGTCGTATGGGTTATTCTGATAGGAAGCTCTTCCCCACCATGCATAGAACCAATTAGGTAACTATTTAGCATATCCAGGCCTAGACAACTTCACCATTCCAATCCAGGACAACATAATTGGTACAAATTCTACTAGGGTTTTATCGATCTTTCTATTGTGTGTTATAATATAACATATAATAATCACTCAGAAATTTAAGAATTTAAACCCTTTCTAATTTCTCTAAATTTCTAGTATATCAAGCAACAAGTTATTTTTGCATGTGAATTACCTAACTACAACTATTTGTAGTTTCCATTGATCTAATTAAGGCAAATTCTAAATTTCCATGATTTATATTGAATGAAAACACAAATAAAGTTATCTAGATGATCTAATCATCTTCCGACCAAATCCCACTAAATATGTAATATTTAGGGCAATCAAACACGGAATCACGAGAAATAAATCCGTGCAGTTTGCTGCTTTGATTTATGACATATAAAGTATTACTTATCATGTTTCATGATAGGAAACAATAACTAAAATTCACAATTTACATATACAAAATACATTGAAAAACAATACTCTACGGGAACTTTTTGAATCCAAATCAATGTCCGATCGTCACCAATCCTTGACGTACCTTTTGAGGTTTTTGAATTCAATAGATACATTAATTAAACATGATTTAATATCCCAAAATTTGTCCATATCACATATGCACAAAGTCAATTTGAAATCGTAACTATGCAAACAAACAAGTTCTTGCGCTACTCGATATCCAACACCTAGTTTCCCTAGGGGTTGTTTGGATCATATATATCCAAGACCTTCGACCAAGGCTGTGATACCACTTGAAGGAGGTGATCAGGTCTCGTGCATCGAGGAAGTGCGGAGATCGGATCACATATGAATTAAGTAAACTAGTCATGCTAGTCGATGAAACACCGTGAATATAATTTTTTTTATAAAACCATGTCTCAAATTGGTGACGATCACATGGCCTGGGAACAATTCTCAACCTGTTTCATCAAGATCACATAAGTATAAGGGATACCTCTTAAAGTGTGATCGTGGTCTTCTAGTCTCTATGCGAAGATACCTCTTGTCTCAAGTCCGATCTAACGAAAACATCACATGTGTGCATGTTGATGAGAAGCATGCTTCCCGCAATCCAAAGAGACAATCTGAGCAAAGAACTATTTAAAGCTAAAATCAATTTGTTAACCTAAAAAGCTAGGTCAACAATCGGTGTGTTGTCCGATCCACAATAAACAACAATCAAACCCACGATATAAATGGTAACCTAATCAAAGTGTGAGATGTGAGTTAGAAATTTATTATAACTCTGATAAATGTGTATAGGGCAAATAGTAAGAGGGTCGAACTCAGGGAAGCCAAAACGAGGATAGATGAAAATAGTATTAATTATTAATTAATAATTATTTGTTTTTTTGCTTATTTTTATTTATTTTTATGCTTTTTATATCTTGTGGGTTTTTAACAATATTCAAAATTTTATGAGCTTTTTTTATATTTTTAATTTTATAAAATTTTAATTCCTTTTATTTTTTTAAAATAATATATATAATAATATATAGATAAAATAAAGAAAGAGATTTTCTAAATAAGTTAAAATAAAGGAAATAGAATGTTTTTTAGCTTTTGAATATTTTTTCAATTTTTTCTGTGATTTGAAGTTTTTTTTCTATTTTTTAGATTTTTAAGATTTAAAATACGTAAAACAATGAATAAATGAAATTCTGAAACTTGTTTAGGGTTTAAAAAAAAGAAGATTTCAATGCAAAATAAACTCGGAACTAATTTTAACATTTATTATGTATCACAAAGAAAATTCAGAAACCGAAAAAATGATTTTTGGATTTTTTTTCTAATTTTTTGTAATTTTTTATAAGTGTTTATGTGCTTTATTTTTTATAAGGTTTTATTTTTGTATTTTTTAAAGAGTTTTGGATAGATGATAAAATATAATAAAATAGATATGCTATATTTTTTGGTATTTTTGAAAATAGTTTATAATTTTTATGGATTTTAAATAAGGAATTCATGGAATCCTCTGAGGATACTGAGATTCCTGAACCAGAAACTAAAGAGATAATTGAAGATGAAACACTCGTACCTCTTCGAAGAAGTTCGATGTGGTTATACCACCTGAAAGGTATGGATTCCATGTGTCAAGAGTGTAACAATGATCCGACTTCATTTGATGAAGCACTTACGAATGTTGACATTGATAGATGGATGGTTGCAATAAAGTCTAAAATAGACTCCATGCACATGAATGTGCAGGGGCCCTAAAGGGTCTATCTAAGGGGGTAAAACCCATAGGGTGAGGTGTAAAATCTCACCTTTAAGTGGGATAAGATCCTTGATCGAAGGTTTCCGATGTGATCGAACCCCAAGGGAACATGTTTCGGATATTGGATGCGCATGGACTTCTTGTTTTTTGCATAGATGTATATTTCAGATCTATTTTTGTTCGTATGAAATATCTACTGTTTTTACCCTACTTGAAATAATTTTTGGGATACTAAATTGTATTTAGAATGTCTGAAAATGTCCCCAAAAGATCCACTAAAGGTTGGCAACAAACGGATTTTATTTCATATTCGAAAAGTTCATGCAGTATTTTGTTTTTACATGAAAATTCGGATATGTAACTAAACACATTTTTGCTATAATTTTCCTCTCATCATATGTTAGAAACGCATTAAATATGTTAATAATTAAACTATCGAATCACTTGCATTTATTTCGTGTGATTCTGACTCTGTTTGCCTTGGATATGCGATGTTTAGTGGATATAGGTTGGAAGATGATTGGGTCATTTTTTGACATTAATTTAATGTATTATCATTCAATGTTGATCATGGAAATCATGAATTTACCATGATTAGATAATGATTCATACACTTAGATAAATATTTGATGACCACCAACCTTTACTGCATGGTTACTTCATGATAAACCCTATTTTCAGACTACAATAGTTGTAGTTCAACTCTTATGTACAAAAATAACTTTTTTTGCTTGATATAACTCAAAATTTAGGGATATTAAAAATGTTTTAAGATACCTAAATTTCTGTGTGACTATTATATAGTATCATCACATACGGTTGAAAGATCGATAAAACCTCTTAGTACAATTTGTACCAATTGTATTGTCTCAAATTAGAACGGTGATGGTATCTAGGCATGATTATATTAATGGGTCAACTAATTGACATCATGCGCCGTAATTGTAGTGAAAATGATCCCCGTTAGCACAATCTTTACGACATGGCTGGATCCATTTCAAAAAAGGGTAGCATGAGAAGTCTCTGCATACTTTAAAAACTAATTGGAATAATAAAATGTACTAAGATAGAGTGTATACTATATAGCAATATCAAGCAAGTGAATTCTTACTTTATTGTATTGGATTGATAATTAATTTATTATGATTAAATTAATTCAATCTAATGAAAATAAATAATTTAATAATAATGATGATGATGAAATTCTCTTAGAAGGATTAATTGTGAGAATCTGATTCAAAATGATTAATCAAAATTTGAACAAGATATGGAAGATCGTAAGATGACATCAATGGTCTCACGTTAGGATTAAGGATTCCATCGTCATGGATTTTACAGCGGAGATGCCTATGCGAAGTCATAACTCTGACATACGAACGTACATGGATGGGCTCTTTGCTTCTTGAAAGAGATAGACGGTGTACGTAGTGACACCAATATTGCTCCTCGTATAATTGAAGCAATATTGGATTACACGTAGTGAGTGCTATTCCTATTAACGGTTGGTTCAATTAACAAGGAGTCAACATCACCTTAGAGGTTGCGGGCTTGCGTATTAAAGATCTAATTGGGATATGCAAGCTGGACTTGCAAGACGGAATGAGTTACCACTTCCTTTACCTAAGTTACATTTTCTCATATTATTGGGGTTTAACAAAGTTAGGAGGGAGATCCAGATCTTGCTAGAGATATTGTGGTAAGTATATCTCTTGCTTTCAAAGTTTGATAAGAGAATGGACTTTCAAAATATTAAAAAGTAAGATAGCTTTGATTTTAAATACTATGATCAAATAATTAAATATGAATGTGTAATTATTCATATGTTCTAATAAGTGCATTTCTTAATCTCATATATGAAATCCATGAACCCACTCAACAAGCTTCTAGAGTTCAACCAATTGACTGGATCAAAGTATTTGGATTGACTCTGAAATTTGGAACTTGTTCTCTCTATGGAGCATATTGACTATGTGCTCACCAAAAATAAGCATGTGAATCATGTGTTGGTGGAAGAAATCAAATTTAATGAAAAATATGATGAAAACCATTCATTACCTTATTGTTATGTACTTCTCTTTATCCAATGTGCCTTGGAAGTAACATGTGGACATAGAAGGTTTCCATGGCATAATGTTGAATTTGAAAGAGATGTTCGGTGATGTGAACCACGCACGGTGTTACAACCTCCCTGTAGAACTTCTTCGTTGAAAGATGCATGACAAAACCCCCATTTAGAGAACATGTAATCAAAATGTTTGGTTACCTCTCTTAGCTGGATATCCTAGGGGCACAAATGGATAAAGATATGTAGTCCGACTTCATTCTATTATCTCTGTCCAAGTCTTTTAATAACTTTGGGGTTATCATACCACATGAATAAACTGATGTTAACAAATGTTGAGCTCATATCTTAGTTGAAGTCCGTTGAGGACATAATGGAGAAGGATAATCCTACTGCCAGCGCAATGGTTGCACAGATCAAATAAAAGCGTAGATGGAACAAGGATCTCGGAAAGGTCTGACCTAGACGACGAAGAAGAAGAAGAGTCAAGTTGTTCTCATCCTCTCAGGCTTCCATACTCATGGCATCAAGAAAGATGATTTATGTCATTACTACAAGAAGCCATGGAACTATAAGCGTAACTGTCCATATTACCTAAAAAACTTGGAAAAGGTAAAGCCGCAGAGGGTATAAATTATACTTTCATCAATGAAACCAAGTTTCTCGTAGAACGAGAAGGTAGTTGGGTCATAGATCCTAATGCCTATATTCATGAAAAAATTCTCGCAGGACGAGAAGGTAGATGGGTCATAGATTCTGGTGCCTTTGTTCAAGTATGCAATTTGTCGCATCTATTTCAAGAATCCATAAAGCTTGATGAAGGGGAGAAAGTCATCCAGATAGGTTCTGATGCAATTGTTGCAACAATCTTCGTCGAGGCGTGTAGACTATCATTATCTAGTGAGAGTGTCTTATTAATTGGAGAATGTTTCTATGTTCTAGATGTTAGAAGGAACTTACTATATGTGTCTAAGTTTGTTAGAAATGGATATCTATTCCTGTTATGTGAGAAACTTATCATAAATCACTGTAGTAAACATATTGTATGTGATTTTATAACTTCTAGTAGACTATTTGAATTATGCGTCAATGAATCTGTCATGTATGTTACCATCACTAATAAAAACTCTAAAATATTTATATAGGATGGAAATTATTTAACCACGATTTTGCATCAAGGCTTAACTATTTATCTGTTGATATGATCAATAGATTGGTAAAATATGGATCATTACATTTTCTACAGGTCCAAAGTTTACATGATTATGAGCATTGCTTTTGAGGTAAAATGTCCAAAGCACCCTTCCAAGATAAGGGTACATGATGCGAGGGTATACTTGATCTAATATGTACCGACGTATGTGGTCCCTTCAGTACCATGACTCAAGATGGATATCGATATTATCCGACGTTTATTGATGAACATTTGCGATACAGGTTTATCCTCATGTTATGTTATAAATCTGAAATCTTTAAAAAGTTCAAAGAACACATGGCTTTCGTTGAGAACGAAACCGATAGGAGGACTACAAGGATACGATCTGACCTAAGTGGCGAGTACCTCTCAGATGAATTCGTAGAATAACTCAAAGAGACAGTAATTGTGTCCAATCTCACTCCACTTGGAACTCCCCAACTAAACATTGTTGTTGAAAGATGCAACATGACAATCATGAGTGTGATCTAATCAATGATAGATAAAGCGCATTTACCTCTTAATTTCCAGGGATATGTAGTAGATACTACAATATAAATTCTTACTAAGATTCCTAGCAAATCTGTACCCAAAACCACTCATGCGCTTTGGTTTGGAACCAAGGCAAGTGTTGGAGACTAATGATCTGGGGTTGCATAGTGCATGCCAAGAACGTGGATGAAAGTAAGCTGTATTCTCGCACTAAATAGTGCTACTTCATTGGGCATGTAAAGGACGGTATTGGATACCAACTTTAGGACCCTGAGACCCAAAGGGTATTCGTCTATAGGGATGTGAAATTCTTAGAGGATGACTTCCTTGAATGTTAAGACAAAAATAAAGGCAATGAATTCATAGAATCCTCCGAGGATACTAAGATTCCTGAACCATAAACTAAAGAGATACTTGAAGATGAGACACCCATACCTTTTTTGAAGAAGTTCAAGGTGGTTATACCACCTGAAAGTTATGAATTCCATGTGTCAGGAGAGTTTGACAATGATCCGACTTGATTTGATGAAGCACTTGCGAATGATGACATCGATAGATGGATGCTAGCAATGGAGTCTAAAATAGACTCCATACACATGAATGGTGCATGCATGGACCCTAGATTATCTACCTAAGGGGGGTAAACCCATTGGGGGAGGCGTAAAACCTCACCTTCAAGTATGATATAATCCTTGATCGAGGGTCTTCTATGTGATCCGAACCCTAAGGGAACAAGTTTTAGATATCATGATTGATTGATGACTGCAAGTCAACTTCAATGCAGGTCCTTTGCATAGGAATACAGATTTGAAGGTGTTGGTTTTCTTTGTGTGTCAGTGAGAGATACTATTTCACCAATTGAGTTATGGGTATCTAATATATTCGTATCTAAAAACTTTCCACGAAGTGGCGACATGATGCATAACTTGTACAAACCTTTCCTTTTCCAATTCCATTCAATCCATTCGTTTGTAGGGCTATTTACTTGATCACTGACATTTCTGAAACACCTTTAATAGGGGAACTGATAGTCAATCTGGAAAGAACTTATTGCCATCCTTTTTTAAGATCGAGATATTAAAGACCTATATTGTATGATGTCATGATATATGCATGCATCCTTTGACCGGAGACATATGTATATGTCCAAGTATGTACAATAAGCAAACCATTAGGTTGATGACATAATCAATGTCTATACAATGGTGAGCTGGTGTGCATGCGATGCCACTGAACCAGAAGACATTAGCTCGTTGATGAGATATTGGGACCAATAGGATTCCATTGATGGTTGTCTTTTTTGGAAGCATGACATGATTTATAGGTATGATATATGTTTTTGGAAATTATATGATCGATACCAACACCCAATGATCAAATGGGAAACTCAATGATAAAAACTATGAAGAAGACATTTCAAATATGATCGAAATTTCATCTTATTCTAGGTCTTTCCGTATGCAGGATGTAGACGTATTAGGAATACTCGTGGATAATGCGATCTTAATCGATTGTATAACAATGATGCTTCCATTCTGATGGGTTGATGACACATGTTCGGATTTTAATGACTCCACTCAGTAGACTAGTTACCCAATCTTGGTCTAAATGTTGGATATTGATCTGAATATGATTCGAATTCAATAGAAATATTAGATATTATGTCTAACTTTATCATACATCTCTGAGAGGCTTTTCTATATCTGGATATGATATCAGATCTCAGCATCCAAGTCATTATACATGGAATATACGATCGCCTTGTACTTATCTCCAAGTATCCACGGAGAAGGCACAGTGTTCCCGAAAGAATTCGAGAATAATTTCATTATTGACAATATCTTGCGATTGCTACTGAATAACCTCCCGCGCCCGCCTAAGCCTGGCCCACGTCCGGGACTAAAGTGGGAGGAGATGAAAGCTTGCTCGAAAAGGTGTGGGGGAATCAGAGGAAGGTGTCAGAATGAGGGGGGTCAACCCAGAAACTCATTGTGTTCCCTTTCAAGGAGGGGGTGTTGTTTAAATAGGATTTAATTATCACTAATAATATGGATATGATTCATACTATTTCGACTTATGTAGAGATACGTATGAGGTAACTAAATTGGATTTAATTATCAAAGATGAGATTAATGTGGACAACACTATTCACAATAATCATAGATATTGTGAATACGACCCATAATATCATATAAAGACTTAATTGTAATATGATTTGCAAATTGTAAGTTAACGTGAATTAGATTCACTTTATACAATTAAATGTAAATATGATTTGAATCTTAATATTGAGTGGTAGAATATGATTCGTAATTTTTCAATGGCATGATTGAAATTATCATGACATGAATTAGAATTATTTTGATGAAAATTCAAGCAATATAAATTATTGCAACATGTGGAAGATTTGATGGAGGTTGATATCTCATCATATAGGAAAAGCGAAGGAGTCTTTCCACTCCTAATAGGAGTGGATGACCATGGAGAAGGCTCAATGGTGGCCGTCCACCCTCTATTAGGAAGGAGGCTCTCCTCCTTCCTAATTCTCCCACATGAGATTGATTTTAAATGAATTATTTTGTTGAAGATGTCTTCAACTTATTTTTTCATTTGAAATTAATTATAATATTTCAAATTATTTCAAAAAAATCATGGCCATTGATTCAATCAAGATTGCACTGGGAGCTCATCCTAACCATCCCATTTTGTATAAAAGAAAGGCTAACCCTAGCTCTTCTCTCTACGCAATTAAGTTGAAGCAACAATTCTCTCTCTATCTCTCCATACACATACAAGATCTCTCTCTCTCTCTCTCTCTCTCTCTCTCTCTTCCCTTTTGGCCATCCACTACCCTAGGGTTGAGAGAACACGAGGTCATTGTGCTGCCGGATTGATCGCTTGTGAAATTTCATCTTCTTCGACACCTCATTATCGGAAGAAGATAATGGATTTTGTGAGATGAAATCATGGTGTTCCTTACGTGGATCTTTGCTTCAGATCGTGGGAAGCATGTGTCTCATCCACATACCCACAAGTGCTCCCTATGTTGGATCGGACTTGAGACGGGAGGTCTTTTTGCTTAGAGAATCATGGATCACAATCATGCTTCGAGATGTAATTCTATTATCGGTGTGTGATCTTGATGAAATAATAAGGGAATTGCTCACATGTCATGTGGTTTCATCGAAATTTTTTAATTTATGTTGGCCCCTACGACTGGTGTGATAGTCGACCTAGATCTTATACGATAGGATCTCCATGCTTTCATGATGCGTGAGGCTTAATTCCATGCCTTCAATCATAAGATTGTGCCCGGTGTGATCTTGACTGATCGACAGTGTACTCGTTCCGATGTATTCTCTTATGACGGGGAAGCTGGGGTTGATGGGTTGAAGTTGGAAATTGAGGTTCCGATTGCTTGAGTCGGTTCTCCAATGCACTATATGTGATTGTTGAGGGATTTTATATGTGCATTTGAAACTTAACAAATCATGTTACCATATTCTTTATATTGTACTCTTCTGTAGACATATGTGCATGTTATAGGAATAATCCCCTTGGCAGTACATTGACAAGTATGATAAAACTATTAGTATGATGAGTAGTTATTATCAGACTCTTGTAGAATATAAGTAATGGATGTTGTAAAGCATAAAATATTGAACCCTTATAAATAAGTTGTATCAGTAAATATTCATAAAAGAAAGTGGCTTTGAAAATAATATTTATGAGAAAGAATACGAGAACATCTCTCTTGTACTTTCTAAATATTTGAATAAAGGAGAGATGATTTATGAAAAGATAGATAGCCAGATCTTCTAGGATATGTGCCATTGTGATCTCTTACCAATGATCTTTTGAGCTTGGGTTGTTTTAATAATGACTCATGCACATTTGAGTAATTCGTCTTGTGGTTTCTCCATCCACGTAAGTCGTATTCCCGTGTGGGTAGAGTTGGACTTTTCAAGAATGTTTCATTGCCGTAGTAGCTTACCCTTATTACTTTTTTGTACACTTTACAACCTTTACACTATTTTGTTGATTAGTTCCGTAATGGATAATTTTGCTCATAACATACATATTTTTTGTGGATCCAACAAGTATCGTTGGCGTTGTTACACAAGGGAGTAGCTTAGGCATTAGACTTGGCTTGTGGTTGTTGCAATGTTCATAATACATGCTTATTGCGAGAGCTATATAATTTGTACTTCTAGATTACTTTGTATAGCTTCCACATTTTTATAATTTTTAGTCATGTAAATAAATAATTTGAGGGCTCTGTTTATATTTTATTGTTGTCTAAACTTCTAGGAACCATAACTATATATATGTTGGCATACACTGTTATTTTGTTTCTTTTCCTACTTTACATACCGAATGTGAATCATAACATAATGAATGTGGCTATTACTGAGTATCTATATCCTAAGAGTAGGGGATGTGACATCTACATCGTACTTCTTTTCTTTTTCTTTTATTCTTTATTCTTTTATTTTGGATTATGTTAGTTTATTAAGAGATAGGGATTAGTGATATTTATATGTAATTTGCCAGGGAATCTTAAGCCAAGATGAAATAATAAAATGATGTGTTGATGATTCATCAAGCACGCCAATCAAGCCCATTAAGTCTTCGAGTTTGAGTTTTCATGATTACAACTGGATGATGTTTGATGGTGTTTGTTTTTATTTTGTTCTTTCCAATGTTTTCATCGACTCGTCCCTTGAGAGTAATCTCTTGATGGATGCCCACCATTAACTGAGATGGTCAAGTCTATGTGGGGAGCGATGTTGTTATCTTTTTAGTCATGTTTTTTTTGTCGTTCTATTTTCTTTCCCTCCATCTTATGCTATGTTCTCCTCGGAGCTAGGTGTACTTCCCTAGTAAGGATCTTTTGTACTTCTCTAGTCGGAGCTCATTCTATCTCCTGATTCAGGAGCCAAATTTTGTATGCTTCTTTCATGATTGAATGCATGATACTCTTCCAAAAAAAGGACAAGTTACAAAAAAGGTCTTAACTATGTGCTGACCCCACTTACGAGTCTCATTTATGAAATGTAACAAAGAGGTGTCTGATGTCATTTTATCTCAAATATATGTCTCCGTAAGGTTCTCTGATCATTTTATGTCGATGCTAAATTTCAAAGTTGAAAATTTAGATCTTTTTTATTACATATAAAAAATAGCCTTTATTTGAAAATTGACACATAGTTGGGCATTTTGTTGTAAGTTACCCAAAAAAAATCAAGAAACAAGGTTATCAGATTAGCAAAACACCAGGAAGGAAGCCCATCGCAACGAACGGATGGGATCCGCTTGAAACCAAATAACCCTACCACATCCCGCTCCACGGACTACGACACAAGTTCTCTCACCGCTTCTCGAACGAACGCCACCGCCCCTCCATCATTTCCATTCCCCTCCCCTTCAAGGTATAGACACCTCACGTCCGAATCCTCCATATTCTATATGTTATTCGCGCTTCATTTTTTCGTCATTTCTTCTTCGCTATGATCTAAGAAGCAGAAAGTAGGGTTTTGGTTTTCTTGTTGTCATAGGACCATTTCTTCTTCTCTCAAAATTTGTTCCCATTTCCTGCTATCACCTTACTTTGATTCAAGAGAACAGGTGCCATGGTTTTGTAAGTTTGGATGATCGGTTTGGGCTCATAGGCTTGAGAATCGAAAATCTGAAAGGATTCGGTAGTGACTTTCAGGAAACGAGATTGTTCCCCGATAACAAGTCTTTTTGCCATTTCGAAAAGAAAGCAATAAGACACTGTTAAGATCGTCCGTTGTCGTTAATCAACATTGTAGGGTATGCCAGACTTGGACTAAGGCTTATGTGATATCAAAAAAGTTGGCTAGTTTGTAGTATGCTGACGACTAATCAATTTGCGGCACACACATCCATGTAAGTATGCATGCATGGCATCTCTAGTCTTTGAATCCATATAGGCTTGCTTCTGTGATTGTACGAGTCGGTCAGAGTACAAATGCTTTCAATCTGTGATGAGAAAATTTGTGGATTTTAGGATTGACCAGATAATGAAATGTTTGATGAGGCAATACTTAACTTTGCCTCTATTGAGCTAAACATCTGGGACTAGAGGATATAAGCAACCTCAAATTTTTTTTTGTACTTAAGGGGGTTAATCTACCTTCTATCAAGTCACACGACTCATGCCTAAGGTTCCTATGATTAAATTACTTGTGGCTTATCCTTGGGATAATTTTTGACATCATTTTATCATTCTAAAATTTGTACTTCTGCCGTATAGCTCTATATCCATGTTATATAGTTCTTGTTGGCGACCTTTATCCTCGGAGCTTATATGGGTTCAAAAAATGACTATTAATAAGTCAGACTAGTCTAAAGTCCAAGTAGGAGAGTGGCATATTCTATCTTTTTAGTTCTATTAACATGTCATAATGACTTTTAAGCCCTATTTATCTTTTTTTGGCTTTTCAAGACAAAATGCTTATTGCACATCATTGTATTTTGTTATACTTTGAAGGGGTTAGGGTGCGATACTTTCACTTTCATCTAGTACTTGGTACTTTCGCTTACATCTAGTACTTGACCTTGAGTTTGTTCCCGTATGGGCTATTTGATAGGGCCTAAGTGACTCACTTGCGGCAATTCTTGGATTTTAGTTATAAAGTGCACAATATTTTGCCCTCACCAACATGTTTTCCTTGAGATTTTAGTAGTAGTGATAGTCGGAGAGAGAACACGATCATGTAGGGGTGACTATTGAGCCTATTAAGTTGAGTCAAGCTTGGTTCAAGCTTAAATGATACTTTATCCTTATGCTTGAGATTGATCTTGATCGATCTCAAATGTGTACTTCTGAGCTCAAGCTTGTTGAGCTAGCTGCCTTACGAGCTCATTAATGAGCCAAGTTTTTTGAGCAAACAAATATTTAGCTTCAAAAGCTGGAGCCAACTTGCAGTCTTATTGGATGAGCCAGCTCAACTCTACATCAGTAATTTATGAGCATAAAAAGTTTCAGCCAACTTGCGAGCTTATTAATGTGCTATGAGTTTCAAATGATAAATGCTCAAGCCAACACATAAGTTTATTAATGAACCCAATTATGCTGGATTCACTTGAGCCCATTGTATTTGCACCCAATCAAATGCATGTGCGAAATCTGGGAGGAGTCTACATGTATAATATAGACAAGGTTATCACTTTAGAGTTGAATAGGGCTGAACTTAATATTAGTTTTGATGACAAGTTCAAATTCTACATCAAACTCGGCTCATTTACTTATTGATCTGGGCTTGCTGGGCTATTGACATATCAAAATCAAGGTTCAAAAAGTCGCTATGCGGTATTTGTTCGGTCAAACGGTCTAAAGTGAGTAAGCATAAAGGCAGAAGTATAAATGGATTATGCGGCTTGTATTATTTCAATTTAAAATGATTAAAATTGTAATAATAAAAAAATAGTTAACAAAATATTAAATTACATTATCCATTTCATTAACAACATGTTGGATAAGATGGATGTTAGTTACACAATCCGTTAAATTGAATCATACGAATACAATAACTTATAAAAGAAAGAAATGCTCCATTGAAAACCGGTGATGATTATTCAATTTATGTATAAGACGCGCAAATGTATTATTGACATCGGTAACATAATTCATCATCAAAATTTCCGTAGTCAATGGACATCCTAATAACAAATGATTTGCATGTCTTATTCCAGAACCTAAGGTTTTAAGGGCACTCCTGATAAAAATTTAAAATACTGTTGCTATTATAAATTATCAAAAATACTGTTTCTCAAGCATCAATATGGTAAGATTTTATTTCTTAAGCATTTAGTACAAATATTATTTAAGCATTTAATTATTTAATACTGGTTAAAAAATGATTGTGGTAAGATTTTACTTCTAAAGCATCTAATATAAATAGTATATTAAGCATCTAATAATTGAAAGGTTTTTAAAAAAATTTGTTTTAAAAAATACCATCTCTAAAGCATCTAAATATCGAATGCTTCGATTTTGAAATGTTGTGGTTGCAGCTTCAAAATAAAAACCTGGAGGCCATGTATTAATCCTATTTAATATGCAGCCACATATGCGGGCGCATATGCGGATTACTCCGACTCATATGCGCTATAACCACATGTGACATATGTGGTTCGGAAGGGTGATCACACGCTATGCGGCCGCATGGACTACATTTTCGAACACTGGTCAGAACCGAGTTGATTTAACGAATCCAAGCTTTCTGGCACCTATATGAGTGAGAGGACTAGGGATAAGAGGGATGGAGATCATGGAGCAAAGGAATGGGACATGCTATGTTTCAGGTGTAGAGGTCACTTGATGCGGGATTGCTGCAACCAATGGTGTGTTACTTGGATGACATGCTATGGTTCAGGTATAGAGGCCACTTGATGTGGGATTGCTGCGACTAATGGTGTGTTGCATGGATACAGGTGGATCATTGACGATAATCTTATATTATGTAGGATGATTCATTGATGATGGTTGGAATGTCGTTGGCATTATGAGAGAATGTAGTGATTAGTGGAGAGCATGAGGGTTTTGGAGTTTTGAGAGTGGTGTATATGTGGAAAGGAATGGGGTAATGGGGCTTGCCAGATGTTTTTGAAATCTTGTCTGGGGGGGGTGATGCCCTCCTTGTTGACATTATCGAGTGGAGAATGTTGTGGAGCATTGACACCTTGATTTTAGTTTTGTGTTTATGGTTGGTGAAGAAACTAGGATCTGTAAAGTGCTTTTTGCTGTTTGCGAAGTCAATGTGGTCTTAGTATATTGCACGGTTCAATGGAGACAATTGGTATGGTGGTGAAGAGTTTGGGGTTGATGATAGACTTGCTATGCATGGGGTCTTGGTGGCCTTTCGATATTGCATAGTTGGGACAATGATCTGTTGCTTTGGCTAATTAGCAGAGGTGGTTTCCTTGGGGATTCTTATGTTGTTGGTTCTATGGACCGAGTTCTGTAATCAATGCTGCGTCTTGGTTTTCATGATGTTGAGGTTTATGAGTTATATCTCGCCTCAGTGAAATTACAAGAAATAATAATGTGTATACAACCCCAATGCCTCGTGTTAGACACATCAGTTGCAAGATTTTTCGTAAGATTTTCAAGATGCTACATATTTGTTCAATAATTTTATATGTTTGAAAATTTATTGTTTATGGAATGCTCATTGCAAGTACCATATGGAGAGCTCTACTTCTGTGATATTTTTGATGATCCTATGATGTTGTCTAGCTTTGAACATGATACTATGATTTGACATGGGCTTGTGGAGATTGTTGGTATCTGGCTTGTGCTCAAGGGGGTTGTCGGGACATAGGTGTGGAAGATAGCGCATGATGTAGGAGTTTGAGTCAGGTTTGGAGATTCATGCTTCTTATTTTTTTCCAACAATATAGGGAATATGATATTGGAGACTTCACCTCTCACTGGAGGTATTGGAAGCTTGTGGAGAAGGTGGCCTTAGGGGTTGATTCGGGGTGTTGTTGGGTAAGGGTATCATAGAGTTAGGAGACAAGATGATGGGAAGGTGTGTTCCTCAAAGGAAGACACTTGTTGGTCTGAGGTATAGGCGAGTTTATGCTTCAACACACAACTATAATGACCAAGGACCAGTGGGGGTACATATGTATGTTAGTACATGTATTCATATATCATGGTTTAAATGATGACATATCTACTTCTGTAGACTGTGTCCACCAAAGCCTACTTTTTAACTTCAAGACTCAATTGAGTTGCAAACAGACGGGAAATGAGCTATAGAACGAAGCCTAGATTTTGACCAGTCATCACATCAAAGGACTTGAAGCAAGGTGTAAAATAAATATTCGAGAAGAAGCTAAAAATTGGAGACAACTTTTGATCAAAAGACCGAGTTAAAAGGAAAAGAAGGCATGTAATGGATCATAGTTTCATGTTTAGTATACTTGTAAATAATTTCAAAATGCTTTGCAATCATTTTACAACATATATGCGCAGTAAAATCTCAACCCTATTGTGTTCGACACCAAGGTTCAGGAAAGCGATATGCGTGTGCATTCGGATAGGTTACTGAATAGCGATTAAGCGGTATGCAGGGGCATATATGGGGTATATGTGGTTCTACGTGGTTTCCTAATTTTTATTTAAAAATAAAATAAATATATAGAATCGACTGCATCTGAACTAAATTTATGTATTCCAATAGACCTAAACATTTAGCAAAAAGAACATTAAGAGAGATTGTGGTTTAAACTTCTGACAAAAATAGCTCAAATAAATACTTCCCAGACTTGAGAAAATACAAGCTATGGAGACTAAGAATACTAACATCTCATTTGAGTCCTCGTTAGAGATTGTTCATAAAATATTGCACATGCATACTGTATTATCTCACAACTTGGAAAACACAGTTGTGAGCTAATACAGTATGCATGTGCAATATTTTATGAACAATCTCTAACGAGGACTCAAATGAGATGTTAGTATTCTTAGTCTCCATAGCATCTGAACTAAATTTATGTATTGGAATACAGTATGCATGTGCAATATTTTATGAACAATCTCTAACGAGGACTCAAATGAGATGTGCATGGAGATACATGCTTCTTATTTATGTATCTGAACTAAATTTATAGCATCTGAACTAAATTTATGTATTCCAATAGACCTTTGAGGAACACACCTTCCCATCTCGTCTCCTAACTCTATGATACCCTTACCCAACAACACCCTGAATCAACCCCTAAGGCCACCTTCTTCATAAATATTGCACATGCATACTGTATTACTATTAGCTCACAACATGGAAAACACAGTCGTTACGCGGATGGGGTCTGCTCGGAGGTCGAAGTGTGCGTGGCGAGAGTTAAGGGCATTCCTTTTCTTTCGTGGTCGCTTGGTTGCTTGAGGAAGGCGCTGAGGAGGTGGGGCTCGGTCAGGGAGGTGCTGGAAGACGGTCTCCGTCCTGGGACGCCTGTGCAAGACACGCGGATCCTGTTCGAATGCAGCAAGAGGTTTCTCGATGGAATCAGGGAGGGAAGCTTGTTCGCAGAAGTGAAGGTCGGTTGATTCAGGAGCCAAATTTTGTATGTTTCTTTCACGATTAAATGCATGATACTCTTCCAAAAAAGGACAAGTTACAAAAAAAGGTCTTAACTATGTGCTGACCCCCACTTACTAGTCTCATATATGAAATGTAACAAAGAGGTGTCTGATGTCATTTTATCCCAAATCTATGTCTCCGTAAGGTTCTCTGATCATTTTATGTCGATGCTAAATTTGAAAGTTGAAAATTTTGATTTTTTTTATTACATATAAAAAATAGCCTTTATTTGAAAATTGACACATAGTTGGGCATTTTGTTGTAAGTTACCCAAAAAAAATCAAGAAACATGGTTATCAGATTAGAGGCGCGACGCGCCAGGCAACAAAACACCAGGAAGGAAGCCCATCGCAACGAACGGATGGGATCCGCTTGAAACCAAATAACCCTACCACATCCCGCTCCACGGACTACGACACAAGTTCTCTCACCGCTTCTCGAACGAACGCCACCGCCCCTCCATCATTTCCATTCCCCTCCCCTTCAAGGTATAGACACCTCACGTCCGAATCCTCCATATTCTATATGTTATTCGCGCTTCATTTTTTCGTCATTTCTTCTTCACTATGATCTAAGAAGCAGAAAGTAGGGTTTTGGTTTTCTTGTTGTCATAGGACCATTTCTTCTTCTCTCAAAATTTGTTCCCATTTCCTGCTATCACCTTACTTTGATTCAAGAGAACAGGTGCCATGGTTTTGTAAGTTTGGATGATCGGTTTGGGCTCATAGGCTTGAGAATCGAAAATCTGAAAGGATTCGGTAGTGACTTTCAGGAAACGAGATTGTTCCCCGATAACAAGTCTTTTTGCCATTTCGAAAAGAAAGCAATAAGACACTGTTAAGATCGTCCGTTGTCGTTAATCAACATTGTAGGGTATGCCAGACTTGGACTAAGGCTTATGTGATATCAAAAAAGTTGGCTAGTTTGTAGTATGCTGACGACTAATCAATTTGCGGCACATACATCCATGTAAGTATGCATGCATGGCATCTCTAGTCTTTGAATCGAAAATCTGAAAGGATTCGGTAGTGACTTTCAGGAAACGAGATTGTTCCCCGATAACAAGTCTTTTTGCCATTTCGAAAAGAAAGCAATAAGACACTGTTAAGATCGTCCGTTGTCGTTAATCAACATTGTAGGGTATGCCAGACTTGGACTAAGGCTTATGTGATATCAAAAAAGTTGGCTAGTTTGTAGTATGCTGACGACTAATCAATTTGCGGCACATACATCCATGTAAGTATGCATGCATGGCATCTCTAGTCTTTGAATCCATATAGGCTTGCTTCTGTGATTGTACGAGTCGGTCAGAGTACAAATGCTTTCAATCTGTGATGAGAAAATTTGTGGATTTTAGGATTGACCAGATAATGAAATGTTTGATGAGGCAATACTTAACTTTGCCTCTATTGAGCTAAACATCTGGGACTAGAGGATATAAGCGACCTCGAAGTTTTTTTTGTACTTAAGGGGGTTAATCTACCTTCTATCAAGTCACACGACTCATGCCTAAGGTTCCTATGATTAAATT
Source organism: Ottelia alismoides (assembly GCA_037367405.1). Classification (NCBI taxonomy): domain Eukaryota; kingdom Viridiplantae; phylum Streptophyta; class Magnoliopsida; order Alismatales; family Hydrocharitaceae; genus Ottelia; species Ottelia alismoides. The sequence goes on along the minus strand of JAZKJV010008926.1, from coordinate 126,447 downwards.
ACTTGTGGCTTATCCTTGGGATAATTTTTGACATCATTTTATCATTCTAAAATTTGTACTTCTGCCGTATAGCTCTATATCCATGTTATATAGTTCTTGTTGGCGACCTTTATCCTCGGAGCTTATATGGGTTTAAAAAGTGACTATTAATAAGTCAGACTAGTCTAAAGTCCAAGTAGAAGAGTGGCATATTCTACCTTTTTAGTTCTATTAACATGTCATAATGACTTTTAAGCCCTATTTATCTTTTTTTGGCTTTTCAAGACAAAATGCTTATTGCACATCATTGTATTTTGTTATACTTTGAAGGGGTTAGGATGCGATACTTTCACTTTCATCTAGTACTTGGTACTTTCGCTTACATCTAGTACTTGACCTTGAGTTTGTTCCCATGTGGGCTATTTGATAGGGCCTAATATTTAAGTCATAGTGACTCACTTGCGGCAATTCTTGGATTTTAGTTATAAAGTGCACAATATTTTGCCCTCAGCAACATGTTTTCCTTGAGATTTTAGTAGTAGTGATTGTCGGAGAGAGAACACGATCATGTAGGGGTGACTATTGAGCCTATTAAGTTGAGTCAAGCTTGGTTCAAGCTTGAATGATACTTTATCCTTATGCTTGAGATTGATCTTGATCGATCTCAAATGTGTACTTCTGAGCTCAAGCTTGTTGAGCTAGCTGCCTTACGAGCTCATTAATGAGCCATGTTTTTTGAGCAAAAAAATATTTAGCTTCAAAAGCTGGAGCCAACTTGCAGTCTTATTGGATGAGCCAACTCAACTCTACATCAGTAATTTATGAGCATAAAAAGTTTCAGCCAACTTGCGAGCTTATTAATGTGCTATGAGTTTCAAATGATAAATGCTCAAGCCAACACATAAGTTTATTAATGAACCCAATTATGCTGGATTCACTTGAGCCATTGTATTTGCACCCAATCAAATGCATGTGCGAAATCTGGGAGGAGTCTACATGTATAATATATACAAGGTTATCACTTTAGAGTTGAATAGGGCTGAACTTAATATTAGTTTTGATGACAAGTTCGAATTCTACGTCAAACTCGGCTCATTTACTTATTGATTTGGTCTTGCTGGGCTTGACATATCAAAATCAAGGTTCAAAAAGTCGCTATGCGGTATTTGTTCGGTCAAACGGTCTAAAGTGAGTAAGCATAAAGGCAGAAGTATAAGTGGATTATGCGACTTGTATTAATTCAATTAAAAATGATTAAAATTGTAATAATAAAAAATAGTTAACAAAATATTAAATTACATGATCCATTTCATTAACAACGAATGTTGGATAAGATGGATGTTGGTTACACAATCCGTTAAATTGAATCATACGAATACAATAACTTATAAAAGAAAGAAATGCTCCATTGAAAACTGGTGATGATTATTCAATTTATGTATAAGATGTGCAAATGCATTATTGACATTGGTAACATAATTCATCATCAAAATTCGTAGTCAATGGACATCCTAATAACAAATGATTTGCATGTCTGATTCCAGAACCTAAGGTTTTAAGGGTACTCTTGATAAAAAAATAAAAAAATACTGTTGCTATTATAAATTATCAAAAATACTGTTTCTCAAGCATCGATATGGTAAGATTTTATTTCTTAAGCATTTAGTACGAATATTATTTTAAGCATTTAATTATTTAATACTGGTTAAAAAATGATTGTGGTAAGATTTTACTTCTAAAGCATCTAATATAAATAGTATATTAAGCATCTAATAATTGAAAATTTTTAAAAAATTTTGTTTTTAAAAAATACCATCTCTAAAGCATCTAATTATCGAATGCTTCGATTTTGAAATGTTGTGGTTGCAGCTTCAAAATAAAAACCTGGAGGCCATGTATTAATCCTATTTAATATGCAGCCGCATATGCGGGCGCATGTGCGGATTACTCGGACTCATATGTGATATAACCACATGTGACATATGCGGTTCGGAAGGGTGATCACACGCATATGCGGCCGCATGGACCACATTTTCGAACACTGGTCAAAACCGAGTTGATTTAACGAATCCAAGCTTTCTGACACCTATATGAGTGAGAGGACTAGGGATAAGAGGGATGGAGCAAAGGAATGGGACACGCTGTGGTTCAGGTGTAGAGGTCACTTGACGCGGGATTGCTGCAACCAATGGTGTGTTACATGGATGACATGCTATGGTTCAGGTATAGAGGTCACTTGATGTGGGATTGCTGCGACTAATGGTGTGTTGCATGGATACAGGTGGATCATTGACGGCAATCTTATGTTATGTAGGATGATTCATTGATGATGGTTGGAATGTCGTTGGCATTATGAGAGAATGTAGTGATTAGTGGAGAGCATGAGGGTTTTGGAGTTTTGAGAGTGGTGTATATGTGGAAAGGAGTGGGATAATGGGGCTTGTCAGATGTTTTTGAAATCTTGTCTTGGGGGGGGTGATGTCCTCCTTGTTGACAATTATTGAGTGGAGAATGTTGTGGGGCATTGACACCTTGATTTAGTTTTGTGTTTATGGTTGGTGAAGAAACTAGGAGCTGTAAAGTGTTTTTTGCTGTTTGCGAAGTCAATGTGGTCTTAGTATATTGCACGGCTCAATGGAGACGATTGGTATGGTGGTGAAGAGTTTGGGGTTGATGATAGACTTGCTGTGCATGGGGTCTTGGTGGGCTTTCGATATTGCATAGTTGGGACAATGATCTGTTGCTTTGGCTAATTAGCAGGGGTGGTTTCCTTGGGGATTCTTATGTTGTTGGTTTTATGGACCGAGTTCTGTAATCAATATTGCGTCTTGGTTTTCATGGTGTTGAGGTTTATGAGTTATATCTTGCCTCAGTGAAATTACAAGAGATAATAATGTGTATACAACCCCAATGCCTCGTGTTAGACACATCAGTTGCAAGATTTTCACAAGATTTTCAAGATGTTACATATTTGTTCAATAATTTTATATATTTGAAAATTTATTGTTTATGGAATGCTCATTGCAAGTGCCATATGGAGAGCTCTACTACTGTGTGATATTTTTGATGATCCTATGATGTTGTCCAGGTCTGAACATGATACTATGATTTGACATGGGCTTGTGGAGATTGTTGGTATCTGGCTTGTGCTCAAGGGGTTTGTCGGGACATAGGTGTGGAAGACAACGCATGATGTAGGAGTTTGAGTCAGGTTTGGAGATACATGCTTCTTATTTTTTCCAACAATATAGGGAATATGATATTGGAGACTTCACCTCTCACTGGAGGTATTGGAAGCTTGTGGAGAAGGTAGGGGTTGATTCAGGGTGTTGTTGGGTAAGGGTATCATAGAGTTAGGAGACGAGATGATGGGAAGGTGTGTTCCTCAAAGGAAGACACTTGTTGGTCTGAGGTATAGGCGAGTTTATGCTTCAACACACGACTATAATGCACCAAGAACCAGTGGGGGTACATATGGTATGTTAGTACATGCATTCATATATCATGGTTTTAATGATGACAGATCTATTTCTGTAGACTGTGTCCACCAAAGCCTACTTTTTAACTTCAAGACTCAATTGAGTTGCAAACAGACGGGAAATGAGCTATAGAACGAAGCCTAGATTTTGACCAGTCATCACATCAAAGGACTTGAAGCAAGGTGTGAAATAGATATTCAAGAAGAAGCTAAAAATTGGAGACAACTTTTGATCAAAAGACCGAGTTAAAAGGAAAAGAAGACTTGTAATGGATCATGGTTTCATGTTTAGTATACTTGTAAAGAATTTCAAAATGCTTTGCAATCATTTGACAACTTGAGCAGTAAAATCTCAATCCTATTGTGTTCGACACCAAGGTTCAGGAAAGCGACATGCGTGTGCATTCAGACAGGTTACTGAATAGCGATTAAGCGGTATGCAGGGGCATATACGGGGTATATTTGGTTCTACGTGGTTTCCTAATTATTTATTTAAAAATAAAATAAATATATAGAATTGACTGCAACTGAACTAAATTTATGTATTCCAATAGACCTAAACATTTAGCAAAAAAGAACATTAAGAGAGATTGTGGTTTAAACTTCTGACAAAAATAGCTCAAATAGATACTTCCCAGACTTGAGAAAATACAAGCTATGGAGACTAAGAATACTAACATCTCATTTGAGTCCTCGTTAGAGATTGTTCATAAAATATTGCACATGCATACTGTATTAGCTCACAACTTGGAAAACACTGTCTTTGAGTATGGGCCTCCACGACTTTATTATTCAAAGAATTTTGATAATAACATAATTCTGGTTTTCTTGATCACAATAGTAGCTCGAACCTCCATCATTGACTCTAACATGAACATAGACATCAAATAAGTTATGTTTGCATATCTTATTTCTAACATGTACATACTACCAATCGTGGAAATTATATCTAAGATGATTCTTGACATATCTTAGAACATCCAAATGCTCCAATTTGGTTCGAAAGATTAGCATTAGACTCCCATAAACAAGATAAAATTGACGATAAATCTATATCAGACAACAAATCATCAGGAGCAGACAATAGAACATCAAGAGCAGGCATCAGACCATTTTTTAGTAGCAGAAAAGTAATGTCCCAACTGCATATTACCTTATCCAAAAAAAGCAACAAGAACACGTGAAAAAAGTAGGGTTACATGGCATGGGTTGTACGGAGTTGGGAGGTGAATGACCTTCATACAGAGGAGTTGGGAGTCTGGGAGGCGGAGCAGCGTTGCTCGGAGGCACTGGCAGGTGGAGTGGCTTCGAGCTGGGAGGCGGAGGAGTTTCCCTCAACCTTGGAGGCGGAGCAACGACGCTCGAAGGGTTGCTTGGAGGCGGAATCGCTTCTAGGCAACGGTGGAGGTTGCAGTGGAGCGAGGTTGGAGGAGTCGGAGGTTGGAGAAGAAACAAGGGCGGCGGTGGAGGGGTTTCTTGCCCTAACGGGGTTCGTGCTTGTTGGAGAAACAAGGGTTGGAGGAGAAACAAGACTGGAATCGGTTGATCAAAAAATCCAATCGTATCTGGATCCAATTAACCCAAAGTGGGCGCACAGAGGGCATACGCGAGCGCACAGCCCGCTTATGCGGACGGAGGGCATACGCGGGCGCACAACCCGCATATGCGGCCCGCATAAGCGCAATAGGCGCATAATGGAGGGATTCATCAAAGGGGTGCACTAAAGTTGCCCCACATGCCTATGTGGCCGCATAGATCAATTTCGTGGACATTGTTCGACACTAAAAAATCCTTGTGATTGATCCACTAGACCGTAGCTATCGACCAATCTTGCTTATTTTGTTCACTTAACCATTTCTTGGGAACAATTGTAATCATCTCCTGATCAAACAATCTTGCTTTTGGACCCTAAGTTTATTTTGAATGGTATTTTTTTGCGATTGATCAAAGTCATCTACATGATTGATAAATTTTTGAACTATTCTTTTACAATCAAGTTGAACCAAATAAACGAACTGAGGTGATCGATCACCATTATCCATCTAATCAATTGTGTTGACGCAATCTATCGATTCCTATTGACTATTTGGATATGTTCTGGTTTTATAGCCATTGCTAATCTTCTCGATTGACCTTTGTGAACGTTGGATATTGAACTCGAACCTATATATTCTATGTAGGTCTATATGCAAGAAGAATAAACAATGAGCATATCCATTCCTATATACGAGAGATTTCCAGAGCACCTACACTCACGTGCTTTACTTAAGTTGTAGTATGTGTTCGTGTCGATAGCCAGTTTTGCATTCTACATAAAAGATGTTTATATCCATCTGTTTTTTAAGTTCACATTATTTGAGGTTGCTTTGACAGTTGCACTCTTTCGGCTACAATGTGCTAGCTGCCTGAGGTTGTGTAGGATCTTTCTTCTCAGGAACAACTTCCAGAGTAGTGTACTGTGGTTTGCGTGCTTTTGTTTGAAGCAAGTTGTTAGTTGAGTGACTTATTGGACTAGCTGTAAGAAGGCTCTTGTATTGGTTTCTACTTGATTGGATTTTCATGTTAAAGTCTTTGTGTCTAGTGCTTACATCCATTGGTGGATTTTTCTATCCATTTTTTGATTGGTTTATACTCATTAAGCATCTTTATCTAGTGTTCGTGCTTTGTAGAGACGCACAGATGGTTCAGGCAACTAAGGCCTTTGTGGTGTTGAGATGCACACATATTCATGTATTGATGAATTCTTCTTAGGAAGACATGAATATGTGCAGTGAATGGTGGAGAGGGATATGGGTATGCACGAGAGTGTTACATAACATGTGATCAAGGTTCGAAATCTCGATTTCGATCTCGTTTCGGTGAACTGAAATATCGAAATTTCGCTGAAATTTCGACAATTTCGGTGGAAAAGTCGGAAAAGGCTTAAAAATTTGATTTTCCCAATTTTATTGTAAATTTCGATATTCCAAGTTATTAGAACAATAAATAACATACAAATAGACAATTATTTCACACATATTGGTCATCTATACCCCTTATATAGACATATCGGTCATATCGGCCATATCGGTCATATTGTAACATTGTTAGATATTGCAAATGGACTTAATCTAAGTACTTCAAACAATGAAACAATAGATGTACACCTATAGGCTTACAACATACATATCAATCATCTTATCATCTGTGACTATGATGGTATGTCACAATCACGCATCATATTGAACATATCGTTGTTACTTGTTAATAGTTAATACATAATAACAGAGTAATAGTCTTACAAGTTACAACAAGTGAAAATTATTAAGAGCATGCACATTAATGATCAGTGCAATAAAAGATTAAAATATATTACCTGGTGATATGTTTGGTTCAAAACCAAGAGTTTCACGGTGGATCTGAATGGCCCCCCCCCTCCTTGTTGTCTCTCATAACGCATCACAGATTCAATGAACTCGCAGTAGATCTCCCATGTCATGTAGGAGTACATGGCCGTGTAATCCATCACATACTGCATGTATTGGTAGTCATCGATGCCTATAAGTATCCCGAGACGAGGATAAGCAGCACTAGATCTGGTATCACGAGTAGCACGACGAGGCTACGAACTACTAGCCTGAGATCCTCGGGACGACGACGACAGAGTAGGAGAATATCTTTGCGGAGGAGGAGGAGGAACTGGTGTGTACTCAGGGAAGAAATCGTAACTGTCACCCCCAAAGAAGCTGGCCTGGCTCTGCTCAGGTTGGCTACCTTGGTAGTTCCGTAGTTGTCTCCGCTGTAGCTACTGTATCCCCTATACCCACTGTAACCATATGAATATGATGGAGGTGCATACTGAGGAGGAGGATGAGGAGGTCCTGGAGGAGGAGGTTCTGGAGGAGGAGCATGAAAGTATTCCGGGAAGACGTCAAATGATCTCTCATCGTGCGACGATCCATATCTGCCTAAAGGACTTGGTGTTTCTCCGCGATATGGGCTGTCAATGTCCATGTAGCTCAAAGAACCCACAGATGATATCAAATCGTTCATGTAGCTGTTGGTTGGACGATGGCCTCGATCGTACTCGTAATCCATAGGTCATGGACTCGGACTTGGAACAAACTGTCCGTGTGTGTTCCTCTGTCGCTCCATATATTCACGTCCTGCATGTAGCCCTTCCTTAAATCTGGTATCTTGTGGTCCACGACCACCCCCTCCTGACCCACCTGAGTTTGTTTCCCCACCATCACCAGGTCCATTATGACCAACATCATCATCATCATCTCCACTGTCATCCTTTGACTTCGATTTGGATTTGGAGCTACCGGAGAGAATTTCATCAACATCTGCATCAATCTCGGCCTCTAAGCCTCCAACAGGGTCTGTAATCCGCCCAGATCTTGCCAAATAGTCACCTACGTCTGCTCCCATTTGCTGGCTTATATTCTCATTTGGTCTTCCACCTGGTTGATCGAGAACGGGGGCACCATTGGAATCCGTCCACCTCTGGATAACATCTTCATCGGCATCGTCATCGTACATCTTGAAAATGTATGCAAGATCAATAGGGTCCGTGTAGTCCTCTTTGTCTTGTCCCTCCCTTGCATGTTTCAACTTCAACCTCAAGTTGTAATGCACGTAAACAAGGTCATTGGGCTTCTTTTCTCCCAACCTGTTCTGTCTCTTGGAATGGATCAAATTGAACGTGCTCCAGTTCCTCTCACAACCACTAGCAGCTGCGGTTTGAGACAACACTTTCACTGCCATTCTTCGAAGGTTGGGAGCTTCCATCCCGTATAATAACCACCATTCGATTGCAAAAAAGAAAATGAGAGAAATCAATAGTAGGAATAAATGAACACACAAGCAATGGTTTTATTTGTCTTCGTCCCTACCATGAAGAGTATTGCCCCGTCCATTTACCGCAGTAATCCGACCGAATTGGCTAAAAAAAAGTAATCCGACCGAAGGAACCCAACGCATCCAGGAAATCCTTAACCTGCACACATAGGTTTAAGTCGTAATCCATCTTAACGATTTTTTGTGACTCCTAATTTAGCTAGAAATTGTGGATTACCTCGTTCATGCACAAGATCTGTAACTTCTCGTCCTTGACGAGCTTCTCCACCACAATTTGTACGGCTGATAGAAGGCCAGCATTTGTACCAAGTCCATTCTTGTACTGATGCTTAGGATTGAAGTAATAAGCTGGACACAAAGTCACGAACAAGCTTAATGCTCATATTCTAAAGATCTATAAAAATTTAAAAAATGAAAACAAATTAGATTTATACATAATACATACCGGCCTTGTGAAGAGGATGTGAGAGCATCTTGGACCATCGCTCGTCTATGATGTCCAACCATGCTTTGAATCCCTTTCCAAGTTCCAACCGCTTCTCTGACCTTCTCTCTCATGCATCGCATTGCCTCGTAGATGACTCCCATGATGGGCTTTTTATCGCCATCCACGATCTGCAATGCAGAAACAACTGGATCCATGATCCTTGTGACCTGAATTACGTCATCCCAAAAGGAGATATCATTGATCAATATCTCCACCTTTCGTCCTCCTTCAGTTTGAGTTTTAGGTATCTCGAACCACTCACCTTGGCAACACATGGTTTTCAAGCCTGTCTTATGTTGTTTGAGGCTTTGCAACGCTATAAAATTGGTTGCAAAGCGTGTGATGCCAAGCCTCACCAGCTCCTCATTACACATCCTCCTCATCAGTGCCAACACTTTTTTTTGAAGTCTGAAAGGTAGGGGGAAACACTCGGTGGTGTCTGCCCCATCAAAATTTATTCCAAAATAAAAAAAAGTAAAAACAAGGATGAAAACACAACACGCATCGGCCTTACAAGATCACTACAACACCCAGTCCTCTACCATGCGTTTGGCAAACACCCCCACGTTCTCCTTATAAAATCTTTGACCCGAGAACAAGTCATTCCTTCCTCGCCAGACCGCCCAAAGGGTAGCTATGGGATAAAGCCGCTCCCTCCTTGGTCTAGTCATACTTGCGTGGATCGAATTCCAGAAGGCCTGAAAGTCGTCGATGCGGCACCAAGCTAATGCAACCTCTTGCCAAATCTGAGAGACCAAGGGGCAAAAGAGAAAGAGATGCTCTACAGATTCAATCGCATCATTACAAATTAGGCACCTGTCCGAAATGACGCCAAGGAGCCTGACACACCGATCTCGCGTCATCAGCCTCTTCCTCCCGAGCAACCACAGGAAGAACCCAATTCTCTCAGGGAGCCTGAGAGCCCAAATAGTTGCACAGTCCCTGAGCAACAGCTCCGAGTTAGCCGGCGGCGGCCTGGAGATGGCCCCATAGGCTCTTCTAACCGAGAATGGCCCCTCCCTCCAGCACCAATGATCCCTTCCCCCGCAAGGAGGTCCCACCTCCCTCACGGCGTCAAGCAGGGCCAAGAATTCTTCAGATCTCTGATCGGAGAGATTAGCGGAGAAAGTTAGGCACCGGATTCCATCAACCCAGCACTCCGCCACCGAGCAAAGCTTCTCCTCCGCCAGGGCATACAAACGGGGGAAACGAGAGCAAAGAGCCCCCACCCCCGACCAATCATCCGCCTAAAAAGAGAAGGCCTCCCCCCCAAGGACCGGCCTAAAGAGGGCCAAGTTCTTCACGAAGGACTTCACCACGCCCCGCCAGAAGGGGGTCATGCCGGCGAGATTGCCGGGCTGTGAAGGCGGCGCCCCCCTCACGTCATAGATCTTACGAACCACCGTGCAAACAAGATCATCCCCCGGTCCTTATACCCTGCTAGCCCACTTAAGAAAAAGCGCTTCATTCATCTGCTCGAGTGACTTCACCCCCAGACCCCCATGGTTCTTTCTGTGCGTGATGTCTTCGCACCCCACCAGATGGATCCCTCCACGTCCATTCACATGGCTTCCCAACAAAAAGGTGCGCATCCGCTTCTCCAGCCTCGCCCGAATCCCCTTAGGCATCTTGCGGTTGGAAAGAAAATAGATGGGGATGGAAGAGAGGACGGCCTTCAGCAGGATCAATCTATCCCCCCTCGAAAGTACATCGGCCTTCCACCCCGCCAACCTCAACTCTACCTTCTCCACCACCCTCAACCAATCACGCATCCTTGTTCTCTCCAGAGCCAAAGGCGTGCCCAAGTAATCAATAGGCAAAGAAGCGCGACCTAAACCCAAGACCACCGCCAACCCATCCGCCAATTGCTCCGCACGGCCGAAAGGGACGAACACAGATTTGCTGTCATTCTTAAACAAACTAGACAACTCGACGAAAATCTCTAATGCCACAGCCATGCCATTGGCCTCCTCAACACCTCCTTCAATGAGGAAAAGGGTATCGTCAACATATTAGATGATCGGAACCAGCACCCCTTCCCTCGAGTAGTCGCCAGAGAAGCCACGACTGACAACATGAGACGCCATATCGGAGAGAACATCAGCCGCAAGGATGAAGAGCATGGGCGCAAGGGGGCACCCCTGACGCACCCCGTTACGAGGTTGGATCCAACCCCCCTCAGGCCTACCATTGACCATGACCGAAAACAAAGCTGTGGTGACACAACGCCTCATTCAAGAAATTCATTTGTCCGGAAACCCTTCCTCTGCAGCATCGACCACAGAAATCTCCAATCGAGGCTATCGTACGCCTTTGCAAAATCCACCTTCCAAAGGACACCGCTCGTGCCCCTCCTCCGCCAGTCCGCGATGATTTCAGAAGCGAGAGTGATGCAGTCGGATATCTGTCGCCGGGAACGAAGGTAGATTGGACCGACGATACAAGGTTCCCAAGAACGACAGTCAGTCTAGTGACAAAGACCTTTGCCGTGATCAAGTAAAGGGCGTTAGATATAGTGATATGACGAAAGTCCCCGATGGATGTCGGCGCCGAAGACTTGGGCAACAACACGATGAGCGCGCGGTTGATACGGTCAAAACCCATATTCCCCTGACAGAACTCCAAGACCACCTCAAGCACCTCCTGACCAACGAGGTCCCAAAAGTCTTTGTAAAACGAAACCGGGAAACCATCGGGGCCAGATGCAGCGTCGTCGTTCAGGTCCCAGACAGCATCCTTAAGCTCCTCCAAGGTGACATCACGGAGAAGATCATCCCAGGAAGACGTCGACACGGTCCTAGTATCCTGGCCCAACCATTTCCACCTCCGGGGAAGAGTTGCAGAAGACACGTTCTTGAAGTGATTCGCAATAGCTCCGCCCATGTCTTTATTCCCCTCCACGATGACCCCTTTGATGACGATAGAACGCAAGGCATTGATTCTGCGCCTCCCACTAGCAATACGATGGAAGAAGGACGTATTCGCATCCCCCTCCCGAAGCCAAATATTTCTCGACCTTTGTCTCCACTCCGTGACACGCTTCTTTTCCTCCACGGGTACCTTCCACTGAGCCGCCGCACGAGACTCCAATTCCGAAGGCGTAAGATCCCTGAAGTCCTCCAGCGCGTCCAACTTCCGAATGACATCCTCTGCGTCCCTCCTAGCCGTGCACCTGTCAACCCTCGTCTCTCTTTTGAAACCCGCCAACTTTACCCGCAGGGAGGAAAGCTTTTGGACAAACCTGGAGGCGGCAGAACCCGAGGTCACCACCTTCGTCCAGTGAGAGGCCACGTGTTCTCTGAAGTTGTCCTCCAAAAGCCAGCACTTCTCGTACCTAAAAAGGCCCCTCTGCGCTGGGGCCACCCCAGAGCACCACAAGATTGGATTGTGATCAGAACACGACCGCGGTTTGGCTTCCACCGAAGCCAGGGGAAACGCCTCCAGAGCTTCATTAGAAGCGAAAAAACGGTCGAGACACGAGCGTGCTTTAGAGTTCCTCCAGGTATAGGCGACGTCCTCGGCATCCATCACCTCGAGGCCGAGCAGGTCGATGGTGTCAGCGAACTCAGTCGAGCCCAGGTCCTGGCCCCCCTACTTCGGGCCTGTCCGCGGTAAGAAGAGTGACATTGAAATCTCCCCTACCACCCATGGGGTCCTACCGACAGCCCTACCAGCCTCCATAAGATCCTCCCATAACTCTCCCCGCAAACCGCCATCACAGGGACCATACACACACAACACGGCTAACTGAGAGGAAGAAGTCGTACATGCGAAGACCACCGTCAGGATGTGCCGCCCACGAGTCATCGAGATAAAAGACAAGCTTGACGAGCGCCAAGCCACAAGCAGCCTCTCGAAGACCCCGAAGCGTCCAAAGCTCTGAACTGGTCCAAATCACCTGCGCCAAAAGACCTCCGCACGTCTCCCGCCAAAGAGTGCAACTTTGTTTCCTGAAACAAAATGACGTCGCATTCCCATTCACTGAATCTAGAGCCCATGATTCTCCGCTTACTTGGATTCCCGAGGCCACGAACGTTCCAAGATAGGATTTTCATTTGGATCCTTCGGCAAACCCCTGAACTTGGGCCACATCAGCGGCCTCCGCCACACGAAGCTTGAACAGAGGGCATGGCTGTGCCTCCGGCCTTGACGCCCTAGCCCTGTTTCTTCTTCTGTACCTCTTACCACTCCTTCTGTCGCTAGGCCCCGCCTCAGAGATATGAGCAGAGATGCCCTCATCCATGGTAGCCCCCTACTGGCTGATCTCCGAGATTGAAGCGACCGAGACGATGGAAAGCTGGGGCCAAGGCCTTCCCTCCGCAAGGAGAGGGTGGAGGGGAAGGGATAACAACTGAGGAGTACCCGCCAAAGCATCGCGAAAGCCCTCCGAAGGAAAGATCCGCGAGGACGTACCCGAGAAAGTAACGGTTGGCTCCAGCTTCAAAGGGTCCGAGAGCGCCCCACCGACAACCGGATTCGAAAAATCCCACGTTCCCGCCTGAACGCCAGCCATCGAACCCAGGTTCGCGAACGGATCCGCGAAGACAGGTCCAGAACCCGGGCCCATGTCCACCTCCGTAAAGAAAGTCGCCGAAGACGGATCCGAAAGCCTTTTGCCTACATCACCCTGCAGAGGGAATAATCTTGATGACATGTACAACATTTGAGGTGAGTTCACGAAGCGCCGCGTGCCAGGAGTCGTTCGCGCCCTTCCATCGAAAGGTCCCCTCGGAAAACCAACCGCCAGCGCTGAGCCCGAAGCGTCCCTTGCCCTTCTGCCTACCGCCGACCTCGGAACCTCCGGCGGAGGCGGAGGTTCATCGACCACAAGCTCTATCGTGTAGGAGTAACATCCCACGTTCATCTCCGTGAACTTACTTCGCCCACCGACCTTGTCGAGGAAGCCCTTGGTGCATTCGAACAGGATCGTCGTATCCTCCACAGGGGTGCTATGTCTGAGACCATCATCAAGCACTTCTCGAACAATTCCCCACCGACTCAAGGCCCTCCGCAAGCAACCAACCGAACGAGAGAGGAAGGGGACGCCCCTCACCCTAGCCATGCAAACCTCCACCTCGTTGCAGGAGCCATCTGCAAAGCACAACCGCCTCCAGCAGACGTTGCCGACATCCCCATTGCGCAGTAAACGCTCCTTCTGAAAATCCGATAAGCCGCGAACACAACACCTTCTTGCATCCAACTTCACTACGTCCCCCGTGAACTGCGGGCCAAGGAACCCATCCAAATGCGATGATAGCACATCCAGGTCGATAACGTCCCTCACCGCATGACCGAGAATCGCATGCACACCCGATGAACACACGGTCTTCCTGCCCTTGAGAACTTGCTGAGCTCCGCCAACCCCATCAAACGCAGAAGTGACGCTCACAAGATTTGTCGCAGCACCGCCCCGCGCTTCGTTCCTTACCACATCCGTAAAAGATGGCCCCCTTGATAAACAACTGCAGTACTTCCACTCGAGCAGCCACCTACGATAGATCGCTGTCGCTCGGTAGTCACCGCCTCTTTTGTTGTACGAAACGCCATGCATGTTGCTTGACGATGCCCCACCCTATCGCAAGAATAACATCTAGGGGGTAAATGGCAGAAGGTGGCAAGATGCCCCCTGTCTCCACATCTGAAGCACCTCCGCCCCGGTTTCTTATGAGAGACGAACCTCCACCCACCACCTTTCTCGTTAGGGGATTCCTCCTCGAAAGCGCAACCACGCCTGTCATCCTCCCCTGAACGGAGAATCGCCTTCCCCTTGTCCGTCGCCACGCCAGTCGAACTTGAGACACTTCTCCGCTCGCTCACTCCGCTCGCTCCGCCCAAAAATTTTGTTGGTAGTGGGCAATAAAACAAATTCCGTTGCCGGTTGTAAATGAATGTGATGATCATTCGTGCTTTCTCCACCACCCTTGAGACGAGCTTCCTCTTGCTGAAATCCTTGAGGATCAAATCAATGCAATGCACGGCATACGGTGTTCAAAAAATTCCGTAGCTGCTCGGCTTCATTATTGTTTCACCCGTCTTCTTGAAGTTGCTGTCGTTATCCGTCACAATCTGCACATTGTGATCTTTGCCAACCTCTTTTATAACGTCCCTCATCAACTTCAGCAGGTACTTGTGGTCCTTCACATGCTCGGATGCATCAACATATTTCAAAAGATTGTCTTCTCATCGCAGTACCCAAGGAGGTTGATGATCTGCTTCCTCGTGTAGCTCGTCCGCCCATCGCACATTAATGTCACCCCGTACTCTGGTCATCTCCTCCTCAACTCGACGATGTACTCATTCATCTCCTCCTTCTCCATCTTCAGATATTTGTTCATGATCTCGTACGATGTAGGAGCTTTCACTCCTGTTTTCGCTGCAGCGATCTCATCAATGGCGTGCTGCAGAAATGACCCGCATGCAATGTTGGCAGGAATGCTCTCCACAAAGAAGAGCTTGCTGATGGCCTTTCCCACCCTATCTCGTGCATTGGTGAACATTCCCTTCACCGTTTTCTGCCTCGGATCCTTGCTTGCCTTATATTGCATGGATCCACTCCTCATCAAGAAGGGCTCAATTCCTTTCCCCTTGTGTTTCTTGCTGGGTGGTGGTACTTGTGCTCCTCCAGAACCACTCCCACCTGCACCATAGAAGCTGCCCCGTGCACCACCGAGTTCTCTCCTCTCGAACTCGCTCCTCAATGATTCTTTTGTAGCCCTTCTGTATGCCCTCCTCTCCGCTGCAGTCTGAATGTCAGCGGGGTACACAAAGTCATCATCGTTTGGATCAGAAAGGACGTTGAATTCTTTCTCGAATATGAACTCCTTCATTTGTTCTTCCCTTCGTACCCTCTCCGTCTACTTTTCCTTCTTCCTGTCCAAGCTGGTCTTCGCCTTGTCCCTCACATCTTGGGGACAACACATGCACTTGGCAACATTCTTATTATTGCCAACAAGATGTTGCTTCATCCTTGTGATCCCGCCTCGTCTCAACTTCTTTCGACAGAAATTGCATTGTGGCTTCGCCTTATTTCCATCAGGAGCGGAGGCATACCTCCCGCCAATGTTCCCACTGAAATCGTCACTCTGATCATCAGAACTGTCAGATCCAGAACTAGAATGTGCCATGGTGATGATCGTCGAAATCTGCGAGGAAATTCAAGAACAATCATTAAGTAGGCATATAATGTGACCGCTTATGAATATGCAAATTATTTTATGTTTTAAATTTCAGAATTATTATATATTTAATTTTTCTAACACCTAATATTTTGATTTTCAGAAAAACAACCTTAGATCTATACATTAGGATCTTAGATCTAGCAATTAGGGGACCATTTTCAAGAAAGACTACCTAAGTGACAAAATATGTACAAAAACCAAAAGATCTAACATATGATTTTCGGATTTTCTCAATTTTTAAATTTCATTAATCAAAAAAAATTTTCGGATTATGATTTTTACTTCCGTAACTTAAGATCCGAATTCATAATAACCCAACTCATTATCGTTCCACATTAAACCTCAAAAGCCCCAATTTCCTCTTACATAGATCTAACAAAATGTTCTCAAACTATGTTTTAGTTCATGTTAAACTTAAGATCCGAGATACCATGTTCATAGCTACCACTATTGTGCAATCAAAACACAAAAGCCCTAATTTTCGTCTCCAAATTTAAAGCTATATTTCGGAAATCTCTCAAAATAAACACCATGCCAAGCTATATCAACATCCTAAGAGTGAAACCCCTAAAAAAATTATGAATTTGATGAAGAATTAGCCTAATTTGGCTTACCTCGAAGGAAGAAGAGCTTGGAGGAAGTTGGAGACCATTTTCAAGAAAGACTACCTAAGTGACAAAATATGTACAAAAACCAAAAGATTTAACATATGATTTTCGGATTTTCTCAATTTTTAAATTTCATTAATCAAAAAAATTTTTCGGATTATGATTTTTACTTCCGTAACTTAAGATCCGAATTCATAATAACCCAACTCATTATCGTTCCACATTAAACCTCAAAAGCCCTAATTTCCTCTTACATAGATCTAACAAAATGTTCTCAAACTATGTTTTAGTTCATGTTAAACTTAAGATCCGAGATACCATGTTCATAGCTACCACTATTGTGCAATCAAAACACAAAAGCCCTAATTTTCGTCTCCAAATTTAAAGCTATATTTCGGAAATCTCTCAAAATAAAGACCATGCCAAGCTATATCAACATCCTAAGAGTGAAACCCCTAAAAAATTTATGAATTTGATGAAGAATTAGCCTAATTTGGCTTACCTCGAAGGAAGAAGAGCTTGGAGGAAGTTGGAGATGCTTCTGCATGAACTCGGTCGAATTGTGAAGCTTTCGACCGAAATTTCAGTAGATATCGGCATCTCGGTGAATATTTTAATGCAAGATTCCCTCTGTCGGCCGATATCTCGAGTTGAGCCGAAATCTCGCGAGATTTCGCTCGAAACCGTGGATATTGATATATATATATACATACCAGTTTTGAAAGGTCAGACCCGTCGAAACCGATATTTCGACGAAATTTCGTCGAAATATCGCGAAATTTAATTCCATGCATGTGATTATTTATGAAGGTTTTGACATGGAAAGGAAGGTGGTTGGGTGATGAGGAAAGAAGTAGTATCTTAGGAAGATATTTGCAAAAGTGGATTGTGGATTTTATTGCCTTGCAGGAGATATGTTTGGAGTGATGCACTCGAAGAATCTGGAGACTTGTGTATAGTTTTTTTCGATGGTTTTGTGGTGAAAACAATATTAGGGATGTCAATGGGAAACTGCGACTTTTCCTCTTGGGTCGTTCTGCATTAAGGGTCCCGTGGAAGGGATGGTGTTTGTTCATGAACGATTATAATGTGATGCTGAATCTAGAGGATCAACTTGATGAAAGGAGGTGGTGTTGGAAGTTAATGAGGTGTAATGTTTGTCCATAAGTGGTTGTAATGTGATGCTAAATCTGGAGGACCGACTCGATGAAAAGAGGGGAGGGGAAGCTAGCATGATGGATTTAGCTTGGATTGGTGGATTATTTGTTCTTGGATTGTAGGTTTATTTGGCTGAATCCATGTTTGAAGTCGCAACTGGATACATTTTTGGCTTGTGGTGAGAAAATCCTAGGGAGGTCAATGGGCAACTGGGACTTGAAAGGAACAGGTTTTTGAGGTAGGAGAATAGTGGAGATGGAGTTGGTGTTGGATTGGACCCAAGAAATGGGTGGATGATTTTTCTTATCCTGCTGTCTGCGCTGAGGGTCCCATTGAAGGGGTGATGTTTATTCATGGGTGATTATAATGTGATGCTGAATCTAGAGGATTGACCTGAGGAAAGCAGGGCTTGATGATATTGAATTGGTGGATTATTTGTTCTTAGATTGTAGGTTTATTTGGCTGAGTTCATGTTTGAAGCTGCAACTGGATAGATTTTTATCTTGCTCCACTTTGTAGAGGTATTTCTGCTGTACTTGGTATCCATCATGCCAAGCTTTGGACTTACAATGATGATGAGCTAGTGGTGATGTATTTCAAGTTCTAAGGGGTGTGGTTATTGGACCTGCGAGCATTTCCATGCAGCGGATGAATATTGGTCTAGTGTTCTAGCCTCATTTAGTGCCAAGGACTTCAGCAACATTGTTGGGATCCCTGCCTTTCTTTTTATTGGAGATTCGTCAGATGATCGTGCCAAAATTGGATTGGAGATGCCAGAAGATGCTCAGGAAGTTGAGCACGTGGAGGGGGGGGGGGGGTTAGAGAGGGTTGTTGACCTAGGAGAAGGAAGGGAGATGTCATGAAGATTTAACTAAGAAGAGGATGAAGAGGGAGATTGCTTGGAGGTAGTCGTTGCAACAGATATGGATTAAAGATGGAAATGCAAATACTTGTTTATTTTACATGGTGATGCAGAAGATATATGGATTAAAGAGGGACATGTAAATGCTTATTAATTTTACATGGTGGCATAAAAAATAAAGGGAGTTGGAATGTTGCATGTACAAATGCTGGAGATAATAAATGCATGGCAAATTAGTGATGCCCTAGCAAATGACTTACTGCTAGGGGATGATATGAGGCCTGGAGGCAGTGTGGGAGGAGGGCTACGAATGTGAGGAGGTTGTTGACTTAGGAGGTGGAGGAAAGGAGATGTCATGAAGTTATGGCTAAGAAGAGGATGTGAATAGGGAGATCATTTGGAGGCAGAGATCACATCATATATGGATTAAAAAGGGAGATGCAACTTCTTATTATTTTACATGGTGGCATCAGAATAAAGGGAGTTGGAATGATTGACATGTTGCATATGCAGATGCTGGAGATAATAACTAATAAGTGCATGGCACATTAGTGGTGTCCTGGCAAATGACTTAATGGCTTTCACTCATAGGGGGAGGAGGGCTACAAGGTTGGAATAGGAGAATCAGGTCCACCCGGTGAGCCCAATCTGAGAGGGAGTTAGATTGGCTTTGTGATGTTTGAAACTGGATTCTCAAATTGGTTCTGATGGTTCCCCCGTATTTTTCTACAAAGTTTTGGTGGGTGTAGTGGAAAGTGATGTGACTGTGATCATATTGTAATTATTGGTTTGGGGCCTCGAGTGGAATAGATTTTTTGTTTTACCTCTCTAATTCTCTATGTACCCACTTCAATGGTCGGTACAGCAGTGTTCCTACTGCCCAAAAGATCATGGTTCAAATCTCCCCTTGAGGAGAGTTGCATTAAGTAGCCGACAACTAGCGTAAAAAACAGTTGGATCTTTCAATATGGATTTGATAAGAATCCATGTACCCGACCCTACTTAACATGGGAGAAGGCTTTACATTACCACTATAATTCTCAGAATAGGCATATTGAAATTGCTGGAGGATAGTCGCATAAACCCTATTATGCACACTCGAAAGCTACACCTATCACAATTTCTCTTTGCTGATGATGCACTACTTTACTAATAGGGCTAAATATTCCGAGATAAAGCTCATATAAATCTTGTACAATTATGATAGAGCCTCTGGCAAAAAAAATCAATAGGATGAATAGTAGCTTCTCTATTCTGAAGAAGTGATTTCTGAAAAAAAAACTTTATAGTTTGAAGAACTGTCCTACGGATATGTTGCAGATTATTCAAGGCATCACTTAAATGAGAAAAGGAAATATTTCTTTTATGTATCCAGTATCTCCCATATATCAAGGCAAGATCAAAATAATCAATTTTGAGGACATGATTCATGCCATTCAAGCTAAATTGACAGGCTGAAAGGTAAATTATTATCTAAAAGTTGAAGATATCGCTTATTAGGTATGCACTTGAGACATGGATGGACATATGCTACCAATCTATGTTTTAATGGGACACCACCAACAACAAAGCCTTCTCCTACATTATGTAGGGTTGCCTACATGATTTTTCGCCTCCATTCAGATTTATGGTTTTAAGTTAATTCATAAAAATAGAGTATTTCTCTAAATTCTTATTGGGTGGGTTTGAGCAACAAAAACCAAATCAAGACTTAAATAGGAGTGCATCTGTTAAGAGAGATGAAGAGTTGGGTTAATCAGATATTGTCAGGATCGAATTAGAGTAAGTTATGTGGATCCTTGTTTAATTTAGATCTTCCAACGGCATGACTTGCATGTATTGGTGGTGTTAAAAAAGCCATATACCTCTTGTAATCTTCGAGATAGCTAGTAGCACAAGCAATGTTGCAGAAGTCGGTAGTCGGTACTCGGTCAGAAGGGTCACTGACTAAGGATTAATCGACAGTCGGGGGAGTAATCTGATTTTGTCAAGCATTAGTCGGTTTTGAATATTTTAATTAGTTTAAATATATAAATCAATTTTCAATACATATATTCCGTATATATATATGCATAGATTTAGCAATTTTCATATTTATAAGAGCTTAAAAAGAAGGAACAATTATAGTAAAAGAAGAAAAACTGAAGCAATTAGAACAAAATATTTGCTACATAGCACAAGCTAATGTTCAAAAACAAATACAACATGTTCAAATAAAAAAAATTCAAGGAGCAAGTGACACAAGACATTCATCCTCATCAATGTCATCATCGAACTCAAGCCTCTTTTCTTCTTCATCATCGACTAAGTTACTAATCAACAAAGTCACAAGTTAACTAATCAACAAAGTCATAAGTAATTAACAAACTAACTAAACTCAAAGCTACTAATCAATAAACTCACAAGTTACTAATCAACAAACTCACAAGTTTCTTAATCATTGCAAGCAACAAACACAAAGCTAATCAACAATCACAAAAGATAAATAAAAGATGTGATAATTAGCTAACCTTATAGTTGTTGACCTGAATTTGATGTACCACATTTAGCTTAATAAATACAAACCTAACCTTATATAAGCTAACAACATGCAATTAGCAAGAATATTAAGTTTCACTCCTAAAAAAACATAACAATTGTCTTTAATATGGAAATAAGGTAGAACAAATCATTAAACAATGGTGGTGGTGCATTCAACCAAGGTAGAATAATATACAAAAAATTCTGAAAGCAACAAAAAAATCCTAATAGGAGTTACTTACTCGTCGTTGGCGATGCGGAGGAGGGGGCAGGGATGCGGAGGAGCTTTGGTTCTAGGAGGCAGAGAAGCTAGGCGAAGAAGCTCGGGTGCGCGGTGTGCACAATGGGTTTGAGGGGGGTAAGGGTTATTGTCCAACAGTAACCACAAATCCCTCCCCAATCGGATTCTCGGATTTCGGTGCACGTTTTTTTATGTGGAGTAGGACCATTCTTTATATGTAACTAAAATCACATAAATTCGTGCTTTGTTCTTTATTGTTCATGTTATGCTGCACATATTATATAATTCCACATGGTATAAAAGCAAGTCAATTTTGGGCTCGTTTAGCTCGAGGTTCGTTTAGACACACTTAAATGGTATGGTGGTAGTGCAGTGTGCCTGCCACCCGAAGGACAAGGGTTCAAATCCCCCCTTGTGGGGGTTGTGTTAGGTAATCGACATTTAGTGTAAAAAATAGTCGAATCTTTTAACATGAATTTAGCCAAGAGTCCATGTAGCCGACCCTACTTGGCCATTTTTACAAATTTGCTTTAAGTTTCTCAAAAGTTGTGATTATTCTTAAAAGATCACATGTTGTTTTCATGCACTATAGTGCACATCGATGATGTTACCACAACATTATGAAACCATTTTGTTGGAGGTTGTGCAGAAAGGATCCGCAATGCAACCGACTTGGTTTGACTCCTTGGACCCTTGCGGTTGCTCGATTAGCAAGGAGGGGTTGTGTGCATCAATGCAACACCAAATGTGGTGATTAGAGAGCTGTTCCACTACACATAATGGTGTTTGTGGCTTTGGATGCGATGATGCCCAAGGTTGCAAAAGTCAATCATTGGTATCCAAGAGTTGATAGTCTTTTTTCAAAAGTTAGTAGTCCAGAATCAATTGAATGGTTAGACTAAGAATTAATAATAGATAAGCTGCTTATTTGATTTAGGTAATTTTGTATTTTCCAATATTTTTAATCTAAGAAATTATTTCTTACTTGTATGTTCTTCTATATTTATATAGGTTTGGGCATTCTCAATACTATCATAATAAAAATAAACGTGAAATTGTGTTTTAACCAAACAATAATCATATCTTAAGTTTGTCAGGAAAAATAAGACATGTTTATTCCTTGAGCCTTAGGCTCTTATATAGAGAAGAGATCTACAGGCAAATTACATAATACAGATAAAAGGAAAATGAATAAATAAAAGAGTACAGAAATATAGGAATTTATATATCTACACTCCCCCTCAAGATGAAGCATAAATATCTATCATGCTCATCTTGGAAGAACACTTTTGAAATGGTCCTCCAAGTAAGGCCTTGGTGAAAATGTATGTCGTTTGGTCCCCTGAGCTGACATAAGATGTAGAAATGAAGCCCTTCTGGATCATGTCACGTATATATTGACAATTGACCTCAACGTGCTTTGTCCTTTCGTGGAATGTAGGATTATTAGCAATGAATATGGCATCTTGATTATCGCATTTCAATGACATGGGAAAAGGAACATCTATGTAGATATGTAAGGACTGCTCGAACCCACATCATTTCTGTGCATGCATGTGCAATAGCCCTATACTCAGATTCATCACTAGATCTAGCAACTGCAGTTTGCTTCTTGCTTTTCCACGAGACAAGTGAATCTCCAACAAATATAGCAAATCTCGTTGTGGATTTCCTGTCGTTGGGGCACCTTGCATAATCTGCGTCTTCGTATGCTGAGATAGTGATGGTGCCACTTCTTTTAAATAATAGCCTTGCACCTGAAGATGATTTAAGATACTTTAGTATCATCTGTATAGCATCCATATGTACCCGACGAGGTTGTTTCATGCACTGGCTCACCCGACTGACAACTAATGAAATATCGGACCTGGTAATGATAACGTAAAGAAGTTTTCCCACCAGTTCCCTGTATCTTCTCCTATCAACCTCATCAATATCACCATCATAGAGCTTCATGCTTGATTCCATGGATGTAGTAGCAGGTCGACATCCAAGCATGCCCTGTCATTTAGCAAATCAGTGATATATTTCCTCTAAGTCATCAAAAGCCCTTGTTGATTTCTGGGCCCCTGGTAAACTCTCGTCCCAGAAAGTATCTACGAGCTCCAAGATCCTTGGTAACAAATTCGCGACCCAGAAATTCTTTCACCCTATTTTATCCTTGCATGTCATCTCATGTAATAAGCATTCGCTCCTGCAGTAGTAACAATGTCCAAACTATTCTCTGAAGCTGGTGGAGGGGTGCTAGCTGGGGGCATGATGTTTCTCAGTCCAGACAAAAGTTCATCATATCTTTGATCTGATGTGGGTGGAGTGACATAAGGCTGAACCTGATCTGCTATGCAGTCAGACGTTGGGAAACTATGCTTGGAGCAACATGTATCTTCTGTGTGACCAGATCGGTGACAATAAGTACAAGGTGGTCCACGACCACGTCCACCTCTCCCATGTGATCCCTGACCATGGAACTGAGATGAACCACCTCTTCCACGAGAGGCCGCCATGGCAGAGGAATTCAACACTGGAGCAGTAGTTGAACTATTGATCCGGCTTAATCTACAATATGCCTTCTCCATGAGAGGAATGGTTGCATCTGCCAGTAGACCCTGGTACTTAGATGGAAGTTTGATGAATGTTGTTCTGGCTTCGAAGATGAAGGTGTTGGGGGTCCCCTCGAGATGCAGGAGGATTGAGGTCCTGATGCAGGCATTGACGGATTTCGGCAAGGTGTTGGAGCTGACTTGCTCGTGTTTGAAATCGGGTAAGGAACAAAGGTGATGGTGATCTTACAGGGTGTCAAGCCTCCTCCAAATGCGTGTACGATGACGTCGATGGAAAAAAAAGGTGTCAATCATTCTGAAGTTGCTGGAGGAGCTAGCTTTGGATGAAGATCTTCGGGGCTGTGATGCCATGATAGCAAGGACGGTCGCCAATAATAGTCGTGGAACGGAGGATGCATGACTCCCTTGACGTAATCAAGGCAAACAACCTAGGATACAAATCATTAAAGCTCCTTCATTCCTCCGTCCAGTCATCCCTCTGAAATATGAATCCTTTTCCATTCCCAAGAACCGACTGCATTGAAGCTACAACATCTAGCAATACAAAGCAAATATCCGTCCATAATGCGGACAACAAGGACACAACACTGGCATTTACACATATGCTGAGTGACACCGAGTAAATGGATCTCAACAGATCTAGGGGCAAGTATGATTCGTCATCCCATATCCTTGTCAGTCACTTTGTTAATAAGGCCTTGTTCATGTCCCCTAAGCGCAACTCTCCCAACCCGCCCTCCTTGGTTGGCTGACATCGTCTCCCAATCAACTAACATAACCCCCCTTCCCCTCAAGAGATGACACCCAGAAGAAATGCCTCATCAAATCCTCCAACTGCTTTTGAATCCCAATCATCAACACCCTTGTAGACATAAAAAACATGTATCGCGGATAAAACAACCTTCACCATAACCAACCTTCCTCCCCTCGATAGGCATGATGCCTTGCAACCTGTATGCTTCCTTTCCAACTTCTCAACCACTGGCAACCAATCCCCCTGTCTCAATCGACCACTCAACGAAGGCAACCCTATGTAGTTGATAGGCAAGCTCCTCCGTGTAGTACACAGAATGCCTTCATAGGTTGATATCACAATTGGAGTCTGGTTAAAAGGAACAAAAGCAAACTTCGTCCCATTAACCCTCAAGCCCGGAACCTCTCCAAAACTATCCAACATTGCCCTAATTGCCCCATACTCTGCCACCCCCCATGCGAAGATCGTATCACAACGTACTGAAGAATTGAGATTGAGAAATTATTCCTGGAGTATCCCCAGGCCCCCCCTCTTTCGCCAACCCAGATATAAATGCAAATGCATCTACATCCAGAACAAATAACAAGGGTGCCAAAGGGCATCCTTGCTTCTCTCCTCTCTGCATCTGTAAGAAGCCCCCTCCGGCCTCCCATTAACCAGCATGAACAAGATGATGTCGTGATGCACTTGTTCATCCAATCCACCCAGATATCTGGGAATCTCCTCTATACCAAAGAAGCACAGATAAATCTCCAATTCAGGCAGTCATAAGCCTTCACAAAATCAACCTTCTACAGATACCCGTACCCCTTCCTCTTCCAATCTGCAACGATCTCTTAGACAACAATTACTCCATTAAATAACTGTTGTCCATGAATAAAAGCAGCTGAGCAACAAAACAAGTATGTCGAGGACTCCCCTCAACCGATTTGCCAAGACCTTGACCACAATGAGTACATCGCATTTGATAGAGCAATGGACCTAAAATCTTCCACCACTCCCCATCCTCCTTCAGAAGCAAGAAGATTAGGCATCTATTCAGCTTCTCCGTGCTCTGGTTTGTGCCTCTAGACTCTGTGATCAAACCCATGATACCATCTTCAACCACATCCCAAAATTCTCTATAAAAGAAATTAAGTAGCCCATATGGACTTGTACACCTCTCGATGTTAAGATCGAACACTACCTGCACACCTCTACAACAACAACAACAAAGCCTTTTCCCACAATTAAGTAAGGTCGGCTACATGGATTCTTCGCCTCCATTCAGATCTATGTTGGGTAATTCCCGGGCTTATATCCAGAAAACTAAGATCCTTTTGTATAGTCTCTTTCCAACACTTCTTAAGCCGTCCTCGCTCTCTTTTAGCCGGGTCAATATCCCAACACTCGCATCTCCTAACTGGTGCATCGGCTGATCTTCTTTGTAAATGACCAAACCATCTTTAGCGGTTTTCTCGCATCTTATCCTCGATCAGAGCTATACCAACTTTCTTTCTGCTTGCCTCATTCTGAATCCGATCTTTACGTGCGTGCGCACACATCTACCTTATCATTTTCATTTCTGCTACATCCATTCGCTACACATGTCTATGGTTCACAGGCCAACATTCAGATCCATAGAGCATAGCAGGTCTCACGGCTGCTTTGTAAAACTTTCCTTTAATTTTTAAAGGAATTTTCTTATCACAGAGCACAACAGAGGCACCTCTCCACTTTAGCCAGCCTGCATTTATTTTATTAGTAACATCTCCATCAATTTCCCCATCATGTTGCAAAATAGATCCCGGATATCTAAAAGAATCTCTCTTCTGAATGTTATCGTCACCAATCTTCACCTCGATTCCTTCACTATTTCTTCCATCAAAGGTGCACTCCATATATTCCTTCTTAGTCCTACTTATACGAAATTCTTAAGTCTCCGATGCATGTCTCCAGACCTCAAGCTTCTCATATACTCCATCTCTAGTCTTGTCAATCAACATAATATCATCAACAAATAACATACACCAAGGTAGTTCGTCCTGAATGTGACTTGTCAACTCGTCCATAATTAAAGTAAACAGAAATGGACTCAAAGCCGAGCCTTGATGTAAACCAATGTTGATGTCAAAATAAACCTCTCCCTGCACACCTCTACCTTGGAAAAATCCATCGTAAGCATCTCAAGCTGTCCCTGTTGCAACGAACGGACCCCTGTCAACCCATCTAGCCCCAGACGACGATGCTTTACTGTTGAACTCACGGAAGTGAGAAACTACTGCCTCCCCTATCAACCCATCACCTTGGATCCTCTCATCTCCCACCATCAAGTCATGTATCAGGTTCCTCATTCTCCTACTGACCATTGTATGAAAGAACCTCGTGTTTGCATCCTCTTATCTGATCCAATCCACGTTTGCCTCACCCTCTGATGCCACCACTGTTGTAAAAGTTGGCCGACTAGGCCGACTAGTCGGTCCGACTAGTCGAGTCGGGGGGGGGGGGTACCCGACTCGACTAGGCCAAATCGGTCAATAGTCGGTCAGACCCGATTAATCGCCTGATTAATCGGCCGACTAGTCGACCGACTTTTGCTTAGAGATTTCTCTCGGCTGACTTTTGCATAGGGATTTCGGATATATGTTTCGGCGCAAACCGTAAACTCGATTACCCGTTTAGAATTAAATGAGATTTAGGGTTTGTTGTTAGACAATAAGATGAGATACTTAAGGTTACATGCTAATAAGTATAACTCACAATAAATTAAAAATATTAAAATAAAAACACTAAAAATGTTAAATAAAAATTATAAGAAAATTATGTATACTTCTGTACGTTAAATTATAGTTTTTCATCTAGATATAAAATATCAACTAATTAATATACTATCCTGGATAATTTTACTTAAAACTTTGTGATTTAATTCATGTTGGTTAATTATATAAGATTAGAATTGTGTTTATTACGCCTAAATGTTCGTTAACTTAGATACTTCTTGTTGATTTGCATGATAGTTAGGTAACTTAGGTTATTTCCCTTTTGTGGTTGTTGATTAGCTTTATGTTAATTTATTTCTAACTTCAACTCGTGCTATGTACCAAACATTTTGTCCTTAACATTTTGTCCGTGCTATGAACCAAACATTTTGTTCTTAACTTGCTTCGTTTTTCTTCTGTTGCTATAATTTTTTAAGCTCTCAAAAATATTAAAACTGCTAAATATATGAATATAAATGAGAGTATATGTTATAAAACTTGATTTATATATTTAAAATAATTAAAAAATTCAAAACCGACTAATGCCCGACTAAATCCGATTACTCTCCCGACTGCCGATTAATCCTTAGTCAGTGACCCTGCCGACCGAGTACCGACTGCCGACTTCTGCAACCTTGGATGCCACTAAACCTCTCTCTTCTTATTCTCACCCGCCATAATTTTTTCTACTCAGATCTGGCATGCAACTCCTCCACATGAGATCCGGAGCATCCTCCATGCTATATGAACGGGCAATCTCCGCCTCAGCGTCAACACACCTCTCTAACCGCATCTGAATCAAGTCTCTATTGTGCTTTTTAAGCATCTCTCAGCCTTTGGATCTTCTACGCTAACCTTGGTGTCGTTGGCCCCTCCACTTGCAACGACCCCAGAATTGTGATACCATCTCCTTAAGCCAGCTTCCATTAAGCAAGCTCCTCAAATATAAAAAAAGAACGAGGAAACAACCCATCCTTCGAATATCAGCAAATCGATGTGTAATCTAATCTTGATCTTAGAAGAGCCCTCGTTGAAGACAAGGAAACCTCTCCAGCAGTTCCACCGACGCTAAGAAACGGTTCATGCAAGATATGGAGGAACTACCCCGCCACATGTACCTGTTGTCCGTGGCATCCAACAATTCCAATTCGTGCTCACACATAAATTCCAAAAACTCTCCAGAACTCGAATCCTGCCTCTCCTGTCCCTAGGTTAGTCTGAGGCAAACACCGTCACATGGAAGTCTCCCCCCACGAGTCACAAAAGGCCTTGAAAATTCCATCTCAACAGATCTCAACTTCTCTCACATCTCCGATTCAGAACGACCCCAGAATGTCCATAATCAAAACTATGTAGCAGTATAGGTCCATAAACAAAACTATGTAGCAGTATGCTCGCATCAGACCTGTGCTCCCATCGTCACAGAACTACATCCCACTCTCTCAGCAATTGGTAAAAAATAACATCATCCCAATTTTGCACCACACCACCACACTTTAAACCGTAGGTGCTGTCCTAACTTAGAAAGCTGGACCTCCTGCCCAACTTCACATCCTTGGCTCTCACATCTCAATTGTTGACTCATGTAAAAAAGCTACATCATCATGCCAAGAACCAAAAGCTCCTTCTTTTTCTCTCCCTCCCACATACCCATTACATTCCAGCTAACAATCTCTTTGATCCACTCGAAGGGTTAGCGGTGGTATTACAACTCCAAGACACTGCAATCCACGCATGAATATCAATCGTATTAACGTCAGGATCCACTTCCCTAGATTTCTAAAAGCTCCCTCCACTTATCTCGTCCTTAATGTGCATATGCCCCTACTCCTTATCCTCTATCTCACGCTTAAGCCAACTACAAGCCTTCGACTTCCTTCACTTCTGTGAGAAGGAGAAAGCGGAGCCGCACAAGCCTTACAGGAATCCTCCCCAAAGAAACCCTCCTGCTCGCGCCGCTGCCACCGTCCTCTTCAAACTCACTGCACAGTGGTGGCAGAGATATCCACAGCTACGTCGCCAGCCACAACTCCTTTTCCAGCATCGGGATGCCTGAGACATCCCCCCCCCTCCCCCCCCCCCCCCCCCCCCCCCCCCCCCGCCCGCCGCGGTGTCACGCCCAATAGCCCCATTCCAACTTCATCGGCCCCTGAGCCAACCTCTAGATGAGTATGAGGAGCTCTTCAACTAGCATGTATCATGAAGTGAGCCCAAGAGCATGAACCACCGAGGGATCCGCCACAAGAGCTGAAACAACAAAACTTGATGCCAATAAAGCCCCTGCCGTTGCCAATCATGTCTGAAACTGACCTAGGTCACGCCTCCATTTCCTCTGGGAGTTACCCGGACCACTTTTCCATCCCTTGCATACTGGCTACGAATAGTGATTAGGGCTATGCTCCTTCAAAAAGGAACTGATCCCTCGATTATTCGGGGCAAAACCGTCGCTATGTCCCACAAAACTCACAACGACGGTTGGGCATCTCCAATTGGAGCTCTGCCCCACCACTGACTGAAGCCTATCGAAGATGGCATCCTCCTTCCTGATGCTTCACCATCGTTGCCTCCACCTCTGAAGGCCCAGCTGGGCTGCATCTCCCCTCAACAAAATGCGGCTCGCCTCACCAACCACCGCGACCACCGAGGCGAAAGGTCGGCCTTCTGACTGAACTCGACCATTTTTTGGCATGTGTTTTGCAGAAACAATCATTTGAACCAACGTCTCCCATCGTTCACATGGTTGAAGACCAGGTTCACATGTTGGCCTCTATAAGCCCCATCACCTTCAGAGCCCGTGACACCTTAGCGGAAACTCCCTCACCTTGATCAGCTTTCCAGAACACACACCCCGCAGCTCCATCACGCAAGAGGGTGCTTCGCCAGGACACCTTCACAGGGAAAAGCCCCTGTTCGCCAATAACTCTTGAATCTCCTCCACGCCATCACACAAAGAACCCTCAGACTGCCATATCGCATCCTCCCGACATCCCCCCACACGTCCCTTCTCTTGAACTCCAAGCACCGACAGGAGGTCGACCTTTACTTTGGTGATTAAGACTCCATCAATCGGGTTCAAAACTTGTGAGAAGTTATTATTCAACCTCGCTAGCCGCTGGTTCTACCTCCATCTCCAATGGACGTGATGAGCATTCCTGCCGGACGTGCCCCTCCTTGCGACAATGGAAACAAACCACCGGTCGCGCCACACACCATCGTGCCATGTGCCCCACCAACCCGCACCTGAAGCAATGAAGACGGCCAACTGGAGGCGTAACACGCACTCACTACCGCAGCAACGAATCAGTGTGCAACAAAACTTGACTCCCCCCTCTGCTTCCTCCTCCTCCCCATCGTTGGTGGCCCCCCTCTCTCCTGAAATCCCGGCAGCCCTGACGAGCTGCCAACCTCCAACCCCTTCCCTCTCTCAGGGTTCTCTCCCCCCCTCCCCATCCTCTATCCTCTCTTACTTTTTCCACTCTTAGTAGTCTTGTTGATTTTGAGAATTATTTCTATCTGTGTGCACGCTCCTTTTATTTGGCTTGTATGCTTTGTAGAATACTAGTCTTATGGACTAGAAAATTGGAATGCGATTCCCAGTATCCTCCTCTCTTTTATTTTACATGGAATCCAATTATCCAACCTCATCATCCCTATTCCTCTTTGACCCGTGAGATTTGTTGCACTATTCTTTCTTCTCTCGTCTCCAAATTCTGTCTACATCAGTACACATCTAGCCACACTGGTATTTGGAGGGGGACCACGAAGAAACATGATACGGAGAGGAAGATAAAAGGAGATATATAATAACTATACAGTCGAAATACAACTTTCACTGTAAGCTGTCTATTCAATAACAACTAAGTAATTGTCTTAACAACCGAAGAGATAAATATTAAATCTGAAAGAGGATATTATCCCTTCATCTTGCCGTATATTTTTTTAATACTAAACCAGAACGAGGGAAACTATCTTTTGATTTTTCATTAAAAAAGTATTCTAAATTTTTATTATAATTAGAATTTAAAACTGCATCAACTTTGATACTTCTTTATTTTATATTTTTACTATTTTATTATATTGAAGATTTTTCTCTCGCATGCATTTCTTCATTGAATGTGTGATTCGTTATTTCACCATGATGTTGTGTCAATATGCAACTTTGTTGCCTTATCAATCTATTGTATTGCAAATATTTTCATATCCCTGTTAATTATGTAAATTCATGAATTTCCCGCAATAAAATATTGCTTGTAATGGCCATTTTCCATTTTCTTTGTAAATTCTTTCGATAAATTTTCCTGAATTGCTCTGATTTCTGTCTTCTGTTTATTTTAGTAACATTATTTGCTTTTTTAGCTTTCATGTCTACAAAAGAAGTTGCCGATGAGGTATCTGCATCCCAAGGTTTGCCATCTACGGAGACATCTAGTGTTCAGTTGGCTGAGAAGATGGCGGTGGTAATTAGCAATGAAGCTAATATCAATGTTTCACCAGCTGAAGTTGCCAAAATGGAGACTTTTGAAGCTATTGCTGAATGTACGGATAGGAATAATAATGCTGGAAAGGTGGAAAATTTTGAACCCCCGGTAGACCTATCTAATGATGATATAAATGAAGCAGATATGGAGACAGATGAGGGGAAAAATCATCTAAAAAATGTTGAAGAAGAGGTCTCAACCCTTATCCCTACTGATGCTGAGAAGATGGATAATGGGGTTAAAGCAAATGATATGCAAGAAAAAGTAGATAGAGAAGACAATGTGAAAGATGGTACGGAAGAAGTCAAAGTTATTAGTAAGAGTGCTAGAAAGAGAAAGAACAAGAGGACGAGGGATAGAGTAGCAGCATTGCGATTGGCAGAAACTGCTGGTGCTTCATCTGGTAATAATAATAATGAAGTCGAAGCTGAAAAGGTGGAAGAGGGTTCTGTTGCTGCTGATGTTAATGACGAGCAGGAAATCAGTAAGGGGTTCATTTTTATGTGCAATGCAAAGACCAAGAAAGATTGTTTTGATTACAAGATATTTGGGTTGCCAGAAGGTAAAAAGGAGATGGTAACTAAGATCTACAAAGGAATGAAGTTGTTTCTATATGACACGGATCTGAAGCTATTATATGGAATCTACGAGGCTGTTTCCCCCGGCGGATACAACATTGAACCTAAGGCCTTCAAGTCAAAATTTCCTTCTCAGGTATCTCCCTGGATGCATGCAATCATCGTTCTCAATTTACTTGTATTCAGATATTCATGTGTTAATGATGTGATATAATGCACACAATTATTTGTTTCTATACTATATATTTGTATTAATTTTTTATTCATAAAATGAAATTGATTTAACCTTATACATTGACAACTGAGACTGTATGAACATGCACATGCTCTCCTAATTAGGAATCACAACTGAATTGGATTTTAAAATATGATTGCTGTTGCAGATGTTATTTTAATTTCATCTTACTCAGATATTGTGCATCCTTAGTATTCAAAATTCAGGCTTGCGCCCGTCTGAGGCAGTACCAAGGCTGTGAGGTAGTGTAGTACTGTGGCACCACCTCGTTCATTTAAGGAGTGTGATGCTATTTAAAAGAAAAAATTATGCGAGGTGGTGAAGTAGTATTGTGGCACCACCTCGATTATTTAAGGAGTATGAAGCTATTTAAAAGAAGAAATTATGTTATTATTGTTAGATTTATTATATTTACATTTATGTTCGTAACCCTTCAGATTCCGTAACCTGTCGGTGGTATTTATGTATTTTTCCTCTTGTACTCTCTAGAGTTTTCTCTCTATATAAGAGATCATAGCCCTATGGAATAAACATCTCATACGTTTCTCTTCTCCACATGGTATCATAGTGATGGTCCTAGACTGGAGCATGGAAGGACATATCGATATCGGCAACATATCAATACAATGTCGATACCGATATATCGCCGATATATCGGGTTTTCTCTCTATATAAGAGATCATAGCCCTATGGAATAAACATCTCATACGTTTCTCTTCTCCACATGGTATCATAGTGATGGTCCTAGATTGGAGCATGGAAGGACATATCGATATCGACAACATATCGATACAATGTCGATACCGATATATCGCCGATATATCGACGATATATCGACGCATATCGCCGAAACCCGGTATCCATTAGGCATTTTTCTCCTGTCGATACCCGATATATCCATATCGGCGATTTATCGGTGACCTGTCGATACCGATATATCGCCGATATATCGACGATATATCGCGATATGGCGATCCATGGACTGGAGGCTAATACCTATAACCCGTCGCCACCACCAGCCCTCTCTCCTTGCGTGGACCCTCCTCTCATCAAGGGGTACCATTCAAGGCAGTCCGAGCCCCCAGCGACACCGGCCACCACCTCCAACGGCACCTAAAGCGTCGCCTAAGGCTCCAACTGCTCCAGCCGCGCCTCCTGCACCGTCAGTACTGACCACCAGTCCTCTTGGACTTTTGACCTGCTACGCACAACCCCCTGGATACCATCTTTAATGTCGAAAGAGCCATGAAAACCCCCTTATCTGCTATTAAAGTAATTTTTCAGACCACTATCACGTCCAAAAGTGAGTTCTAGGGCACTTCTCAGGCCTTGTATGCATCCTTAAGTCAAGAACAAGATCTCCTTTCTTTTCTAAGATCACCATGGCATCTTTTTCTACCAAGACAAAGCCCTTGGCCTCGAATGTTATGGTACAAGGCACCACTATCAAACTCAAGGGAACATAAAATTACATGCTTTGGTTTTGATCTTTTATAGTGTTCATTAGTGGACAAAGAAAAATCTACATCTTGACTAAAGATTCTTTAGACGAAAAGGACAAAGAGCACGACAATTGGCGGACATACAACTACCTGGTTATCATCTGGATGACCAACAATGTTGAGGCTCACATTGCCTCAAATCTCCTTTACTGTAATACGACCAAGGAAATTTGGATCTCGAGCAAACATACTCCCAGAAGAAGAAGTCACGCCTTGCAGACATTGAAAAGCGAATTTGGTCGGCATCTCAGTGTGATTCCACCCTCATCAAGTACTACATGCATCTCTCCAACATGTATGCGGAGTTTGTAATATTCCGGCCCTCATGTTGCACCAAACAGATACAAGAGCGTTCTGACTGGCAGGTATACTACTTTCTTGATGCATTCTAGATACCAGGCAACGAAGGAGTAATTTCTTATATCAGGCTCACTGCCAACGATGAAGGCCATCTTTGGCAGACTTGAGAAACTCGAGACATCTGTTGCCCGACCTTCTGTCTTACCTTCAATAGAGAACTTTGCAAATATCGCCTCATATGGACGAGGAGACATATATGGCTTTCGAGTAGGACTTGATCATGATCCAAGTCGTGGCCATGGACGAGAATCTGAACGTGGCTGCGACTTTGGTCGTGGCTGTGGGCGAGACTCTACTGCCCCATGCACTGACCGTGGTTGGTGGAACCACCCAACTGAACGATGCTGGCAGAAGTTTGATGTACCTTCTTATCACGCCGATAATGCCTATGATGTGGAAGAGGTGTCGCCTGCATCAACCTCCAGTGGCAATACTATTCATCTTAATGACACATATTACTCCTGCCTGATGCAGATTCTTCAGACTCCGGGGCCCACTACCACCAGTAACACTACCACGACTACTTTGGCTACTCCTTCAAGTACAATTGCCAACTCTGCTGTCACTCTTGCTTCGACTTGGATTATTGATTTCGGTGCTTCTACTCATCTGACTAGAGAAGGTAATCTTCTCACCTCCTTCGTGCCATCTGTCTCTATGAAGTCAGTTCAAGTCGCAAATGTGATTCAAGCACCAATTATCACTGTCGGAATTATGGAATTTTCTTCCAAGCTCCGACTTCCTGGGGTTCATTGTGCTCCTGATTTTCTTCTTAGCTTGCTATCAGTTCACAAGCTTTCTGTTGAGCTTCATTGTCTTGTGATATTTGATGAGTCTTGTTGCTATTTTCATGACATCCGGACGATGCATATTTTTGGCGGGGGTCATGAGAAGAACCTATATTATCTTTACATACCCTTAGACTCCAAGTTTATTTGTGCTGCGTCCATTTCCAAAGACCCGCTCCTATGGAATTTGCGCCTTGGACATCCCTCTGTTAATGTCATATCCATGATGTATCTTCAACTCTCTACTCTGAAGCCCTTTCAGTGCGAGGCGTGTTAGTTTGGGAAACACCATCAAGCGATGTTTGTGGTTCATATCGAGTCTCGTAGTACTACTGTTTTATCTTGTTCATTGTGATGTTTAGGGTCCTTGTTTGGTTCGTACGTTAAGTGATCATCGCTATTTTATAGTTTTTGTTGATAATTATAGTCGATCTTCTTGGGTATATCTAATAAAGGAGCGTCCGAAGATTAATCAAATTGTCATAAATTTCTTTCTATATGTTAGAGCTTTCTTTTCTAGCTTTATTAAGATCATTCGTACTGACAATGCTCTTGAGTTAACCCAACATGACTTGCCCTCTTTCTTTGCGTCCCAGGGAACTGTTCACCAAACATCATGTCCATATGCGTCACAATAGAACATTATAATTGAGAGGAAACTCTGACACTTGTTAAGTGTTGCCAGATCTCTTCTTAGTCAAATGAGTGTTCCTAAACATTATTGGAGGGATGCTATCCTCACTGCAATTTATCTCATCAACAATGTTCCTTCGTTTGTTCTTGGAGGGGGAATGTTCCTTCGTTTGTTCTTGGAGGGGGAACTCCATTTTTCTTACTTTACCCTACCTAGTCTTCTTTTATTATACCTCTGTAAATTTTTGGTTGTATTGTCTTTGTTAATAACTTTCATGCAGCTGACAAATTATCCTCTCGTGCCATCAACGTCTTTCTTGGGTACTCTCGTACCTAGAAAGGCTGTCATTGCTATGGTCATGTTGGGCGTTTATACTTTGTCTGTTGATGTCGCCTTTTTGCGCAGACAAGTTTTTTCACATAGACTGTGAGTGACAGTCCTCTAGACCTCCTTCCTCTACCAATCATCTATACTCACCAACGTACCTCTATACCTTCTATATCAGTGTCTGTACTTTTGCCTGCACCTTTTATGCGGGATGATATGACCACTTCGAGTGCTCCCACCACTGTTGCCCCGAATGTAGCTTCCTATAGCTATACACAAGCAAAAAAAGGCAATGTATGTGTCACCCCATGTCACATTTTACTTCTACCGATGGTTTATTTAGCTATGACAAGAGATATGCAGATGCTCTGAATGTTATTTCAGTTCCAAGAGATCATTTCAGTGCAATGCACGATCAGGGTTGGCGACATGTCGTGGATGAGGAGATGGATGCACATACCTCTTGGGACACGTGGGATCTTGTGCAGTGCCACCGTCGCTTGATGGTTCTATTGACAACTTGAAAGACAGACTTGTTGCCAATGGTTTCACACAAACCTTTGTGATTGATTAATTGAGATCTCGCCCGTTGCCAGAATGGAGTCGATACATACCATTTATCTGTTGCTACCAACAAGGCTTGGCCATTTACCAACCTGATGTGAAGAACACATTTCTTTATGGTGACATTGAGGATGAGGTCTACATGATGCAACCACCGGGGTATGTAGGCGAGGCCCGAGGGGGAGCATGTATGTCGACTACGCAATGCCATTTATGGCCTGAAGCAGAGTCCCAGGGCATGGTTTGACATGCTCACTACGGAGATCAACACACTTAATTTTCAGATGACAACATTTGACTACTCTGTCTTTGTTAGACGGCGGTCTACTGGCATGGTCATTCTTGTTGTCTATGTTGATGATGTAGATGGTATTCAAGAGACCAAGACCTTCCTCCAGAAGGTCTTTATCACGAAAGACCTCGGCCAACTTCATTATTTTCTTGGCATCGAGGGAATATGCACTACAGAGGGGCTCCATCTTTCATACAAGAAGTATTGCTTCGATATTCTGATTGATGCAGGACTTCTTGGATGCAAGCCAGCTGGCATCCTTGCAGAAGTGCAGAAACATTCAACATTTACTGATCCATCTTTTGAGGATGTAACACAGTATATAAGCTTAGTGAGAAAATTGCTCTATCTCACTATTACTATGCCATATATATCATATGTTGTGAGCATAGCCATCCAACATATGTAGAAGCCTCTTTACAGTCACTTGCATGATGTTCTTTTGATCCTTCGATATTTGAAGGAATCTCCCGGACGTGGACTCTTTTACGGTGTGAATGGGCATACTAATATCTCCGCCTATACAGATTCTGACTATGCTAGATCTCCTGAGGATTGCCGATCCGCTACAAGATACACCATGTTTGTTGGGGATACTCTTGTCACTTGGCGACACAAGAAGCTAACAATGGTCTCCAGATCCACCGTAGAAGCAGAATACGGAGCAATGCCTCAAGCCACCTGTGAGATCACATGACTTGTCTATTTCCTAACAGAACTTGGCATGTCAGTCGCCACTTATGTACCCTTATACTGCAATCATGGTATGAAAAAACTAGCCTCGAGATGGTCGAGGCGTACGCCTCAAGGCGAGACGGTCATTTTTAGCCTCGAGGCGTACACCTCGGTCCAATCCAGTGAGGCGTGCGCCTCATGAGATTGACGTGTAGTCTCGAGGCGGTCGAGTCGTTTTCTGAGGCGTTTTTGCTTTTTTGAAGTATTTTTTATGATTTTAATGTATACTTTTTTTTGAAAGCCATAAACAGGGGGAGACACTCGACGGTGTTCGCTCAAATATTATTTAAAAAATGAAAACAAAAGAAGTAGATACACAAGTGAAAAGAGCAAAAAAACCAATTACAGTTCCCATTCCTCCACTAATCTCGCAGCATGAATCCCCACATTTTCTTTGTAGAAGCGTTGCCCCGAGAAGAGCAAAGCATTCCTTCCCAGCCAAATGGCCCACAGAATGGCGACTGGATAGATTAGCTCCCTCCGCACCCTGCTCTTATTTGCCACCATTGAGCGGCAGAAAGATGCCAGATCAACAACGCATAACCAAGATAATCTGCCCCCCCCAAATCTAGATCACCTTGGGGCATATAAAGAATAGATGTTCCACGGTCTCAATCGCCTCCTCGCACAGAAGGCACCTATCAGAGGTGGTACCCAGAAGTGTAGCACACTTGTCCCTCGTCATCAGCCTTTGTCTATGTAGCAGCCACAAGAAGAAACCAATTCGCTCGGGCAGCTTGAGAGCCTAGAAGAACACACAATCTCGAATCATAACCTCCGACCGAGACGGCGGAGGCATGCAAATTGCCACAAATGCCTTCTTAACCGAGAAAGGACCCGCACGCCATTCCCAATGGTCCCAATGGTCCCTCCCCTCCGTTGGACGCCCCACATCCTTGATAGCATCCAGCAGTGCGAGGAAGTTCTCAAATCTCTGGTCGGAGAAACTAGATGAAAAAATCGGAAATCAATTTCCATCCGACCAGTAAGACGCAACCATCATATTTTTATCATCCGCAAGAGCAAACAAACGCAGGAAATGCACGCAAAGGGCCCTCCCGTCCAGTCATCGGACCAAAAAGCGAAGGAGTCTCCATCGCCAAGGTTTAGTCTAAACAAACATATATGCTTTGAGAAAACATCCACCACCCCCTCCAGAACGGAGAGGGAGAGTCCATGCGAGCACCCGGCCTCGGCAGTGCCCCCCCGACATCGTAGATCTTGCGTAGCACGGAAGAACAAAAATCCTCCCCAGGGCCCCAAATTCTGCTTGCCCACTTAAGAAGCAAGGCCTCGTTCATTTGATCCAGACCCTTCACCCCCAGCCCCCGGCATTCTTGTGGAGCGTAATTTCTTCCCATCCAACAAGGTGAATGCCCCTCGTTTCCTCCATGGCCTCAAATTTCAGCGAAATTCGGTCGAATTTCTGTCGAATATCGATATCCAGTCGAAATCGAAATTCGACCGAAATCACCGAAATGACTGGAATATTGGGGTCCTATCACAAAAAATGACCGAAATGACCGAAATTTCGGTCGAAATTCCACCGAAATTCTGTTTTGGCCGATACCAAAATGGTGACCGAAACCGACATTTAGGGCCTTGGTTTCCTCCCCATGCTTGCCCCATAAGAACCTACACATAGGCTTCTCAAGCCGATCACGAATTCCCTTCGGCAAACGACGGTTGGATAGGAAATAAACAGGGATGGAGGACAGGACCGTATTTAGGAGGACCAAACGCCCCCCTCGAAAGAACGACCGATTTCCAACCCGCCAGCCTCGCCTCCACCTTCTCCACGACTCTGAGCCAATCCCGCACCGTCGTTCTTCCCACCGTCAATGGCATCCCCAAATAGTCCATCGGCAACGAGCTGCAGTCCGACCCTAGTGCCTGCGCACAAGCACCAGCCTCATCCACAGAAAGGCCGAGAGGGATGACCTTCGACTTATCAGCATTCTTGAACAAACCAGAAAGCTCACTGAAGATATCCAAAGCCATGGCCATGCCACTGGCATCTGCTGCTCCCCCCTCGATGAAGAAGATAGTATCATCGGCGTACTTTAATAGCGAGATCAACAACCCGCGTCTCTCGTATCCAGTTGAGAGTCCGCAATTAACCACACGAAGAACATTGTGCGTCAAGATGCCCGCGGCGAGGACCATGGTTCGAAAAGGCTAGCCTCGAGGCGGTCGAGGCGTACGCCTCGAGGCGAGGCGGTCCCTTTT
The DNA here is from genome assembly GCA_037367405.1 of Ottelia alismoides. Classification (NCBI taxonomy): domain Eukaryota; kingdom Viridiplantae; phylum Streptophyta; class Magnoliopsida; order Alismatales; family Hydrocharitaceae; genus Ottelia; species Ottelia alismoides. The sequence continues at coordinate 86,319 of JAZKJV010008926.1, read as the reverse complement.
AGCCTCGAGGCTTACGCCTCAGACCAGTCCTGTGAGGCGTGCGCCTCGAGTGGTCGAGGCGTAGCCTCGAGGCGGAACGCCTCGAGGCTACGCCTCGACCACTCGAGGCGCACGCCTCCAGGACTGGTCTGAGGCGTAAGCGTCGAGGCTAAAAAGGGACCGCCTCGCCTCGAGGGTACGCCCTCGACTCGCCTCGAGGGCCTCAGCCTTTTGAACCCATGAAATATGATGTTTATTTCATGCCTATAACTTCATATTTACAATTAATGTATCCAACTTTTTTGGCAAACTCTTACTATTTCACTCTTAATGAATGAATGTATAAATATTAAATTAAACAATACTTGTAACTTAACAAGATTTGCAATATATCAAGCAAAACAAAATGGATAAGGTTCATGGTTTCTCATGTTGCGTTATATTATATATTAGACACAACATAAATTTCTTCGACATATATTTAATTGAACTTTTAATTACAACAATATTTCAAAGATTTGCTCGAAATGGATATGATTCATGGTTTCTCGTGCGATCATATATTATATGTTAGACACATAACATAAATTTCTTCGATGTATATTTAGTCATACTTTCAATTACAACAATATTTCATAGACATATATGTATTGTTTAATTCTTTCACGATATCTATAGTCAATTAATTCCTCTTTGATTGGATGGAAATGTGTAGAAATGTATATGATGTTGTTCTAACTTCTATTTTAGGGTACTTATCTTTATTATTTCATCATATCTTGTAGTGTAAATTATTATATATTGGACATAGAACATATAATTACATAGAGATATATATAATTGCAGTTTTATACATATTTTTCTATATAAACTGAGGCTTACGCCTCGACCGCCTCGAGGCTACGCCTCGCCTCGATTCCAAGGAGACCGCCTCGTTCCGCCTTTTGTTTTTTCAAACCTTGGCGAGGACAAATAACAGAGGAGCAAGGGGGCACCCCTAACGCACACCCCGAGGAGGTTGGAAAGAGCCGCCCGAAGAGAAGACGTTGTCACACACCATCTCATCCAAGAGATCCATCCCTCCGGAAACCCCCTCCTCCTCAAAACCGACCACAGGAACTTCCAGTCAAGGCTATCATAAGCCTTTGCAAAGTCCACTTTCCACAACACACTGCGCCTATCCCTTCTCCAGTCGACAATGATCTCTGAGCGAGAGTGAGGCAATCCGAGATCTGTCTACCCGGAATAAATGCAGATTGCAGCGGGGAAATAATGCTATCAAGAACACGGCTCAGCCTAATTGCGAACACCTTCGCGACAATCATATAAAGCGCATTAGAAACTGCAATTGGACGAAAGTCCCCAGTACTTTCTGCCGCCGCACATTTAGGAAGCAAAATGATTAAAGACCGGTTAATCTTTTCGAAGCCCGCATTGCCCATATAGAATTCAGAAATGACCTCCAGAACCTCAGAGCCGACCAAATCCCAAAAGTCTTTATAGAAAGCCAACGGGAAGCCATCCAGGCCCGGAGCCCCATCTCCATTCAATTCCCAAACCGCAGCCTTAATCTCCTCCAAGGATTTATCCTGAGTGATCATATCACAAAAAGAGGGCGTCAAGGGCGTGGCCCGAGACCGAACCATTTCCATATTCTCGGTATAGTCATTGATGATACGTCCTTAAAGTGCTTGACAATAGCTTTCCCCATTTCTTTGTTCCCCTCCACGCGCACCCCACCTATCGTAACCGAACACTGTGCATTGGAGCGTCGTCTGCCACTAGCAACACGATGAAAGAATGAAGTGTTAGCGTCCCCCTCCCGTAGCCACGCATTTCTCGACCTCTGCCTCCATTCAGTGACCCGCTTACGATCCTCAGACACAATTAGTTTCTGTGCAGCAGACCGACTAACCAATTCGTCCACCGAGAGCTACCTACCATCTTCCAGCGCATCCATCCTCCGAACCACCTCCTCAGCCTCCGACCTCGCAGCGCACCTGGCAGCTCTAGACTCCCTCTTGAAAGCACATAGCCTTATACGTAAGGAAGTAAGCTTCTGGACAAAGCGAGACGTAGCCGAGCCTGAAAGACTCACGTTGGACCAATGAGAGGCCACCACCTCCCTAAAGTTATTCTCCAGTAGCCAACACTTCTCATATCTAAAGAGCCCCCTCTGCGTGGGGGCATCACCGGAGTCCCAAACAATTGGCGTGTGATCGGAAAGGGTCCGAGGCTTGGCCCCCACGAAGGGTAGCACGAAAGAATCAAGGAGCTCAGGCGATGCCTAAAAACGATCGACGCGGGAGCGTGAATTGGAGCTCCTCCATGTGTAGGTGATATCCCCCGCATCCATAACCTTAAGGCCCAGAGAATCAACAGTGTCAGCAAAATCGACCGAGCTCGGGTCCTGACCCCGCTGTACCCTGGCCTGTCCGGCGTTCGGAGAGTAACATTGAAGTCCCCCCCTATGAGCCAAGGGACATCTTTGAAAGTCCTACTCACCTCGTGAAGATCCTCCCAATCCTCTCTACGCAGCACAGGACAACATGGACCGTAAACACATGAGACAACCAACGGCATAGAGGAATCCGTTCATACCAAGAGGACTGATAGGACGTGTCTCCTGCGAAGAATCGAGTTGAAGGCCGGAGTCGAACACCTCCATGCCACCAGCATCCCACCAGAAGAGCCCACCGTATCCAGCACTCTGAACTGGTCAATGCCTCCCACACCAAAAGACCTCCACAGATCCTCCGTGAAGGATTGAAGCTTCGTTTCTTGTAGCAAAATCGCGTCGTAGCCCCATTCCAAGAATCTCGAACCCAGGATCCTCCGTTTGCTCGATTCCCCGAGCCCCCAAACGTTCCATGAAAGAATTTTCATTTGGGACCTTGTTGCTGCCCCTGAATGTGGACCACCTCGGCGGCCTTCGCAATGGAAATCTTTAAGGTCGAGCAAGGCGGTGGCTCAGAGCGTGCAGACCTGGATCTATTCCTACGTCTGTACCTCTTGCCTGCTCTCCTGTCAGCAATCCCCTCAGAGGAGTGATCATCGCCCATGACAAGGCTCGATATCACGGGAGTAGTAGCGGAGAGAACATCATTGCAAAGGTCATCCATAACAACGGTCACGGTCGGAAGAGCATCACTGGAGCACAGAGTGGATTGAGTCAACACCTTCCCCTCCGACACCAAGGGCTCGCTCCCGTAGCGCGAAGATCGTGGAGGAAGACCATGGGGCGAAGCCCAGGACCCACCAAGAGGGAGGGAAAAAGCCCGTGAGGATGACTGGGCCATGCAGGGCGAGGGAGCACAGGGGCCCACTGTTGATGAGAAGAACCGATTAAAAACCGAGTTCGAGAATCCCTCCACATCCGAACAAAAGCTAACTGGAGGGACCGGATCCGTGGTAAGGTCCGAGCGTGCTAATCGGATATCTGGACCCCCACTTCCAGTGGCAAAGAGTAAGGCGGCGCCGAGCAGACAGTTATCCCCCTTCCCACATCAGAAGACAAAGAGAATTTCTTGGAAACAAGGCACAACACCCGAGAAGAACCAACCAAAGGTCACGTCGAATCATCCTCGTGCGTCGATCCAACCAAGGCACCCCTTGGAAATCCAACCGTCAACTCGGAGAAGTTTATATATGCTTCTTTAGGATAATGATTATACGAGATAAATGCCTAAATCTGATGTCTTTTTCATGCCCATAACTTCATATTTACTATTACTTGTGTCCAACTATTTCACAAACTCTTACTATTTCTCTTTTAATGAATGAATTCATAAATATCAAATCCAACAATACTCATAAACTTAATGATCTTTGCAATATACCAAGCAAAACGAAGTAGATAGGGTTCACGATTTATCATGCTATCATATATTATATGTTTGACGAAATGGAAGGATTCAAGGTTTCTCATATGGTCATATCTTATATGTTAGGCACATAACATAAGTTTTTTTGCAATATATTTTATCATATTTTTAATTAAAATAAAATTCCAAAGATAGATATGTATCGTTTAATTCTTTCACAACATTTATAGACAATGAGTTCCTCTTTGATTGGACGAAATTGTGTAGAAAGGGATATGATGATGTTCTATCTTCTATTCCGATGTTCTTAACTTTATTATTTTATCATATTTTATAGTGATAAGTATTATATATTAAGCAAAGAACATATAATTACATTGTCATATATATAATTATAGTTTTCTGCATATTTATCTCTATAAACCGAGGCTTACGCCTCTACAGCCTCGAGGCTACGCCTTGCCTCGATTTCGAGAAAATGCTTCGTTTCGTCTTTCATTTTTTTCAAACCTTGACTGTGACAACAAATCTGCAATGTACATCGCCACCAATCTAGTTTTCCATGAGAGAACAAAACACATTGAAGTTGATTGCCATTTCATTCATGATGCAGTACGAGGAGGACAAATCTACAATCCACACGTCTCCACTGAACTTCAACTTGCAGGCATCCTCACAAAGGCTCTTCGAAGGAAGCGCCTCATGTACTTAGTATCCGAGTTGGGTATGATCGAATATGCTCCAACTTGATGAGGAGTGCTAGAGTTATTATATTTACATTTATGTTCGTACACTTCGGGTTCTATAACTCTTTGGGGGTATTTATGTATTTTTCCTCTTGTATTGTCTAGGGTTCTCTGTATATAAGAGACCCTAGCCCAATGGAATAAACCTCTCATTCATTTCTCTTCTCTACATTTAGCCTGAGAGGGGGAAACTATTAGAAGAAATATGAAAACTTGGATATAATATCTTTTTTCTTTTGTCTAGTTTCTAAGAAAAATGATTAGATTAGAAAAGGGATTATAGGGGTTGGTCTCTTCTTTAATCAGAACCGGGGGAAAACCTGCCTTGAATGCACATACCTAGTTAACATCTCTATCCTTAAGGCATTCGCATGGGAGGCCCGATGTCTGCAAATTTCTTTGATATTATTTGATATACAGATTCTTTAGGGTTTTTATCACTTGTACCCCTCAACTTCCGTAATATCAGTTATGCCCCCTTTTTTGGAATATCGGTTGTGCCCTTGACTTGTAGTTTTAATACATGTACCCCTCAGATTTGTTGTCGTGCATCCCCGTTTCAAACAAACTTTAACTTTTGGATATAATTAGATTTAAAAGCTAAAGGTGGATATGCCTACTTTATCTTTTTTTCTCTTCCTCTCTAAACCCATCACCACCTCCTCCTCCCCATTCTCCATTAACCCCCTCCTTCGACCCCCCCCCACCTCCTCTACCCTGGAGCCCTTCGTTTGAGATTCGAGAGAACCCTCCACATACTGGCTACCTTCCAATCTAACGATTGAACACAGGGACCTTCGATGGCTACGATTAGAGAGGGCCTAAGATTAACAACCCATGTAGATGGGGGTTCTTCTTCTTAGTAACTCTGATGATGGATACCGACACAAGGCAGAGGTCGGACTTAAGATTTGAAGGTGGTGAGTGCTGCGACGAGGGTGAATTGAGGGACTCAAAGCTATGCTTTTGTGAATAAGAAAGAAAGAATCCGCGGTTGATCTGATGCGTGACCCAGATGTATCGAACCAGAATTGACACGTCTATTATGCCTCTCGAGAGCCTGAACAACCCAAGGTGAATCTTGAGACGTGCTTGATCGGTTTGAATGAATCCCGGGCATCGGTCTTCTTCAAAGAATCGTCATCAGATCGATGTGCTAAGGAGATGACCAAGTTGTCTGGAATTTCAGAGATAATGCTGGAAATGCATTTCTAGTTTGATCCTCGTAGATATTCTATGAATGGTATTCACGGGAATGCGCGTTTCGTGATCCGACTCTTGCTGGAAATTTCACGGGATCTTCAGAGGTCTTGAAATATACGGGTGGACCCTTGCTGGAGATGCTGCTATAGAGGGGAATCCCAACCCTCGTTGGGTTCTAACTTGTGAAACCTTGTGATGGGCTACTATCAATGGTGTTGAAGATGGTGGAGTCTACGAGGTTGGTGCTCGGGTGGAAGGGATGAAAATGGTCGGATACGGATACGAATATAGGTGTTACCATATCCTCATCCTTTTTTAAATCTGGATATGAATATGAATACGAATATCACACAAAATGTTTAAATGTAAAATTATATCCTCAAAATACGAATACGAATGTGAAACGAATATTGGTAATTCGGATACGAATATTTGACAAACGAATACGAATTAATATACGAATGTTATACATGTCCAAATTTACTTAAAAGCTATAACACTTTAGGTTCATAACACTTTCTAATGTATAAAAAGTATAATGAATAATTTAATAATAAATATGTACATAAAAAATAACTAAATAATAAAAGAAAACGTAAAGATAAAACTAAATAGTAAAACAAAGCTTACTAAACTTACTTCTTTATATACAATGTAAGTATTGGTATCATCCAGAATTTGAACATTCGTATTCATATTTGTATTCGTATTCGTATCCATATTAGTATCCTTAAAAAAAAATGAATATTCGTATTCGTATCCTCAAAATTTTGAACATTCGTATTCACATTCGTATTCGTCAAAGTTGAGGATATTATATCCGTATTCGTATTTGTATTCGACGAATATTGAACATTTACATTCGTATTTGCATTTGTATTCGTCGGATATAAGAAAATGGCATCCATATCCTCTATTTGACGAATGCGGATACAAACGAATACGAATATATTTGTATTCGTTTTCATCCCTATCGGGTGGAGTAGGGTTATTGAAGCCCAAGTGTGATCCCGTTTGTTTCAAGAGACCTACAAATAGTGGGGATGGAGCTTAAGCTCATCGGAGCCCCACGTTTGAGATCAGACTCTCTAGAGGTTGGGAGAGGTGGCGGAGGAATTCGAGTGCGAGGGCAGAGAAGGTGGGCAAGGGCGGAGAAGGTGGGAGTGTTGGAGGTCAAGGGAGGGACAAGGGAGGTGGGGGTGAGGGCGGAGGAGGTAGGGGTGTTGGAGGTCTTGTGATTGACGAAACTAGAGATGGGTATGGAAGGTGTGGTTCTGGAATGGCAGAGAGTGGGTCGTGGTCAATGGGCTTGACTAGACTAGTGGAGGAGATGGGTGCAGGTGAGGTGTTGTGCTCTCACCGTGAGATGGAATCGGAAGAGACGACAACTGGAAAGTGTCCTACGGATGATGGCGATCGACGAAGAAGGCGGGGATGACAATGCGAATGGGTTCCTGGTAGAGATGTCGTGGAGAGGATGGCCTGTATAGAAGGATCAAGTTGACTGATTGGTTAATTTAATTAGTTCATACGGTTATTATGCTTATCTTAACCACACCGTGGTTTGGATAAACTATGGTTTAGTCCAACACTTTGATGGCCAATCCAACGTAAGGGTTCAAGTGATAACAAAGTTAGAAGTCAGGGGCCCCAACTGATATTCCAAAAAAGGGAGGGGCATAATTGATATTGCAGAAGTTAAGAGGGACATAAGTGATAAAATCTCTATTCTTTAATTCATATGTTCTTATGTTATGATATAAACACAAGTTGATTCGTAGAATTTGATTGGTAAGATTCGTATTTTTTTTTCGATTAGTTTATTCATGTCCTCAAAAGTTAGTTTTCTAAGAGAAGCTTTCAGAAATTATCGTGAGAATCAATACGTGCAAGATGTAAGACATGAGATGCCCACCCCGGGACTCGGGTTACCCGTTTCCACATCACTTGCGGTATCGTGTTCATTATTGATTACATTAGGTTACAGAAAATGAGGAAAGAACTTCCGCGATTCGAAATGACATTTACAATATAATTAATCAACCACAGATCAACAAGTGTCACAAATTTTTATTGCATTAATTTCCATGTAAAGTTATATGTGTCAAAAAGAAAATGATATTTTGTACATGTATCCCAAAATGTAACAGAAGAGACAGAAATAAGCACATGAAATTTTACATTATCCTGAACAAAAGCTATGAGGTGTACCGTCAAAAGTAAAAGTATGAACTGTGGAAGCTTAATGTCCATCTGTCAATCTACTGCGTCGCAGACGCTTTGCCTGTCATCCATGTTAAGAAGAAAGAATGTCAACAAAGGTTGAGTACAATCTAATCAATTAAAAATAACAAGTATTTTTGTAGTTTCAAAAGAAAATAAGTAGATAGGATTTTGACATTTAAATTTAACAAGCTACTTGCACAGAAAAGATGGTTTTCAAGCTGTTATATATGCAAATCCCCTTGTCTACTCATCATACCTTAACTATCCATACTTAGTTTTTCATTGATGATTTCTGTAGTAGAAGCTCTTATTCTAACATAGATGATTTCTGTGTCATGATTTTTTTCACCAGGACCTACTGGTGGAATAGTAAACAGTTTCAATAGAACCAAACTCAAAAGTAACCAAGGTCAACTGTAACCAAGCTCAACTGTAGCCAAACTCGAAAGTAACCAAACCAAGTTACCAACACGTCCACTAGCTTCTCCTAACATCCGTAATAGAAGCTCTTATTCTAACATAGATGATTTCTGTGTCATGATTTTTTTCACCAGGACCTACTGGTGGAATAGTAAACAGTCTCAATAGAACCAAGCTCAAAAGTAACCAAGCTCAACTGTAACCATCCTCAAAAGTAACCAAGCTCAACTGTAGCCGAACTCAAAAGTAACCAAACTCAAGCAGTGAGGAAGCCTTCGAAGAGACCCTTCCATCTCGCCCTCCCAGTGGAAGTGCGGTCCAGAAGAGGGCTAGGCATACTCCAAAACTATGCCCATGAGAGGGGTGAGAGAGACTCTCCGGATTGAGTCACTTTAGACAGGCCCGACTGGTACGGGCGAACGAGCTTGAAAGAAAGCTAAGGGTCCTTCAGTCTAGGCACCCTACATGACGGGTGCCAGCGGAACTGGTCTAAAAGAAACATGTGGATCCCAATAAGGCGGAAAGCTGCGAAAAAACCCGGGAAAGGACTGTGATCATAGATTCGTGCACTAGGCGACCACTGCCTTAATTGAACCTCCTATCTCCCGCTCAGCTGAGGGTCACCGTACCCTCGCATAGTCAGATGTAAGGATCATCATGACCAACACAATTGACTATCATCATTGTTTCATCATCACTCGATTTCTCATCATTTGCAGTTATTTGGGTGTTATGGCTAATAGCTAGAAATGGTGCACTCTTTACCTCTCATCGCTTTTATGTTGGTATTGTAATATTTCATGCCAAAACTCTCCCCGAGTCTTGGCTTCTTTAAGTTTTTCTGAACCTCCTCTTTTAAATATATCTGGGATGGACACCATAGTGTTTTTCCTCCTTTTTTAGCTCAAAAAATAAGAAAAATAAAAAAATGTATAACATGAGATCGTGATCATTGTTAATACATATACACTTTAAGGTAGCACTTATGCGTAGCACATGATAGATGTATTGATACCTCATGATTTTTAGTTAGTGTGTGGTCAAATTATAAATGTATAACATGAGAGCGTGATCATTGTTATTACGTAGTCACTTTACGGTAGCATAGTTTCTGAAAAAAATATATTTCTGAAGATATTTCCATGGTTTTTTGGCGCTATCGATTAAACATCAATGAACGCCAATTTTTTTCAGACTTTGCGAAAACAACACCAACGACAATGAAATTGACATTTGAGGCTACGATCACATTCTTTTAACATTGCACTTCCATTCACATTATCTTTGCTACATGTTGGTATTTGTGGAATCTTCACTCAAATAGACTAATTACTCCAAATGCAAAGGAACCTCCACGAATATGTACAAGGTATGAGTATTCATGCGTTTGGAGAAAATGACAGTAGAACACCCCAAATGAGAGGAGTGCTAGGGATCCCAAATGAGTGAAATTCTAGGAATCGAAGATAACCACCATGGGGATGCCGAAATTGTAAGTTTGAATTGTCATCATCCATTCAGACTTTAGAATACTTATGAGAAGACTAGGTTTAGGGTTGGAGTCTTTGGAGGCGGCAAGGTGCAAATGACAATAGAATACACCGCCGGATTTTGAGTTGGATTTGGAGGCGCATAGAACCTCGCTACCCTCTAGATTTAGGGTTCGAGTCTTTGGAGAATGACTACCTCCCAATGAGCACGATCTCTTCCATTTTGTCCGCAGGCAAGATGAATTATGCGCTTGTGGTAACCAATTCGACGTTCCTGACCTCGGTGGAACTGTGAATTGACACTATCTTGGATTGACTTTACAAGGATAATCATATAAAGTCCAGTTTGTAACAACCCAACTCAAGGATACATTCTTCTTTGGCGAGGGTGTCTACAAACTGGCCGCAGATGAGACAATAGGAGCAATAGTTAGTACTCCTCTCAAGATGAATGCTAAAATCGAAGATGAAATTTGGATGGATCTCTAAGGGAGGTCCATCCCAATGTCTTCTAAAAAAATCGAAGATGAAGTTCCTACTGGAGGACTATGATCGAAGCATGTATACAGGACTTAAATCTTGTTGACACTATTCAATGAGCTTCTGGGACGCTCATTTTATAATCAAGAGTTATTCCAGGCATGCCATTATTACATATGACGTAGACACGACAACAGGGTATGCCTGCTGGTGCTGGTACTTCTAATGGAAAGATTTCTTGTTAAGATGCGAATAATATTAAATTCATCGGCAATGTAGCAGAAAACTGGAGATATCAAAGCGCAGAACCGTTGCGAGGGTTCCTTCACTTAGCTAGCATAACCTGCTGGTGTGGTGTTGCTGAATCTGACAGAGAGATTGCCCAGTAAGATATGGACATGAATTAAAATCACTGGCAATGGAAAGCCGTGTTCCATCACATTTTCCGCATAGTATTGTTCCTGACTGAAAACCACCCTTTGCATGTCAACTAAATGCCAAGGAATAGCAAGGGGCTATAAATACCCTTGACTTCGTAAATTGTATCAATGGGCATGCTTTTAGCATAAATGCATGCAAATGTGGTTTCTATAAATACCCTTGACTTCGTAAATTGTATCAATGGACATGCTTTTAGCATAAATGCATGCAAATGTAATTTCTATACCATTTCTTACGCTGATAATGGCAATATTCTTGTGCTCGATAGTAAGAAATGACACTGTCATTTCCAAATTTTACTGAGAGGTCATTATCTTATCACTGCTTTCTTGTAGGTCCGTTTCACTGCTGTTGACGATTGTCTGCCTTTGCCAGAGGAAACATTCAGAAGCGCTATTAAAGAGAACTACTTCCGGAGGAATATGTTCAAGTGTCTACTCTCTGCCGAGCAGGTTGTCTTTTTTACCTGTGGTTTCCAGCTGATCATCATAACCAAAGCAAATGATTTGCATTTTTACTCTTTTGTTATGTCATCTGTTTATGACTGACTAAATCTGTTCCAATCAATTAATAATAGCATTTGCAATAGACATTTTCATTCTGATCGCTTTGCAGGTGAAGAACATGTGCAGACTCTTCAAGAATGCTAATAAGCGATCTAAAGCGAAACGCAAAGCTGAAGATAGGAGAGAAGAGGCTTCGGGTTCTTCAAAGCGCCGTGGAAATTATGTACATGGTAGAGGGAATATGATTCATCCAGTTGACCATAACGGGATGAGAGCTTTTCAGAATCCCCTCCCCTCCCATCAACTAGTCGCTGTAGCCCCACCTTTGCCTGGATATGGCTATAGGGGAGCACCAGTGGAGATGTACGGTCGTGATCCTTATGGCTATTACAGGGAGGCTGTCTCCTACCATGATTCTCTGTATACTTCCGGTTCATCTGCAGGATATTATGCTGCTGGCCCACCTCGATACCGCTACTGAGCACGGGATCTCGCCCTTGTATGCTCATTTAAGAGACCTTAAAATGCTTCTTCCCTCTCTATTAGGTTTCTTTTTCTGATAACGAGTATATGTAGTGGATCTGTCTAACTTGAATTATATCTGCACTCCATGTTGAGTTGAGGTGCCAATTTACACAACTCCGTATATCATTACAAGCCCCTAGTTCAATTGGTCCTTTAAGCTTTCTGTTCTCTCATGTCCTTTGTCTGCAATATCTCAATTTGAGTTGGCTTATATATTTTGAGCTTACGAGGTGACTGTTTGGTAAGTGCTTATTCACAACTCGCCCTATAATAATTAATACATTGATAAATTAGTTTTATCCTGTTGAATTCGGTAAGAGAATCACTGTGCATTTTATTTATTCGTTAGCGCTTTGCATGTAAAAGCATTGTTCATCACGGTTTCCATGTAGTGAGTGGGGTGATCGGATTGGGTCCGATCTTAGGTTGACCAGTCATATACTAGTTGAGGGTGCAATGTAAATTAAATTTTTTAGATGAAATTAGCCATTCTCAATCTGTTTCATCAAGATTGTACGAGTAATAGGTTTACCTCTTGAAGCGTGAGCGATCTACAAGTCTTTAAGAGGAGATCTTTTGTCTCAAGTTTAGTCCAATGTAGAGAGCACTTGCGGGATTGTTGATGACACACCTGCTTTTTGCAATCCAAAGCGAAGATCCGAGTGAAGAATCTCTTGATTTATCGTATGAAATCCACCACCTTCTTTGAAAGCATGAGGTATTGAGGAAGACGAATAATCATGAGCAATCAGTTCGGTAACATGATAAAGATCGTGATCTCCATAAACCTAGGGCATGCGATGACCACTATGGTTTGGGGGGGGGGGGGTGGAGGTGGAGATGGGACGTGTGGTGTATGAGAGAGGGAGGGAGGGAGCGATGAATTATCCAATGATCCTGTGGCCATTAGGGTCTTGGAGAGCATTGGTTATAGGCCATGTGTGTATTAGCAATTGAGTCGTTTTCTATTTCGAAGGATATTGTGGAAGGATATTAATATGTTTGACGGTTTAACAATAAGTATATTTTCAATTATATTGTGTCCTTAGAAAAGGAAGATAGTTTTGGAAAGAGGATATTCAAATTAATGATTTCATGCAGAATTTTGAGATCCAAACACTTGGAATAGTAATATATATACAATGGTCAAGTAATTGGTTATTGCGAGATCAGCAATATCAAATAATGGTCAGTAATTAACATCCATATTAATTGATCAAGTAATTGCTTATTGTGAAATCAGGTTAACCATAACAAATGGTTAGTAGTTTCCACCTGTAATATTATCTTGAACAGAACTCTGTAATTTAGGGACAATACTCAAGTAATGTATATACAATTGTGAGATCAGTAATGTATATATTTATGTCTTATGTTTGGGGTTCAGTAATATATATAATTCTTAAGTAAATGATTGTTCTGAGATCAGTAGTAACAAAATGATGGTCAGTAAGTCTGGGACATTACTCAAGTACTATATTAACTCAAGTAATTTATTAAAAATTAATTAGTAATATATTCTCTTTATTTACAATTAATATGAAAATGATACTTTAAAAAAGAAGTTATTAAACACATACAAACAAGGAAACAAATGAGTAAAATAAATAGAATGCTTCGTTGACGAAAAAGGGAAAATTATTACATAAATAAATGCAATGCTCATTACATACCCAATGGTATTACTAATTATATGTTACGGTATTATTGATATGGATGAAAAAGGTCGGATGTAGATACAAATATAGGTAAAATCGTTATCTATTTTAAAATACGACTACAAATGTGGATACGGATATTGACAGATACAAAAAATGTTTTACCACATCGTTAAAAATGAATACGGATATAAAATGAATATAAATCGGATACGAATAATAACATAAATATTTAATTTATTAATTAATATATACATATTTAGATCGGTTTACGCATAAAATAAATGTATTAGATAAATTTACTAAATAACAACTATATCAACAAGCGTGAATGCAATCATAAAGTCTTGTTACGTACATTATAAATAAATCTATTACTATACTTATACACGAAAGTGGATATACGAATGCAAATATGAATATTAGCGAACGTCAAAGTGATATCCATATCTGTATCCACTTTAAAATGAATATGAATGTTCAAATATATATAAACGAATACGATAGCGGATCACATACAAATATGTTCATATTCTTTTTCATTCATAATTAATGAGTTTGCAACATACATTTACTTAACGACTATACACATATTGTTGAATTATGTACAAGGTAATATTATGGATGCAAATTACTTAACATTATTTTGGTATTATTGATCCCACAACAACCATTTACTTGACCGTTGTATATATGTTACTGATCCGACTGTTTGGATCTCAATCTTCCACACGAAATCATTGATTAAAATATTTTCATTTCAAATTCGTCTTCCCTTTTTTGAAGGACGCTATATAATCGAAAATATAATTATTTTTAAACACGTGTATGAGCTATAATTGGAAATATATTTATTTCTAATACACGTGTATAGCTTATAACTGGTGCTAACCCATTGGATAAGTCATATATATATATAAGGAGTATGCATCAAGGTGTATGTAAACTTAAATGCACCGACGCTATAAATATCCATTTTTTTATTTTTTTATTTTTTTAAAAATGAATTCTTTTTAGAGGTTTACTTAAAATGATTGAAATTTCATGTAAAACAAGCATTCCTAACATGTTCATCTTGAAGACATCCATTCCATCAATTTTAAAACCGTTAGAATATGATGGTTTTGATGAATGGGATATAATTTTTGAATTAAATTGAATTTGGAATGACATCAAATATATGATGATTTAGATCCCACGAGGTTTCATTTTAAAAAAATCGACATTTGCGGTGCCGGTGTATGCAAACTCACATGCACCTTGGTGTATACTACCTATCCCTCCCCAACACCATACACACATGCATACATAAGACTTCCGTCAAATAGGACACATCCTTCTTGAGTTCAAGAAGGACACTCCACCTATTTGTAAAAAAAAATACCGACACTTTAGTATAATACTTATAGAATTTGTATTGTAATTGAAGTTTTGATGTGTGTATTTAAGAAAAAATACAATGTGCAAATTTATATTTTTAATGTACAGTTATAATACAAACTATTAATGTATTCTACTAAAGTGGTAGTATTTTTTTACAATAAAGGGGTGGCTTTCGTGAACTAGGGAAGGACATATCCTATAGGAAGTCCCCCCCCCTCCACACACATGTTAAAAGGATTATCCTCCCTAGGAGCATGTAGCTTAGATGCTCGCACACATACACATGTTAAAAGGAGTATACTCCCTGGGAGAATGTAACTTACATGCTCGCATGCGCGTGCGTACATACAAACCCACCCACACGCAAGAAAAAGGAGTATGCTCCTTGGGAGCATGTGACTTAAATGCTCACACCCTTTTTTCTTTGTTTTTTTAATTTTTTTGAAATGAAACCAATGTGGATTCATATCACCATATATCACCTCGATGTCATTCAAAATTCAATTGAATTCGAGACTTCTATCCCTCCATCGAGATTGTCAAATTTTTACAGTCTTAGAATTGATGAAATTGTCCCCCTTCAGATGGACATGTTAGGAATGTCTGCTCTACATGAAATTCGAAATACATATTCCACTTATTATTCTTAGTAAATTCTCACAGAGTTTCATTTCAAACATTTAAAAGTGGAAAAAAGGCGGGAGCATGTTTTTATATGCTCCTAGGGAGCATACTCACTCAACCCATATACATATATACTTGTGTGTCTATCATATGATATGTCATTTCAATTTAGTCAGAAACAGAGATTCATATGCCCTCCATCCGGTCGATTATAGTTTCTCTTTATATACATGTCATTCCAATTTCTCTTTATATATATGTATCATATGATATGTAATTCCAATTTCTATAATATGATATGTCATTCCAATTTCTATCATATGATATGCCCTCTATCATATGATATGTCATTCCAATTTCTCCTTATGTATATGCATATATGTATGTATGTATAAATATATATATATATAGATTTATTTATGTATATGTATGCATGTACTTATATGTATATACACACATACAACATATATAAATACATGTGCATATACATATACAAACATATATGTATGCATACATAAACACAACATATATAAGCATACATGTGTATACACACACATACAACATATATAGCTTCCTCCATCGTCCCCTCCTCCGCCCTAGCCTCCTCCAACCGAGCCCTTGAGCTCGAGATTCATCACCATTTGCAGGACTCAGCGATGGAATGTCGACTTCCGCCTCCTTCACCTGAGCATGGACAAAGAGGAAGCCCTCAAAGAACTTGAGCTCGAATACACCATGCTAGAACAGAATGCCCACTCGCCCTCGCAAGAGACCGCCCTAGTGTTGCCGCTCAGCCAGAGCCCTCCGCCGTGAGCTATCTTATCCCACCAACTCCACCTTTTGTCGGTGGAACTCGACACCATTCATGTGAAGCCACATCGTCAGCAGCCAAACCAACCATCGTCGAAAGCCCCCTTCCTCCTTGAGTTGTTACCCGAAGAAGACAAAGAGGATTAGGAAATGACAAAGGAGGAGATCAGAGGACATGGGGCGGAGGAGGAGGTTCAGAAGAGGATGATTGGTGGGGGCAGAGTCTTTGGACAATTATGTTCCTCTTAACCATACCATGGTTTGAAAAAATCAGGGTTAAGTTCAATTCATTGACGACTAAAGTAACGAAATGGCACAAGTTGTTAGAACGACTCTCGCGGAATGACCGAGTGGTCAAAACCGTCGCCGACGGTTACGCGAGGGTCGGGTCCCGTGGAGTCCCTAACCGACAGGGAGTGGGAATAGGGCGGACGATGTGAGGGTTTACCCATTATATATACCTCTATCAAGAGGTGGAATGGATTATCACATCTCGATCCATCCTCACGGAACGGGAGCCTCTTTCCCTATCATCCGAAACCCCTCTCTCTTTCTCTCTCTCTCTCTCTCTCTCGTTCTCTCCAAAGGAAGAAGGTTTGTGGCGACATACCTTGACGATCCTTTACTGGTATCAGAGCTCAAGCTGCGTGGCTCGCACCTTCGTCAGTCCGTGCATCTTCGTCCAGCTGCAACGCATCCGATCGTTGATCGCAATCCGTAGCTGGAAGCCGCCGCTGCCGCTAAAACCTTTTTTGTGAGAATGTCCAGGTTCTTTATAAATATATTGCATTTTGTATCCCTGTTTTTGTTAAAGCTTTTTTTAAAATGTGTTGGAGATTTTTTTTACGTGCGTGGGTCCTCGAGGTTTTTTTAATTATTCTTTTTGGTTCTGTGCTGTTTGCTGACTCATGATTTTTTAAAGTTTTTTTAACGTGCCTTTGTGGTTTAATTAGGTCTTCAAACGTGCCCTTGTTTATTTAAGGGAAGTGCACATTTTTTTGGAACTTTGTTGTTGATTATTTACTAATCATTTTTTTGTTAAGAAATAGATGTGGTAGTTTAATCGAAGTATAATAGCCTTTACCTACTTGCTAATATAAAAAAATAGAAGTTCTTGTTTGTTAATATTGAGAAACATTACCTTTTTTCTTTTTTGATTTTTTTAACCTTTAATCTATGTTTAAATTACGTAGAGAAGTTTCTTTTTATTAAAACTAGTTTTTTTACTTTCAACTATTGCTTGTTGGTTGTGTCATTGTTTGTTAAAAAAAACTTTAACTTGTTGATTGTTTTGATTAAAATTTGATTTTAGAATTCTTGAAATGCATCTCTTTGTATATCCTTTTAATTGTTTAAGCACCCAAATTACTTTCTTTGTCCATCTGCTTTGTTAATTTTTTAGCTTATTCCTGCAAAATCACATAATCTCATATCAACTTTATTTTTATTTCATTGGATAAAAAAATGACAAGCAAGACCATTGCCACTGAAGTCAGAAAATTTGAGTACATGAATGGTACCAATTGCGAGTTATGGATTAGGAAGATCTATTATGG
Source organism: Ottelia alismoides (assembly GCA_037367405.1). NCBI lineage: Eukaryota > Viridiplantae > Streptophyta > Magnoliopsida > Alismatales > Hydrocharitaceae > Ottelia > Ottelia alismoides. The sequence continues at coordinate 68,448 of JAZKJV010008926.1, read as the reverse complement.
ATTGTTGCATGACAACATCCATGCCATCATTGATAAACCTGGTCCTACACTGTCAAAAAACCCGACAGTAGAAGAAATACGATCTCACGAACATTGGGAGAAGACCGATAATTAGGTACGATCCCACGAACATTGGGAGAAGACCGATAATCGGGCTAGGAGTTTCATGCTCACGCATATGGAGCTGAACTTGATTCGGGTCTTTGAGACTTGTAAATCATCTTACGAGCTCTGTAACGCAGTCAAGGATAAATATCACACCAAGTCGAAAGTGAGTGTCCAACTCCTTCTACACAAGTATAAATCGTGTAGGATGAAAGAATCAGAGAGTGTTATAGAGCATGTGAACAAGATGATTGTGATGGTAAAGGATCTAGAGGCTACTTAGTGTGCCATTCCAGAGAGGATGCAGATCGCAACGATACTCGGAAGCCTCCCTCCATCGTTCAATATGTTTGTCACATCTCTGAGGATGAATGAGACCATTAAGACTGTGGCAGACTTACCTGCTCAGCTGGCAATTGAGAAGGACCTCAAGAAACAAAGATCAAAGACTGAGATCTTTGAGGTCGAGGAGGAAGAAGAAGAAGCAAATGTCGTACACGCTGAGAAAAGGATGGGTGAAGAACCCTAAAAAACCTAGTTAATTGGGTGAAATTAATGTTCTAATTTTCATTGTAGTTGGGCAAATTCGATTTTATAAAAAACCATTTAATTAATGTTTCAATTAAAAACAAGTGGTCAATTTTTTTTACTTGATAAGTCCAAGGTTGAACTAAGGGAGACAACTATCTCCTTAGGTTGATTAATAGGTAATCTAGAAGCTAGGTTTTCAAAGAGGTATTTTTTTATTTTTTTAAATGTAATTAATGACAAAATGTGAATTTGGTGAAGTTCAGGGGCTAACTGCAATTTTCGATCAAATCAAGTTCAAAAATCCTCAAATTGGCCAGAAGGTCAACTATGATGAATTTAAGCTACTATAATTTCTTTAGAATTTTTGGATGTAAAATGAATATTTTATAAATTAATGAATGCAGACAGTGAGATTTTCAATAATTAATTATAATAAATATTAAATCTTTTCTTTCAAGAAATAAAATTATCTAAGATATATCATTAGGTGATCTATCTCAGAAAATCCTAAACCTAAAGATGTTGAACTTAATATCCATTAAAACTTAATTAAGGAAAGACACAAAAAGTTTTTTATAGAGCAAGATATGCATGCAAATGCAATTCTTTTTGAGCACAATGTGAATTACAATAATTCTATAATATCTGAATTTTTGGTAATTTTTCAAATAATGGTTAATTGACTATGAATTTCTATTCGCAGAATGGGTAAATAAGCAATTTTCCACACACATATCAATTATTAATTAACCACATATCATAAAAATTATCACAAGCATGCCACAATGTAGATAATTTATTGATAGATAAAGTATGAATTTTTAAATAACAAATAGTTGTAAAATTGAGGTTCGATTGATAGACCAAAGTTAGGGGTCTACATGCAAATATATAAATAAAATAAATAGAAGAAATTTGCACATGGACTGAGAATCAATTACCAATACCCTCAAGGGTATTCATGTAATTTCTCCATATGATGTGTGTGTGGCACGTGATCTGCTGAATGATGGGCTACACAAAAATCGGGAATAGATCTATAGGTTCCATACCTTGTTATAGAACTCATGCTTCAAAGAAATATCAGATAGAGTCGACGAATGACTTCTGTGTGGTTTTCTGTAGGTGTGGGGGCTTCTCAACAGTTTGTCCAGATGCGCACACGCCTTGCACGTGTGGCTTGAGACGGAAGATGCTCTACTAATTGCTTGAACAGCAGGGAGCCTAATGCAAATTTCACTCCACCCCAAGTGAGCTCATGTGAGGGCAGGACTGGGGTTGGGGAAGCGAAGGTTGTGAGCAGCATCTGTTGCGCTGCAGAGGGAGGTCGATAACGATGGCAGGGCAACCTCCCCGATCGACACACGACGCGAGGCAGTTGTGCTCGTAGAAGATGAGGGCGGGCATGACTAAAGGCGGTGTGGAGTCTGCGAGGCGAGCTGATAAAGATGACGGTGGCGATGCAGGTGGTGTTGGTGGGCAGAGCGGTGATGAAGTTGAATGGAGGGTAGATTGATGGATAAGAAGAGAATGTGGGTTTAAATTTCGAATGGAAGAAGAAGAAAAGGGCGATCGTGCCAGATGGGATAGTATGCGATGCTATGGAGGAAGAACAGAGGAAAGGGAAGTGGAGGAAAAAGGGGGTACGGGTCACTTGATGGTATGGAAGTGGGCGACGACCCTCTTCCTGGGTGCTCGCCTCGACCATCTCGGCGGTTCACATGAGGCTGTAAACGATCTCGCCTAGAGGGTCTTAGCCAGGGTTGGAGGGCTATCACCACCTCTACCCCGAGCTCTCTGCAGGTGCGCTCGAAGATGATCCATGGTCGATTTGGTAGATGGGTTTATATGGAGATGGATGGCGACGAGGGTAAGGCATCGAGGAAAAGGGGAGATGTGCAGAGAGAGGGAAGTGGTTGCGGGAGATTAAGGATGTTGTTGGTCAACGCCGGAGGATGCTGATAGGCGGGCGGTGCGAGGGAAATGGGGAAGGATGAAGGTCACGTGCAGGCCACGTGACCAGGGGAAGGGGTTAGGAGAGAGAAAGGTGGTGTGCCACGTAGCCGCCCCAGGAGGCGCCGCATGTCGCTCTAAAAAAATTCAAAATTAAATTCAATAAAAATAGAAAAATAGGAGGCGGGCTCGGATCCAAAAAATTTCTCCATAAAAGTTGTTCCTCTCGATGAAATCTCTAACTTAATGAAGCGATCAAGAGCAAAGGACGTTATTTGTACAAAGTGATATTTTTGGTGGTACTATATGTACATAAAATACCTTGATTTTTGGATTTTGTACTTTTTTATTTTTAAATAAGATAAAATTAGAGAAAATTCACGATAAAATCAAAGACAAATCCTTACATATTATTCTATTTTTGTATTTTTAATAAATAAGAAAATGGGAAAATAAAATAAAATAGAAAACGGGAGATATTTGTACAGACTCACAAGGGACACTCAGACTCGGTCAATTTCTTTGATTTAGTCTTTTTTTAGTTTTGGATTTTTGTGAATTTTAATAAAACTTTCATCAAATAATATAAATGGAAAAGAAATAAAAGAAAAAGGGTTAAGTATGTACATAAAATATCATGTTAAAAAACGTTAAATTACACAATGCGCAAAAGAGGCCCAAAACCAAACTTTCATATATGAGCTTCGATTTTTATGAAATTGATCTTGTTTTGAAGATCTTTGAATGCGTATACTTTAAAAATGAGTAGATCAAAATCGAGCATTGTATGAGGAAGATATGCACATTTTAGTCTGTCTATTATGAAATTAGGGTTTCATCTCATGAGTTGATTATTTGAGCTAACAAATTTTTTATATTTTTCCTTTAATCTTGTTAGTTACAACGGAGGTGGTTTGAGGTCAATCGATGTTAGCATGATTTTATTAAAAATGCATGAATTTAGGTGAAGATGTGAAGATGATTATGAATGCAATAATGCATGCTAGAATGCATATATTAATTCCAAGTGCATGAACGGTAGAAATGCAGAATAAATGATAAAATACATTAACCAATTGTTTGGGAACGAAGCATTATTTTCAACTTTTAGCATGATGAATCACATATTCATCAACCCCCTGTGCTTAAACCTTGCTCGCCCCCAAGCAACTAAAATGAAATGCAAAAGTGAAATGATTTTGGGTTCCATACCAAGGTCATGAACAAAAGGTGAAAATGGAGCTAGACCTGACCTTTGGATTAATAATGTGGCCAAACTCCTGTGAGAATTAGGGTTTTAAAATCAACAACCCTCGAGTTCTACATATCATTGTAACAGTTCTGACTCAGAAGTCATCTTAGATCAATCCTTCTCCCAAAGCATACCCCATGAACATTGAGCATTTGTCTCATGTGCGTGAAAGCTTTTATCTCTTCCCATCAAGAATACCGGACTGCATGCAAACCTCTCCTCCAATAGCCCGTCCTCAGGGAGTTAGGTATTTTCTTATAAGGTCGGTCGCGTTGTGTTCACAATCGAAAAGTGGGCGAAATTAGAAGAAGGAAAAAGAACTAGAGGGTGACCAATGTAGTCACCTCTCCTCGTGAATTTGGCTAGTTTAGCCAAGTCTCCACCAAGATCTGCAGGTTTTCTTAAAGCTTGGACTTTTTGGTCAAATATTTATTTGGTAATTAACTTCTTTTTATTTGAATTTTTGGTGTTTTGCGTGGATCTTGTTGTGCCCCTACAGATATGGAATCTTTTTTTCTGTACATGTTTTGGGATCTTAGAAAAAATTATGCCCAGTTGTCCATCTCTTATCCGAAGCTTTATTTCAACAGGTACTCCGGTCTTTAGATGTCCACGCTACCAGAAAAGAGACCCATACAGTCTTCCAACACCCTATCTGAGTTGAGCTAAGTGCATAGTGCGAGAGTATAGATTAGTTCCCTATTTAAAAGTCATACCCAGAATTAGGAGACCAGGTTAGACACTAAGAGTTGAAATCTGCACATTGTCATGCAGAACTCGAAGAATTAAGTCGAAGACCCGAAGCTTCTAAAATCCTCTTTCTCGATGAAGTTCCTATGGAAATTAGGTAGATTAAGGCCAAGTCAAGACCACTCTCCACTTTTATTCATAACTCAGTTCAAAACCCAATAACTTTCCACATTGCATGCTATATATGCAAATGAAATGTAGATGCATATGAGGTGTAAGATGATTTTCTTCTCATTTTTTAAATTTCTTTTAGTGTTTTATTTGGTTTTTTGGGACTTCTACCATCCCGTAATTATTGCATAATATATACATGAAAATACATGAAAGTACGAGCTATGGGTAAAGTATATATGTAATATATACACGCCCCCTATACTTAGCGTGTGTTATGTCCTCAGAGCACAAGAAGCGACAAAAAGACATAGCTCGTGCTAAGCGTAGGAGAGTAAAAACAAAAAAGAGTATAGAAGTTGACCTCCCCCTATGCTTAGGCTCTGGTCAGCCTAAGTATATAAGAAGATCAAAATGTGGAGCGGTCGAGGTCAAGAGGAGAAATGGATGAATATATATAGGATGGGCATCGGTCCCCCCTATACTTAGACTTTGGTTAGCCTAAGTATAGGAAAGGAGTTATGCTTAGGCTCTGGTCAGCTTAAGTATAGAAGAAGATCAAAAAATAGAGCGGTCGAGGTCAAGAGGAGAAAAGGATGAATATATACAGGATGGGTATCGGTTCCCCTATACTTAGGCTTTGGTTATCCTAAGTATAGGAAAGGAGTGAGTATGAGGACCGGTGGGATCTGGAGAATATACAAAGTGAGTGAGGAGTGGAGAATAGAAAATACAGATGGCATCAGTCCCCCCTATACTTAGGCCTTGGCCTATGTATAGGAAGAAAATGTACAAGAGGAACCGATGGGGGTGGGGGAAGGGTGGTCGATGATCAAGGAGGTTTACTGTCGATCTTTTCAAAGACATGTGGTGGAAGGGAATATTGATAGAAAGAAGATGAATCAGAAGATTCCCAGCCATCGTCGGAGCTGTCATCAAAAGAATAATACTTAAAGGTCACATCACTCCAACTATTTCTAATCTTAAGTTGTTTTCTCGGAGTTCGCTCAGTTTTAGGGTCAATCAATTCTTCCTCTGAATATTCAGATGAAAACGTATCAATCTGGTCATAACAAATTGTTCCGGGGTATTTAATGGGACCAGGGGAGTGGGCCCTAGAAGAATAACAGTGAGGGGCATGGAAAGTCCAACGTGGGTCCACGTATGGCTGCTTGTTATGATCAGGATCCAAATTCACCGAACTGAGCTCACTCATAATGATCGCTTTCTCCGAACTTGATGAGGAATCATTAGAGCAATCTCCCGAAATGTTGAAGGTGACTGTCTTAGTCGGTTCGAGAAGTATTCCATGTGAGCTGACCATAGGTTCCTTATCAGACGAGTCTCCATATATATTATAATACTCTTGTAGGGTTAGTCCAAGTCCCAAGTAGGTGATGGTGCTCTCAGTTGGCTTTGCGTGTGTGGACTCACAATAATGATCGAGGAAATCTGAAATAACTGTGTCCGGGTGTAGTGAATCGGATGTGTCTCGATTGATTTCATTCACCTTTGTAGCCTCGATAGTCGTCTCATTAGGTGTCTCTCCTTTGTTTATGTATGTGATAAGTGGAGAGGTCTGGGCATCTGAATGTTCTTCTATGTCACGATTGTCGATTTCTTGTTTGGTTGTCTCAGGGTCTGGTGTGTCCTCGAGAATTTGATCGATTTGGTTTGGGTTCGGGAATACAATGTCTTGAGTCTCGCAGTCAATAGTTGCTCTAGCTAAACCTAAAAATAGATTTCCCATAATAATGGGTGACTCGGAAAAATCTCCTCGGTGTTCAATGTCCAAGACAATAAAGTTCACTCTATGCGTGAAACCTTGGAAAGTAATGACGACAGAAAAGATTCCTCTCGGTCTTTTTGTGGATTTGTCGAGAAATTGAACGATCACTCAAGTCTTTCGGAGCGGTCCGAGTTCAAGTCAGTCAAATACGGATTTCAGGAGGATGTTCACGATAGAATCGTCGTCAATCCGAACATTATTAAACTCAATACAATTTCCCAAATCACCTTGTTCAACCATTTGACTTTACGGGTCTTGCTTGTCTGGGTCACCACCATAGAACTGTCCATAGTAATCAGATAATATTCAGTTAGAGATCTTTTCTTTCCCGTCTTCTTAGGTGATAATCGACTCTTCACAATTCTTTGAAGATCAGGTACATACTCTATGGCCTTGATTAATGGAAGCTCTAAAATCAGACTTTTACAAAACACCTCCATATTGATGTTGTCTGATTTTTTTGAATTTTCCGATTTTTTATTTTTTTGTAATTTTTAATAGAGTCAGTAGGTTGATCAGTGGACTGGTCAGGTGTATGTGGTGTTTATGTGTGGGAATCAACACATGATGTGTTTCAGGTTCGTTCTGTGATCTTCTCAAATCCTCTTGGTTGATTATCATGTCCTTTATTATTTGGATGACATTATCAAATTGTTCTGTCAAAACCCCGGTTCTCTTATTGATTCGAGCTATGTCATCCACTATCGTCTCATGACTCGGAGATGCGTGACTATGCTTGCCATGTCGTGACGTTGGCATTTTCTCCTGAATCGAGAAGTAGTCAGTCTCTGTGATTAGGGTTTGGTCATGAGTCCTATTTCCTTGACTTTGGGTGTCATCTGTGTGGTCAAGTGATCATACTTGGGTCGTGAGCTATCCCGAGTAGAGGATGGTTCAAACAGTGAATTATCATATGTAACCGGGAATCTTGTTCCTCTATCAAAGTCGGTTATGCCTATATTATTCGCTCGCTCCATTGTGTCTACATAGTACGCATTCCGTTATGTGAGCGATTCGTATTTCAAAATTTCAACCAAGGGTGGGTAGGTGGGTAGAAAGAATGATGGCTGAGGAGGAACTTCCTCAAAGAGAGGGTTCCTCTGAAAAGAAAGTGGAAGATTGGGAATTTGTCATGTGAGCGTGACCCACGGAGTCTGGGTATGAATGCCAATATATTGATACTCCGAAGAGAATGGTAAAGATTGATTCGTGAAACCACGATCTGTGTGTGCAAGTGCACTTTCACACAATTTAATACACAAATGCAAACCCCAAATTCACCAACTCAACACAATGAAATCCGCAAAGGACAGGCCAATTATCTTTTAAATTTTAAGTTGGCAATAATTTCAATCTTTGAAAGAGTTAACGAGTTCCTAGGTGTCCGTATTTCCCTAAAGATTGGCCCGACTCTTACAACTAGTTGCACCTGCTTTCAGCCAGTATGGATGTAAGTATGGACCGTAAAACGGCTACCCGTTACTTAAGGATCGAGCCTTACACAGTATCCTTTAAACCATCAACTCTGCTAAGAAAATACGGACCATTTACCGGCAACTCATATTTTCTCATTGAGAAGTAGCTAATCGTTTTTTGTAGAATTAGTAGTCAATATGAAATTTATGGCTTGGCTCTATCTTAGTGTTTGTTTCTCTCTCATTTGCAAGTAAATTCAAAAATTGGCGGGGTTACTCTCCCGCAAATAATGATATTTAATTTTATCCGATTTTGATTAGTCAATAATGTTAGCAGTCCCCTTGTTTTAATTTGATTAGCACTTTGAATTTGAGTGGAGATCAATACACGTATACACGGTATTCCAATTTCCTTTATTCCTATGTGAATGAAAACCGAGGGAGAATCGAAAAACCGTGCAGTGGGAAACACGATGATGAATGCTGAGTTAGAGATACTTACTGTGCTTCCTCGCAATCTTCGTGCAATATGCTAAATAGAATTGAAATTTCCTTAGAAAAATAAATCTACTGCATGCACAAGAAATCACGCCTAGAACAAGAATATCTTTAAGCCTCATCGAAGAGTGAAACATGTCTGATACACCATAGAAAAAGTCCAGTCTTTTTTACATACGTGATGACTCGATCGGGAACTGTTGGAAATAATTAATTACAAATTAATAAAAGATGAACACACACACACACACTCCAAAAATAAATTCTTCGTGCGTCTGATCGCTTCGAGTTGCATCAGCTTCCAAGAAAGCTGCTCCACGTCCACCGAGTACTGTGCATAAAAAAATGAAAGATCCAATATTAGAGAGATGTTCACAGAAAAATATACAAAAATAAAAAAAGAAAAAATGATGAGAAAATAAATAAATACAGAAACTCAGGGGTCAGACTACCCGAGGGTGGAAACACAAAAACTAAAATTTCTAAAAACAACCTAAGCCATGCCTCCCCGGCAACGATGTCATTTGAAGAACCCCAAAAAGCCATATTAATTTGGTGAAATTAACATTTAAATTTTTGTTGCTGTCAGGCAAATTCAGATTAATAAAAAACTACTTAATTAATGTTTCAATTAAAAGCAAGTAGTTAATTTTTTATTTGATAAGTCCAAGGTCGAACTCAGGGAGGAAACTGTCTCCTTAGATTGATTAATATGTAATCTAGAAGCTAGGTTTTCAAAAGGCTTTTTTTAATTTTTTAAATGCTATTAAGGATGAAATGCAAATTTGGCGAAGTTCGGTGTCTAAACTTCAATTTTCGATCAAATCAAGTCCAAAAATCCTCAAACTTGACCAAAAGGCCAATTATGATGAATTTAAGCTAATGTAATTTTTTGAAATCTTTGGATGCAAAATGAAAATTTTATGAATTAATGAATGCAAACAGAGAGATTTTCAATAATTAACTATAATAAATATTGAATCTAAATATTTTCAGGAAATAAAATTAAGTTATATCACTAAGTGATCTATCTAAGAAAAATACTAAATCCTAAAGTTGTTGAATTTAATACCTATTAAAAATTAACTAATGAAATAAAGAAAATGATTTTTATAAAGCAAGAAATGCATGCAAATGCAATTCTTTCTGGGCACAATGTGAATCACATTGATTCTACTATCCGTGAATTTTTGGCAATTTTTCGAACATGGTTAATTAACTATGAATTTCTAATCACATAATGGGTAAAATAAGCAATTTTCCACACAATTATCAATTATTAATTAACCATATATCATAAAAGTATCACATACATGCCACAATGTAGAGAATTTATTGATAGGCAAAGTATGAATTTTTAAATAATAAATAACTGCAAAATTGAGGTTCGAATGATAAATCAAAGTCAGGGGTCTACATGCAAATATATAAATAAAATAAATAGAAGAAATTTGTACATGGACATAGAATTAATTACCGATACCCATAAGGGTATTTATGTAATTTCTCCATGCACTGCACGCATGGCACGTAATCTGCCAAGTAGTAGACTTTGGCGCAATTCTCCAAAATACTGGGGGGTTGAATGCAAATTTCCATTGTGGGGTGTGTGACTCATGTGAGCACTAGTCGGTGGGGACTTCTGTGGGGTTTCCAGTAGGTACGGGAGCTTCTCAACAGTTTCTCCAGATGCACACGTGCCTTGCACGTGTGGCTCGAGGTGGAGGACGCTCTACCAATTGCGTAAACAATAGGGGGCGATGCAAATTTCACTCCACCCCATGTGAGCTCACGTGAGGGCAGGGCTGGGGCTAGCGAAGCAAAGGCTGCGGGCAGCGTCTGTTGCGCTGCAAAGGGAGGCCAAGGGCAGTGGCAAGGAAACCTCCCCAACCGACACACGATGCAGGGTGGTTGTGCTCGTCGAAGGCGAGGGTGGGCATGACTGAAGGCGGTGCGGGGTCTACGAGGCAAGCTGTTGAAGATGATAGTGGCGATGCAAATGATGTTGGCGGGCTGAGCGGTGGTGAAGTTGAACGTAGGGTAGATCGACAGAGAAGAAGCGAACGTGGGTTTAAGTTTCGAATGGAAGAAGAAGAAAAGGGTGATCGTGCGATATGGGATAGTATACGATGTTAAGGAGGAAGAACCAAGGAAAGGGAAGTGGAGGAAGAAGGGATAACGATGCCTGATGGTATGGAAGTGTGCGATGGCCCTCTTCATGGATTCTTGCCTCGACCGTGTAAGCGGTGTACGGGAGGTTGGAAACGATCTCACCTAGAGGGTCTTAGCCGGGGTTGGAGGGCTATCACCATCTCTGCCCCGAGCTCTCTACAGGTGCGGTCGGAGATGATCCATGGTGGATTTGGCAGATGGGTTTATATGGAGATGGATGGCGATGAGGGGATAAGGTGTCGGGGCAGAGGGGAATTGCGTAGAGAGAGGGAAGTAGTTGCGGGAGATTGGGGATGTGGTTGGTCAATGCAGGAGGACGCGGTTAGGCGGGCGACGCAAGGGAAATGGGAAGGATGAAGGCCATGTACGGGGCACGAGATCAGGGGAAGGGGTTAGGAGAGAGAAAGGTGGGGCAGCACATGGCTGCCCTAGGAGGCGCCACGTGTCGCTTCAAAAAAATTCAAAATTAAATCCAATCAAAAATAAAAAAAGAAATAGAAGGTGAGCTTGGATTAAAAAATTTTCTGCACAAAAGTTTCCCGTCTCGATGAAATCTCCAATTTTCATGAAGGGACCTAAACAAAAGAGGTCATTTGTACAAAATGATATTTTTGGTGACACTCGATATACATAGAATGCCTTGATTTTTTTGTTTTTATATTTTTTATTTTTAATAAAATAAAAATAGAGAAAAATTACGATAAAATCAAAGATAAATATTTATACATTACTCTAACTTTTAGATTTTTAATAAATAAGAAAATGGGAAAACAAAATAAAATGGAAAATAGGAGATATTTGTACAGACTAACAAGGGACACTCGGAATCGGTCAATTTCCTTGATTTCAATCTTATTTTGGATTTAGATTTTTGTGAATTTTAATAAAACTATCATCAAAGAATATAAATAAAAAATAAATAAAAGAAAAAGGTTTAAGCATGTACATACAATATCATGTCAAAAATAGCTAAAATACATAAGAGGCTCAAAACCCAACTTTCACATATGACCTCCAGTTTTTTATGAAATTGGTCTTATTTTGAAGGTCTTTGAATGCATATTACTTTAAAAGTGAGTAAATCGAAATCGAGCATTGTATGAGGAAGATATATGCATTTTAGTATGTCTATTTTGAAATTAGGGTTTTGTCTCACAGACCGATTATTTGAGTTAACAATTTTTTTTTTGCATTTTCCCTTTAATATTGTGAGTAATATATACACAATGGAGATCGTTTGAGGTCAATCGGTGTTAGCATGATTTTATTAAAAATGTATGAAATTAGGTGAAGATGTGAAGATGATTATGAATGCAATTATGCATGCTAAAATGCAGATATTAATGCTAAGAGCATGAACGGTAAAAATACAGAATAAATGATGAAATGCATCTAATTATTCAGGAACGAAGATCTATTTTCAACTTTTAGAGTGATGAATCACAGATTCATCACTGGGCCCCTCCAAGGCGAACTTCAAGGGAAAGAGTGGAAAATTGATATGGTTGTGGAAAATATGGTCATTTCAAGGCCAATTTCCCCAAAATGAAGAAGTCAGAAACTTCAAATGCCTCTGAACAAAAGTTTAAGAAGAAGATTGGGTTCGCAGCTGTCATGGAATGCAACTCTGTCGTCACAGACAGTGACGTCGCAAAGACGAAGGAGGGCCTAGTGGACTTCAAGGAGCCGAGCAAAGGAGAACAGAGGATCTTCACGGGAAACAATACCTACCTGGATGTGGAAGGTGTTGCGACATACAGACTTGACCTGGGGGATAGTATTATGGTACTGAATGATGTACTATATGCCCTAGGGATACGTCAGAACCTGATCTCTGTCCCAATGCTACTCAAGAAGCATTTCGAAGTCCAATTTTATAATAAGTGTGTATCTATAGGCAAGAATAAGAAGGTTTATACGATGGGAAATTTTGTACCCGAGCATGCTTGTTCTGCCTTCTTGTAATAAGCTCCAGTGAATTAATGAATGTCTCTTCTGAGTATTCCTTGTATTGTTTGCCTGACTATGACTTGTGGCACATGAGAATGGGTCATCCAAAAAAATTTAAGATGGACCAAATGATGATGGCAAATCTGTTATCTAAGATCACGGGTGCAAGGACATTTCCCTCCAAACACTGTCTGACCAGTAAAATGATGAGAAGACCCTTATCAATCGGAACTCAATCAACAATGTTACTAGGTTTGATCCATTCAGACGTATGTGGACCACTGAGCGTCAGCACACTGATGAATCCACATTTCATCATCTCTATTATATCATTTTGGCCTCAAAAACCCTGGCAAATGAATATAAATACCCTTAATTCATACATTTTAGCATCTATGCATGTGTTTGTAAATAGTGTATAAAATACAGTTTTAAAGCCAAAAGAATATAATAAAGAAAAGAAAAAAATAATAAAATATTGTAAATATTTTATGACCCGAACCCCCGAGACCTAGGCATCTCAATGGCTAGGTCGACAAGGAATAAATTAGGGGGAAATAAGGGCCAAAATATAATAAAAATTCATTTTATTTTATTCAATCTTTATTCATTTTGGGACCTATTTTTAGTTCCACTTTCTATACCTCAAATAAAGAAACTTTGTAGATAAAAGTTGTAGATAATTAAATATAGAAAAATACAAAATTAATCTCACTCAAAAATATTGTACAGATAAAAAGTTATGATCTGAATAAGATTCCAGAATCCCAACTTCCTAGACCTGTATCTCTCAAATAAAAGTTCGAAACGCATGAAAATCACCTTTAATTGTATATAATTTTCAATAAGCTATTTAATGAAGGTGGTCTCGCATTTTGCGAAGCTACGGTTTGAAAGTTGAGTTTTAGACCCCTATTGTATACTTGTACAAATTAAAATATTTATTTTAATATTTATTCATTGTTTTCATAGTTTTATATTTTTATAATTTTGTAAATATTATTTATAATATATATGTACATTAAAGTCAGAATAAAAACCTAAAAAATGCAAAAATAAAATACATGTATATAATACATAGGTACAATACCAATACATATACCTATATAGGACATAAAAGGTAACTTATAATTCTATATCTCATAAAAATAAATAAAAATCACCATAAAATTCTTTATAAAATAAGGAACATTTTTTATTTTATAACCTAAAATTAATAAAATCATTTACTATTTTATTTCGAATTTACTAATAATTTTGGCTTGGAATTTTTTGGTTGGTCCACGTGGACCAACCAGGCGCGGTCGTTTGTTGACCTCGGTCAACTCCCTGATCGAGGCCTGCCAAGTCTAACACCCGTGAATTTTGCTCCGATTTCAAGAAATTATGGCGCCCTATCCTTCCATCTTCTGGCTTCGCTTCCTTCTTGGAACTCCTTCCTTGATCATCACTGATCCACGCCGAGCACTCGTATCTTGCCATATCTTCATCATTCGCGCGTGACCCTCGCTTGAAGGAGACGCAATCACCTTGCATATATTTGACCCGCCACCTTCAAGCTCGAGTTTGAACCCCTTGCGTGCCACTTTCTCCCCACCTAACATGCTCCAGAGATAGAGGGAGGTGACTGCTCCCCATTCCAAGCTTCAGGAGGGTCGAGGAAGGGCCGAGGCGGCTCCACCATCTCTGCCGACCATCGGTGTCGAGGTTCTTCTCCTCTGGTCTCCGACCATTGAGATACCCCCTTTTCCTTAGTTTTTCTTGTAGTTTCTTAGTCCCTGTAGCTCTAGGAATCGATCAGCATAGCTGGGATCAACCGACGATCATCCTTTCTCCCTCCACGATCGCCTCGCCGGAGCGCACCTTTGGCCACCTCGAATCCGCATCACCTTCGCACCTTCGTACCTCCACGGGGTCCAAGCAGTTTGCCCTGGACCCTCTCACACGTTTTTGCAGGTCAACGCGCACGACTCGATCCTGGAGCGCATTTTGGAGCGCTCGCCGGAGATACCTGGACCCATTTCCTATGCTGCCCTCCTAGCGGTGCACTGAAGCTTCTCCGACGACGCTTAGCCCTCCAGCACCTAGCCTGACCTCCCAGGAGCACATCCGTCCTTCCTGCACTCTTCCAGACCGCTGGAGGACCGAGATCCAGCTCGGGGAAGTTCGCCTCGCTGGCGTTCTTCCCTGTTCTTCCTCCTCGCTTCTCCGTCATCCGATCGCACCGCCGCTCCAGATCGTGTCCCAACCGTTAGATCCTCACATTTTCCAGCAATCAGATCATCTCCGAGGATCTAATCTGGGCCGACCAACATCGAACCGTCATCGGCTGTCCGCTGCTCGACACGTGGATTAGTGAAGGACGCCAGCCGTTGGATCGCCCCGCCTGGGTATTTTAAACTTTTAACCCTAGTGATTTTTGTATTTATTATTTAGTATTAAAAATTTCATTTGCAGTTTAAATATATCTTAATATTTGCATTTAGACCCTAGACTTTTAATATTTGCATTTAGGTCCAGTCCGCGTCACCGCACGTGACTCACGCACGTGGGGTGGTGGGCATTTTGCAAGGCCCCCCCTACGGGTTTTGTTATTTCATTTAAATCCAGGAACTTTTCTTTTAAGTGTATTATTTTTGGAAAAATTGCAATTAAGCCCCCAGGTTTTTGCTAATTGCACTTAGGTCCTCTCTCAAGCACGTGCATACCACGTACGGGGGGTGGGATATTTGCACTTGTGCCCCTGCAGGTTTTGGAATTTGTATTTGGTCCTGGAACTTTGTTTATTAGTTATACATTTTGTGGAAAATTGCACTTTGGCCCCTAAGTTTCTGGATATTTACATTTATACCCCTGCTAGTGGTATATTTTCTATTTGTTGTCTCCATTTATTTTGAAATCTATAAAATCCCAAAAATCACCAAAAAAATTAACTTAAGCTCCTGTTTACTTGCTCTTTCACACTATATTTTTAGTTTGCATTTTTACTGCATCTTCATATTTATTAAAATTCAAAAAATGCACTTTTGCTACTGTTTGCATTAGAAAATACCAAAAAATATTAAAACTCCTTTTAAAAATCTAAAAAAATTACCTTGGGTGTGTTTCTGTATGTTTTAATTTCTACCCAAAAAATTCAAAAGAAAACCCCCCAAAAATAGCAAAATTCTTAAAAACTTCTTAAAAATTCTAAAAATTCTAGAAAAATCCTAAAAATATAATTTTGGTCTCTGAATTTTCTCTGATTTATCATCTTTGTTTTAAAATTAATTTGAGGAATTTTGGAATCTGTTTTATATTTTTCATCCTCAATTTAGTTTCAACCTTTCATTTTATTCACTGTTTTCAGTATTTTTGACTTTAAAAATACCAAAAAAAATAGGAAAAATCTAAAAAAAATCACAAAAATAGTAAAAAAATATAAAAAGCCCAAAAAGATTTTATTTCCTGATTTTTGTTTACTTTTACCTATTTTTCTCTATATAGTATATCCCTTTTTCCTTCTTTGTATATATACTTATATTAAAAAAATATAAAATACAAAAAGAAAATATAAAATCAGAAAACTAAAAATCAAATACAAAATTATAAAATCAAAAATTAAATAAAAATTTTTTAAACCCACCAAAAATAGCACTTGTAGGCATTTGATCACATTCACATTTTTTAGCATTATTGCCTTGTTATATCCTACTTGCTCCCTGAGTTCGACACTCTACACATACTTGCACCTATACACACTTATTGTAGAGTTATAATAAATTTTAACTCCACATTTACTTTCATTGTTCGATTTGATTTTCGTGAGTTAATTGTTGATTTGACACGGATTTCGTGTAGTCGGTTCAGCGACTAAGTTCCCGCCTTCTGTGGAACTTGAGACCACTGATTTTTGGGCCCATCAAATGGCGCCGTTGCCGGGGAGCAACAACGTTTAGATTGAGATTCATTGTTGATTGTGATTATTTGCCTATTTTTGAGCTCTATTCATTTGATATTATTGCTTGACTTATCTAATCATTCTCTCTTTGGACTTTGTGCGAGGTACCACAGATCGAGAGAGGCACTATATCCAAGGCGCTTGTGCACCCACGTGAAGGCGGAGCATGACTTCTGACCTAGCATCAAAGGAGATTTGGAGGATCTGATGAGATAGTCACCATCTTGAACCTTTCTGCTTGTTTGTTTATTTGTGTAATTTGAAGTGAGAGAGAGACTTTAAATTGCAATAACTTGGACTCTCCAGGACACTCGAGCCCAATTTCCGAGGGATTGTTCCCTTGGGGGCCTCGTCTACTTTCACAGTTTTATCGCTGGTTTTGTTTTCTTCAATTTTCCTTTATTTTGATTCACGAGGATTTTGGCCCCTAGACTTATGATTTTATTGTGATTGTGACGTAATTGATTAGGACCACACACCTAATAGTTTGCTTGTGCCTATAGATCATAAGTGGACCTAATTAATAACTCACAAAAGAAAAAGCTATCTTGGTCACCTGAGGAGTCACGTGCCGCTAGAGGTCGTATACATCACTGACAGGATCCATTGTGGCGGACACCGATCGACATCAGAGACCGGACTCTGACTCCTCTTGTTGACCATTTAGCTATTGTTCTTCTCGTGTAGAAATTCTTGTCTAAGGCCGATTTCTTCTTGCATCATATAGGTAGTTTAATTTCTGTCTTTAATTTATGTGCGGATCACCCTACATGTAGAGTGTTGGAGCAAGGTACGCATTTCTATCTCTGCATGCATCATTGTGTTTGATCGCGCATCGGCTTTTTCGACTTCCTCCCCCGTTTTATTGGACTTAAAATAACTAGGAGATCGAAAAATTCGTTAGGTGTTGTCTTTATTTTAGATAATACTAAAAAGTGAAAATCATAAAATTGGGTCTGCTAATGCAAACTTGACCTTAAAACTCACCTCACTTTTAAAAAATTTGTCTTGGGGAGAGTAACCCCCTCCTTGGTTGATTTATCTGCAGCGAGAGAGTGACCCGAACACTAGGATAGAGCCACGCCCGAAATCTTAGTTGACTATTGATCTTGGTAAGTCATTCTCTAGTGAGGATCTCTTCGGTAACCGGTAAAGAAGACCGCGACGTCCTTAGCAGAGGGAGTTGATCGGGTAGCCGGTAAATGGTCCGCAACTCCTACGGCTGGGAAAGATCTCATTTGGGATTGGGACAATCGACTAGGAGAGTCGGGTTCCCAACAGCTCGCTTAACCGCTCTGATAGATTGATTGATCACCTTAATAAAATTTGACAAGATAAAGGACCAAACTTTCACGGTCATCAGCTCAAGAGTTGCGTAGGTGAACAGGGGGTTTGTTTTTCACATCTTGTTTGCATTCCAAATCTCATCCGCCCTTTTTCCAAGATCAAAATGATGGGAAGGAGATCTCTTAGGCCGCATCTAATGGCACCGCTATCAAGCACTCCTCCCTATTCATCTAGGTCGGCCTCGGGGAGTCCAGACCCACTCTCCGAGCCTGAGTTTACGTCTACCCTGTTCCCCCTCGACCACCCTTCTTCTTCTATCAGTCCAGTGGTGTCAGAGTTTAGTGCAACACAGAGTTCAGAGCATTTGACAGCACCTAAGATGGGTTCTTTTGCCTTTGCAGAGACCCAAGCTATGGATGGCAGAGAGGAACACCCAGATGAGCAGAGACCACCTCCATACATATATGATCAAGCTGCCATCAACAATTCACTGTTAGCCTCCATGGAGACCATGCAGAGACAGATCAGAGACCAGGGAGTGTTCATGGGTGAAATCACGAGGGAGATGCGTGAGGGACGAGAAGACAGACCTGAGGGCGATGATATACCAGGCGCAACAGGCGAAGGAGAAGAACCTAACCATGAGAGGTCACCCCCGAGGACCGTGAGGCAACTGCATAACCCAGGTGCAACCCTCACGCATCGATGGATCTGACTCCCTCCCATCTATGGAACTTCGAGTTTCGCCCACATACCATTCATCTACTGCCCAAGTTTCACGGGCTGGCCACAGAAGAACCTCACCTCCATCTGCAGGAGTTTGAAATGATATGCAGTACAATCCATGACAGGCTGGTCACTGAGGACACCATCACAATGATAGCCTTCCCGTTCTCCTTGGTTGATAGAGCATCCTATTGGCTGAAACATTTGGGAAGGTATATCGACACTTGGGAGCAACTCCGGAACGAGTACTTGAATAAGTACTATCCACTCGGCCGGACAAATGCAGCAAGAGCAATGATCAACAACTTCACAATGATCCCCAACTAACAATTCCATGAAGCTTGGGATCACTTTAGAGAGCTCATAGACCGATGTCCACACCATGAGATATCACAGCCCAATCTTGTCGAAAGTTTCTTTTGTGGGCTGACATCGGAGCTGCATGGGCTTGTAAACGCCTTGTGTGGGGGATCTTATTTCTCCAAGGATGCATAAGAGGTCTGGGCCATCTATGAACAAATGGTAGAAAATTCTAAAGTGATGTCCGAGGGCTGAATCTACACACACTCCAAGGTTCTTCCATAGGCTACTTCTTATCACCGCATTGCTAGGATCGATGCAGGGAACCAGACTTCGTCGGCAGCAGCAGCACAAGATGAATCATCAGCTGCTGATATGGGCATAATCAGTGAAAAATTGGACCGCATCGAGATTCTAGAGAAGAAGCAAGGTCAAGGTTTGGCACAGATAGACCAGTTGGCTAAGACCATGAGTGACATGAAGACTCACATCTTGAGTATTCAGGAGGCACAATCAGCTTCACATCCGCCTCCCAGGTCACTGGATGAGTCCAGAAGTAGCCTCTCTACCCCGCCACCCCTCGCATACCGCCAAGTTCGCCATATCCAGGAGGTGTCGGTACAACAACTACCACACTATTCACAACAGCCACCATCTCATGGCACTCAGTGGTGGTCTATCACCCGGATCAACCATTGGCAGCACTACCACCTCCACCCTTCGAGCAGGAGTCGTTGATGGAAGTCAACGGGATATGGTATGACCGGTACCCCCAACAGGCTGGGATTCGTCGTGATCACCCAGGATTCCGTTGGTTTACCGGAGGTGCCTCATCCCGACAGCAGCCTCCAGCTCAGGGCAGTCATAGTAGCCAACACCAGCAGCCCCGGTACTCCCAACCGCAACAGCATTACCAGCAGAGTCCTCGTCCCGCCTATTAGGGATAACAGTGGAGGCAGCGGCAGCAGCCTTACCAGTAGCAGTACTCCCAGCCTCACCAGCAACCTCAGTTGCAGCAAGGGAACACCTCTGGTTCTCCAACACCTGCCTTGGAGAACCCAACACTTGACGATCTCGCCCGCTTGCTCTCCGAACAGCAAGCATCCTTCCTGCGAGAAATGGACAAGTTCCGACAGGAAATGAGGGACATAATAAAAGGAAAAGCTATCATACATGCACAGAGCGAACCGAACCCGAATAACTTGAAGAGAAAGTCTGAGCAAGTACAGTCTACAGAGGATACCACTCCTAGTGCTTATTTGAATGACATGCATTCTATGTTTGATACTCACTTTGTGTCACTTAGGAGTGGTAGGGAACCAGCCGGCGGTGCCTCATCTGAGGGACAACACCATGCAGAATCAAGAGCCCTAGATGAGGAGAGAAGCGGTGCTGATACCACTAACAATGAAGATGATGATGTCAAGAGCACCAAGGATGCATATCCCACTGATGATACTGAAGCCACCATCTTTAATAAAGAACCAAAGCGTGGTGCTGAGGCCGCGAAGGAGGATATTTTGGGTGGTGCTGATGCCCCCATTTTGACTCCAAATGTACTCCAACCTACTGTATTGCCATCTTTTGTATCTCTGGACACTATGAAAAAGAACAAAAAATGAATAAGGGAAACGCTCTTCATCCATTCCGAGTCCATATATACTGAATGATGATGTTTGCATGGATTTCAGTCCTTCACAGGCCCAAAAATCGTCTCCTAGCCCTCTGTTTGAGGAGGGCCCATCCATTCCCTTCCCTCCAGCACTCCGCTTGGCGAAGGGAAATAAAACAGAAAATCCCAAAAAGAAGGAACAATTAGAGTTCAGCCAGCAGATGATAGACATATTTCAGATACAGCTGACTCCACAGAGGCACTTGAGCACATCCCCCTTTTTCAAAAGAATCTGAGAGAAAAGACCACCGTAAATAGGAAGAGGCAGAACACTAGAGGAGAGATCCATGTGCTGACCCGTGCCACATGGTGTGCCATTCATAACCAGTTGCTGGCCAAACGACCTGATGCAGGAGCTCCATATGTCAGATACCAGATTAGTGAGCAGTCGTTCGATTGTACTCTATTAGACATGGGCTCTTCTATCAACCTTCTTCCGGCAGCCTTACTCGATCGATTCGAGTTCGGCCCGCTCCATCAGAGTCGGACAATCCTTCAGTTTGCTAATAGGTCTATCAAGAGGCCGAAGGGGTTGTTGAGAGACATGGTCGTCACCACTCAGGGCCTGAAATTCCCCGTGGACTTTGTTGTATTGGATATGGAGATCCCTGAATCAGTGACCGATACCCCCATCATATTAGGATGCCCATTCTTGGCCACAACCAATGCGGTAACCGACCATGATAGTGGGAAGGTGTACTTTCGTGTAGAGTACGAGAGTATACAAATAGAGATGATTGACGAGACTCGAGTGAGAGATTCAGCATGCTCAGAACCATGCAGTGACATAGTGCAGATAATAGATGCAGAGTTAGACGTCCACCATGAGTGTGATTTTATGATGACCGATGATGAAGCAGTTTGTGAAGAACCAAAAACACGAGCCCTCACCTTGTCTACAGACTCAGAGTACACACCTTTTATGGCAGATGAGAGTTCGGAGAGCACACCCCTGGCAGAGGACACTATAGAGGCTGACAGTTGCGTGATGAGTGGTGAAACTGATGTTTGTTCAGATTCAAATCCCTCAGAGGCAGACTTTGATTGGAAGGATTTTGATGCATATTTGCCATGTCTGTTTCCCGATGAGCCGACAGAGAGGACGGAGAGTGAGCCAACACAGATGATAGACACACCAACAGGGTTCCCTTCGTCGGAATTATAGATACAGCGAGAGTTCTCACATGCAGACCTGGTTGCTTTTACACAAACATATCAGGAGCCAGATTTACCATCTCCCACCAAGCCAGAGTTGAAGCCTTTACCGCAGTCACTCAAGTATAGATTCCTTGCAGGAGAACCAAATATGCACCCAGTCATTATCTCAGCAGATTTGACTGGAGAACAAGAATCTCGTTTTATGGAGGTTATTGAACGAAACCGCAAGGCAATAGGATGGAGTGTGGCTGATCTCAAGGGCATAAGTCCGGCTCTGTGCTCCCACCGTATCTACCTCGAGGAGGACGCTAAGCCATCGCGTGAATTCCAGCAACGGCTGAACCCAAACCTTCGAGATGTGGTAATGAAGGAAATATCTAATTGGTGGAGCGTCGATTTTATGTACCACATCTCCAACTCCAAGTGGGCTAGTCCTTTACATGTGGTACCCAAGAAGACAGGTGTCACTACAGTTGTGAATGAGTCTGGAGAGGAGATCGCCACACGGATACCCACTTCTTGGAGGGTCTATGTGGACTACATACGATTGAATGAGGCCACCAAGAAGGATCATTTCCCGCTGCCATTTATTGATCAGATTATCGAGAGGCTAGCTGGGAAGAGTCATTATTGTTTCCTTGACAGGTATTCCGGATACAATCAAGTGGCTATTGTGCCCGAAGACCAGGATAAAACGATGTTCACCTATCCATTCGGGACATATGCTTTCAGACGGATGCCCTTTGGCCTATGTATCGCTCCGGTAACATTCTAGAGGTGCATGTTGACCATCTTTTCGGACATGATAGGTGACTGTTTGGAGGTCTTCATGGATGATTTCGCAGTCTACAGCGATGGGTTTGATGCTTGTCTTGACTGCCTAGACCGAGTACTTCAGCGTTGCAAAGAGGTAAACCTTGTACTATCTTGGGAGAAGAGTCACTTTATGGTGACTCAGGGGACGGTCCTTGGTCACATCATCTCCAATAGGGGCATGGAGGTTGATCCGGCCAAGGTGGATATCATTAGAAAACTCAATCCACCATCCAATTTGAGACAGTTGCGGTCTTTTTTGGAGCATGTCGCTTTCTATCGGCGGTTCATTCAGGACTTCAGTCGAATTGCCCGACCGCTTATCGATTTATTGACTAAAAACACCGAGTTCCTTGTAGATGATAAGTGTCTTAAGTCCTTCGAGACTCTCAAGAATTTAGTTGTTGAGGCTCCTGTCCTTCAGCCACCCGATTGGTCTCTCCCATTTGAGATCATGACGGATGCTTCTGATTATGCCATAGGGGTTGTGCTTGGACATAGGAGGGATGGATTACCCTATGCCATACACTACGCTAGCCGGACTTTGGATGCAACCCAAAGGAACTATATAGTGACTGAGAAAGAGATGCTAGCGGTAGTCTTTGCTTTGGATAAGTACATATCTTACATTCTTGGATCTAGAGTGACAATTTTTACAGATCACACTGCCATTCGGTACTTGATGTCGAAGAAGGATGCCAAAGCCAGATTGACCAGATGGATCCTTCTCTTCCAGGAATTTGATATCGAGATTAAGGATAAACCTGGAGTTAAGAATGTTGCGGCAGATCACCTATCCCGCTTAGAGAACCTTGAGGAATCTGAGCCCATAACACCTTATTACTGAGACTTTTCTAGATGAAGCGATCCTTGCTATCACCTTTCTCCCATGGTATGCTGACATTGTGAATTACCTTGTTGCCAAATCTATTCCACAAGGTTGGCTCAGACAGCGGCTTGAGACCTTCCTTGCGAAGGCAAAAGTCGTACCATTGGAAGGACCCCGTCCTTTATCATGAAGGAGGGGACAACATATGGAGACGGTGCATTCATCTAGATGAGCAACATTGCGTCCTCACCTACTGCCACAAGCTCGAGGCAGGAGGACATCATTCTGGGAGATGGACAGTACAAAAGATGCTCCAATCCGGCCTTTGGTGTCCTACCCTTTTCAAGTATTCTGATAAGTTCGTGAGAAGGTGTACTGACTGTCAGAAGATGGGAACTTGCGGACAGAGAGACATGATGCCCATGCAGTCCATTCACTTTGTGAGGTTTTTGATGCATGGGAGATTGATTTCATGGGCCCATTTCCTAAAAGTCAGGGGTTTGAGTATATTCTTCTTGTTGTAGATTATGTGAGTCGTTGGGTTGAGGCCATCCCCACCCGAGCCGCAGATGCTAAAACCATATGTCGTTTCTTGAGGAAAATATTATTTCACGATTCGGGGTACCTAGAGTCTTGATTTCAGATGGGGGGTCTCACTTTATTAACGACAAGGTAAAGTCCCTTGTAGACGAGTTCAGTATTGACCATCGTGTTGCCACACCATATCACCCTCAGTCTAATGGTCTTGCTGAAGTATCGAATAGGGAGATTAAGACAATTTTACATAAGGTAGTCCGCCCAGACCGAAAGGATTGGTCACAGCTTTTGGACTCGGTCTTGTGGGCCTATCGGACTTCCTTCAAGACACCATTAGGGACATCTCCCTTTCGTCTCATCTATGGCAAGCCATACCATTTACTAGTGGAGATAAAGCATAAGTCACTTCGGGCAGTTACAAAGCTATTATTAGATCCTAAGAGTGTAGGAGAACAGAGGAAAGCAGAGTTGGCAGCCCTGGAAGAACTAAGAGATATAGCCTTATCAAGTGGCCTACAGTATAAGGAGAAAAGTGAAAGTATGGCACGATTCCCGAATCAGCCATAAACAGTTTGAGCTAGATCATCAAGTATGGTTATTTGATGCTAGGTTAAAATTATTCCAAGGGAAACTACAAAGTAAATGGAAAAGACCATATGTGGTCCGGAAGGTGCATGATAATGGTAGCATTGATATATCCGAACCTTCATCATCTTCCACTTTTAGAGTCAATGGTCCGCGCTTGAAACCATATCTAGATCATGACCCACCGACCGTTGATGTTGCCTCGGTTCATCTGGTATGAGATGTGCTCTTTGACTCACACCTTCTGCATCTCGTACATGATTATCACTTCTATCTTCCTCTGTATAGATCTATTTGTCTATATCATTCATTCATTCTTCCGTCATGTCTGTCACCTCGTCTTCATCCTATGATTTTGCTGTACTTAGGACACACCTTGTCCTAAGTATAGGGGGTGCACACACTGAGCTGTGATCTATTTGTTCTCTTTTCTTCTTTTCTTCTTTTCCCTTTCTATCTTCTTTATCTATCGAAAAGGTGTCGCCCCTTGTTGTCAGTCTTCTATACTTAGGACGCACTTTATCCTAAGTATAGGGGGGTGCACCCCGAGTTTCTCTATTCTTTGATCCTCTCCATTGTCTCATCTTCTTGTCTATACTTAGGGATATCTTACCCTAAGTATAGGGGGAGACAATCAAAGTACGATCTGTTCATTCCCACCCTTGATCCTCCCTGTGTTGTGTACAGTCTGCTATACTTAGGATTATTTGATCCTAAGTATAGGGGGGACGGTCGACTTTTCATTCATTCATTCATCCTTTATTTATTTATTCTTTAGACTTATCTATACTTAGTAGTACGAGTTATGTCTTCTCTTTTTTCTCCGATCTTTGAGGACATAGCTCAAGCTAAGTATAGGGGGGTCGTATATACTGTGCATATACTTTAGACATAACTCATACTTTTGTATTTTTATGGCTAAAAATTCATTAAAAACCTTAATAAAAAGATGTTATCATTCCTCAAATTCTTTTTGTACTTACTGATTAATAAATCAGATAAAAATATTTTGAAAATCTTTGTGAAAAATCTTTTGAAAAACGTTTGATTACATATTTTCACCCTTTGTAAAATTTTTTTGTTTGAAAAATTTATTTTCTTTGTGTGAAATAAAATGTTTGAAAAATGATTTGCAAATGGTTTGAAAAATGGTTGCAAAAATATTTGAAAAATCTATCTATATTGTTTGAAAAATCTTTGCAAAATGATTTTCAAATGTGTGTACATGTTTGTAAAATATTTGTAAAAATTATTTTGGACTATATTTTTCAAAATTTTTTGAAAAATCTTTATCAAATAAGTTTGAGGAATACAAACATCTCACCTAAAATTCTTTATATATATATATGTATAAAACTGGCCACTTACCCTTATAAATCCTTAAAATCCACTTCTTGTAAATATAAGATACACTCCCGTGTAAATATTTGTACCTAGTTTTTAGCCAAAATCTTTTCTTTTCAAAAATCGCAAAAATATTTGCAAAAATAAAATCCAAAAACATTTGAAAAATCTTTTTGAAAAAAAATACAAAAAATGCATATGCATCATCCTTTTCAAAAATCCATAAAAAGTTCAAAATCTTGAAAATTGCATCACAAAAATATTTTCTTCTTCATAGCATTTGCATAGCATTCGCATTTTTTGGATTGAGTTTGATGGTTTAACAAGTCTAAATAAAATTTGAAGATTGGAGCTTGATTGGACCTTAAAATCTACCTAATAACAGGAACCTTATAGGAGCTGGAATTGAGGTACTTCAGGTCTAGTTGATTTAATTCTTTGAGGATCACGAGACTTGGTTCAATGGATTCTTGACTACCTAAGTAGAGTATTTCGGAACACACACACGACTCTTGTTGATAATGACCTAACTTGGACACCTGCACCTTTCACATGGCTCAACTAGTTGGAGTGGTGAGGGGGTTGGATTTGTCGGTATGAGACGCACACAAGTGGAAACACTTGTCCTCCTCTAGGGAGGGAAGTGCACCCCAACCCGTCCAGTGATGAGGAATTCTAAAGACAGGAGAGTGTGGGTTGCAATAAGGCTTCAAAAGAGGGATAGTCTACTGGCTCAAGAGGAAAAACTCCCTATGTAAATGCTGTTGTATATAGTATACAAAAAAATAGACAGGCTTGTACAAAAATAAAATGCATGCAAAAGTATGTGAATATATTGTATAGCCAATAAGCAAGCTTGAGCTTCAAAGTCAAAACATGTGAGCCTGCAGCTGGATGACTTGACTACACTGTCTTGCATCCTAGGATAGGTGGCTACACTGGCTACCGTCCATTATTCTCTTCACCCCTCCTCTTGAGCCGGTTGTCACTTGAACTTAGAAGGGAATACCCCGCTCCTCGAGGAAGGAGTTATGGGATTGGGGAATCATTGAGTTGTCATGCTGGAGAAGTCAGTCTCTTTGTCATTTCAGTTGGGGAGAGCCACTATCACTTACATTGTACGAGTCGGATTCATAGTCGTAAGGGTTTACGTTTGAGTTGAGATATTTCTGACATGGCTATTGAGGAGACTTGAGCATAGTTTTGGGATTCTCGAAGGCTGTTGGATTTCAAATCCAATTCCCATTAAGGTTCCGCCCGCACTAAAATTCCAAAGGCCCGACTTAAGCTCCAAACTTTGATTTTGTGAAGACAAGTTTGATAATTAAACTAGATCCATCTTTCTTCCTTTTCTTTTCTTTATTTTCTTTCTGCACTTATTGCATAAATGTTTGCTAGGGACTAGAAAAGGTAAAGTATAGGGGGATGATGAATCCACATTTCATCATCTCTATTCTATCATTTTGGCCTCAAAAACCCTAGCAAATGCATATAAATACCCTTAGTGTATAAAATACAGTTTTTAAAGCCAAAAGAATAGAATAAAGAAAAGAAAAGAAAAATAATAAAATATTGTAAATATTTTATGACCTGAAACCCCGAGACCTAGGCATCTTAATGGCTAGGTCGACAAGGAATAAAGTAGGGGGAAATAAGGGCCAAAATATAATAAAAATACATTTTATTTTATTCAATCTTTATTCATTTTAGGACCTATTTTTGGTTCCACTTTCTATGCCTCAAATAAAGAAACTTTGTACATGAAAGTTGTAGATAATTAAATATTGAAAAATACAAAATTGATCTCATTCAAAAATATTGTACAGATAAAAAGTTATGATATGAATAAGATTCCAGAATCCCAACTTCCCAGACCTGTATCTCGCAAATAAAAGCTCGAAACGCATCAAAATCACCTTTAATTATATATAATTTTCAATAAGCTATTTAATGAAGGTGGTCTCGCATTTTGCAGAGCTACGGTTTGAAAGTTGAGTTTTGGACCCCTATTATATACTTGTACAAATTAAAATATTCATTTTAATATTCATTTTAATATTCATTCATTATTTTCATAATTTTATATTTTTATAATTTTGTAAATTTATTTATTATAATATATATGTACGTTAAAGTCAGAATAAAAACCTAAAGAAAATGCAAAAATAAAATACATGTATATAATATATAGGTACAATACTAATACATATACCTATATAGGATATAAAAGGTAACTTGTAATTCTATACCTCATAAAAATAAATAAAAATCACCATAAAATTCTTTATAAAATAAGGAACATTTTTTTTAGTTTATAACCTAAAATTAATAAAATCATTTACTATTTTATTTTGAATTTACTAATAATTTTGGCTTGGAATTTTCTGGTTGGTCCACGTGGACCAACCAGGCACGGTCGTTTGTTGACCTCGGTCAACTCCTTGACCGAGGCCTGCCAAGTCTGACACCCGTGATTTTTGCCCCGATTTCAAGAAATTATGGTGCCTTATCCTTCCATCTTTATGATGAATCTCGTATTCATCATGCTAAAAGCCGCTTATTAAAACCCCTGCTTAATCAATCCAATAAAAATACCCTCTAAATCCTTGTTTTTATCGTGTATTATATTGTATATATTTTACCTTTAAATTATTGTTTTTAATTCCTCTTATTTTTCTTGTAATTATTTTATCCTCAAAAACCCCTAAAATTAGGTAAAATAGTTGTCTACAGTTCACTAACCCTTTAAAAAAAGATAAAAAATACAAAAAAATCTCAAGCCATAAAAATCGGTATTTTTATCCCTTTAAAAATACCCCCAAAAATATGTTTTGTACAAATGACCTCTTTTGGCTTTTTGTCCAACATAAAAGTTGTAGATCTCGTCGAGACGAGCAACTTTCATGTTTTAACTTTTTCTTAATTCGACCCTTACCTATTTCTTTTCTAATTTTCTTTGTAATTATTCTTTGAATTTTCTTATTGGGCCACGTGGCGCTCTCTGGAGCCGCCACGCGGCCCGCTTCTTCTCGCCCACCTGGCGCCCAATCTGGGCCGTTGGATCCTCTTTTTCTCGCCACATCTGAGCCCTCCATCATCGGCGCCCTTCTCAGCCATCATATCATATCCCCAGATCTGATCTCGACCGCTCCTAACCGCTTCACCCCCAGTCGTCAGATCCTACCCCAGATCTGATCCCACCCGCTCCTTTCCGCCTTAACCATAGCCACTCGATAGCCCTTCATCATACGCCTCCCATTCATCCATGTCACCCACTCTCCACCACCGTAGGATACAACCCACGATCACATCCTATCCATCGGCTCCCGCCCAACTCTCCACCGCCCGATCAGATCTCAGATCTGATCTAAACCCTCGATCCATGGTTTTTCCCAGCCGTTGGATCGCAAGATCCAACGGCCCTTACTCGTCGTCCTCCTCCAGACGTGTCTCTCTCCAGGCGTTACGACTCGCGGCGACTCCACCCCCTTCCTTTTTTAGCCGACGCCTCCGACCACCTCTACCGCTCCTAACGACCGCCCCTCATAGCCCAATCTTCTACCTTTTTCGCGTAACCCCCCGTCGACCTCTCCATTACTCCATCATTCAATCCTCGCCCGATGAAACCCCCTGCTTCGCCCTGTAACCGCCGGTCACCTCCCCCTATTTAACCCCTCCCCCGCCACCAGAATCTGGGTCCACCATTTTTGGGTTTGACCCTAGCCTCCTCCGCCCCTCCGGTGACAGCGGAGGGGCGGAATGTAGCGGCGAAGATGGATCTCTCCTGGTGTCGACCCACGGCCGCATTGGCCGTGTTCTAGTGTCTTTGCACACCACTGAGCTCGCTGGAGAAGGCTGACCAGCTGGGCGACGACCGGAGTGCCCCCAGGGTGCTCAACCCAAGCCACGACCTCCGCCAACTCCTCGCTTCGGCGAGGAGACTTTTCCTTGTAGTTTCTCCGAATTACTCCGCTACCTCAAGTCACCATAACCTCATCTGATCCACCTACTCGTTTCGCAACATCACCATCATCCTCGCGACACCCCTCGACCACCACCATTACCTTCTCCGCAGTCTCGTCCACCCACCGCCATCTCCTCCTCTGCTCCGGAGGGGAAGGAGCCCTGGTCCCCCATTCCGACCACCTCTCAGGGACCCTATTCCACTCACAATGCCCTCACGCGCATGCTTCGGCTACCACTTTAACATTTGCAGGTTCAATGGCCGGAGTTCAGACCGAAGCACCTTCGAGCTCCTCCCTGCTGGCGAAGCTTCATCGAGTGCCACCTCCGATCAGCTACGAAGCTTCGCCGTGCATCCAAGACCTCCGCCAGACCTCTCGCTATCTTCGCCAACCCTCAGACCTCCCTCTGGAGCTCGGCAAAGCTTCTTGCGTGTCGTCGGAGCCCCGTCTCCTCCGGTGGCTCGCGACAGAGACGACACTACGGCTGGCGTCCGATCATCTGGATCGGATGGCCAGAATGAAGACACGTGGCACCCGAGCCTATACTCCATGCCTACAGGCTCGAGCGGACCAACCCTCGCCCCGAGCCCCCAATTGAGGCCACGTGCCCCGAAGTTGAGGTCCCCCCCCCCGAGCCAGGCCCCTCTGAAGGATATGGTTAGATCCTCAAGCGCATCACGGAAGCGTGAGCGTCGTATCGAATACGACGAGGAGCGACTAGTCGCACTAGTTGCTCGATGCAGCGGAATTTAAAAAAATTTATACGACGAAACCACATGATCCAAGAACACTTCTCGAATCGTTTCGTCTAAACCACAAACAAGTAATAGGATTACCTCTTGAAGCGTGGTTGCGATCGAGTCTCTAAACGAAGAGACCTCCTGTCTCAAGTCCGATCCGACGGAGGAGACACTTGCGAGCGCGGGGATGAACCGCGTGCTTCTCGCAATCCATGTTGATGATCCAAGCGGCGGATCTCCTGATGTTGACACACGAGATCCGATGTCTTCTTCACGAGCGAGGCGCACCGAATGAGATGGAGATCCACGAGCAGACGATCGAGCAACATAACGACGATGCTGCGGCGATGGAGAACCTCTCCATGGCATCCATGGTGGACGGCCATGAGAGGGAGAGATAGGGCTGACGTCTAGAGAGAAAGAGAGAGAGATGCTTCTCAAGCATTGTGTGTGTAAAGAAGAGCAATGGGGTGCCTCTCCTTTTATAGGGTTTTGGGATCCATGGATCTCAATCAATGGGACAACACAAATCCAATGGCTCTCATTGATTGTGTTTCTTTTAATGGCTAAGATTTGAGTTGGTAAAACCAACAACAATTAATTTAATTTAATTTAAATATATGTTGATAAATCAACACAATTTAATCACAAAATTAAATCATCAATACATGGAGATAATGGAAGTCCTTCCATGTGGAGAAGGGGGACGACCTCCCTTTCCTAATGGGAGTGGTGGTCGTCCACCCTCCTCCATTAGGAAGGTGGCTATTTTATCTCTTATGCAATCTCCATTATTTGCAACAACTTTTATTGCAAATTATTCTACAAAAATAATTCACAATTATTTTGTAGACATTGTAATCTTGCCATTGAAAAATTTGTGAATCATATTCACAACCCAAAATAAAATGTAAATTACATTTTCACTTCAATATCCAATGTGAATCCAATTCACATTAACATTTAACTAACAAATGTAAATTACAAATATCTCTCTCTTATATATTATAAATCACATTTATAATATATATGACTAATATGGATATTGCTATCCACATTATTCATATCCATGATAATTAAATCACATTTAATCATCTTGGGTCTTTATTCTCCTGTTCTCAAATAATATGAATCACATTCACATTATTTACATCTTTGATAATTAAATCACATTTAATTATCTCAAATAACTCTCTTTATAATATGAATCAAATTCATATTACTCATGATAATTAAATCACATTTAATTATCCATTTTCTCAATGCTCGGATACATATATCAACAATAGAATTATCCATGAACTCTTTCAAGGATAAGCGCTTTCTCCGCGAATACTTGGAGATAAGGACAGGGCGATTGTATTATTCCACGTATAGTGACATGGATATTGAGATCATATCTCAAATCCAGATCGCGGGCCTCCCATAGATGCTTGATTAAATCAAGACCGCAAATCTAATCTTCTCATTGCATATGAATCATATTCAGATCAATGTCCAATAATTGGACTAAGATAAGATTACTTCTCTACTGAGAGGAGTCACTAAAATCCAGACCCGTTTCATCACTCCCTAGGAATGGAAGCGTCATGGTTATACAATCGTTTATGATCACATCACCCTCAGGTATTCCTAATACATGTACATCCTGCATACTGGATGACTCAGATTAAACCCGAAGTATTGGATCAACTTTATACTGTCTACTTCATGGTTTTTATCAATAAGTTTCTCATTCGATCATTGGGAGTCGGTATTGATCATATACTTTCCAAAAGCATATATCATACCTAGGTCTTGATCATATACTTTCCAAAAATATATATCAAACCAACAAATTCAGTCAAGCTTCCAAAGCGAGACGATCGTGCGCACGGAATTTGATTCTTCCCAATATCTCATGAGTGAGCTCATGTCTTCTGGTTCAGTAGTGAACCTGTATGATCCCTTTGAGAGATCGTATTACTCATATGCCCTTATATGCACACCAGCGCGCCGGTGTATAGACCTTGATTAGGTCATCAACCTATTGGTCTGTCAAATGTACATACTCAGACATATAGTAACACATCTGTCTCCGGTCAGAGGATGTGTGCCTATATCATGACAGCATATGATATAGGACTTTGGTTATCTCGATCTCGTTAAGTCAACTCTTTGACCTAACTAATCTGACACCTCCGAATCTCTATTCCTATGCAGAGGACCTGCATCAAGAAGTCGGTCAGATATCAGCCTAACTGAGAAAAGGATTGCCATCTCCTACTCAGGCTGGAGATCATCTCTTAATAATCATTTGACGGTGCTTGATGAGTCCTCAATCTAACTCATTAGATATTCATATAAGCACCAGTCTCTATGATTCAATAATTGAATCAACAACTGTATGATCATTAAGATGGCCATGGTACATAACCCTAATTGCACTAAGGGACCTATTATGCAAACTATGTACTCTTTATTTCAGATTAAGGAGTGAATTGCAATAACATTTATTGCATAATGGCTCGTCGTGGGCTCGCATGTCCAACACCCTCGTGTGCCTAGCACGTGAGGTGCTGGGTAAATTGCATAGAAGACCCCGTAACTGTTGGTATTTAAAAATTGATCCTCCAGGCGCGTGCCTCACGTGCGGGTAATTTACAGGGAGGCCCTTCATACTTTCTGAAATTACAAAAAGGCCCCCGCGCATATGGAAAAATTGCATCCAGGCCCATGCGATTTTTCATAATTGCATTTAGGTCCTTCCAGGGACCTAAATGCAATGTTTATCCTTTATTTTTATTGCATTTTTATTACAATTATGCCCTTACACTGTTTCTAGCATAACTTGAGCATCGTAGGTCCAAATTGCATGATTTTAGTGTCGTTTTGATCCTTGTTTTGTCCTCTACATTCTAGCATGCTTAATTGTCTTATTTGCTCCTGTTTTAAGTGAAGTGAATTTTTATGTGACAAATGGGACCCTGCTCTCCTTGTCTTGCTTGGATTTGATGACCACTCTTTATTGTTGCGATTAAATTGACACTAATTTCATTTCTATTTTGTTGCTCGTATTTTTAGGGTATAATTGTAGGCTTTTATTTAGCATACTTGTTCTCTTGCATATTTATTCTTGCATCACTTTAACTGGCATAAAAATAATTAAAAAAATTACATCCACCTTAGCATCACTTTGTAAATAGCATAATTTGCATGAGGACCTGAAATTGAAATTAACCGACATTGTATCTTCATGAATCAAAATTTGATAAATAAACTAGGTAGTTGTGTCCCTGTGTTCGACCTTGGTACACTTGCCAAGTTAAAATATTCCACGACATTTAAAGATCATGGTTTTTGCTGAACCGAATTTGCCTCCTATAATACGACGTAATTCCACACTATTAAAGAGGCGAATTTGACATTCACCAAATGGCGCCGTTGCCGGGGATACAGCTTTGCTTAATTTTTGAATTTTGATTTTTTTATTGAATAATTTCAAAAAATTTTAGGTCCTCATTTCATGCATCATTTCTTTGCATCATATTTGCTGATTTAAAATTTCGGAGTATTCTAACATTTATCTTTTGTGGTAGGTCCCATGGTGATCAAGGACGCTTGATCCTCACGGAGGCGTGAAGTCGAAAACTTTCGCTGAAGAGGCCGCAAAAGAACCGGTGAAGGAATTTGAAAATTTTATCAAATTGCATTGCATATTATAAAAAAACTTGCATCTACATATTTATTTCCAGTTTTGTATGTTGTACACAAAAAAACCCCCACACACACCTATACTTGCACATACTCACCCCCACCATCTCCCCCTGTATATTTCACACACTCTCTCTCTCTTTCTCTCTCTCTATCTCTATCTCTCTCTCTGTGTGTGTATATATTTTACAAACCCCCTCCCCCACATCCTTGTATCATAGAACCCCCCCTAATTCAGACTTTGCTTAGGCCATTTGTAGCCTAAGTATAGGGGGAATCTTCCTGCTCATCCATCCCTCGTCCCGTCTTCTTGTACTTAGGACAATTTTGGCCTAAGTATAGGGGGACCCTCCTCCTCAGTTCCGCTATATCACCCTATATTCAAACAGAGCCTTGGCTTCATGGCACTTGTGCTATGAGGATATAGCAAAATATAAGTATAGGGGGGTATACCGTATAATACTGTATATTTACTTCAGCCTTAGCTCGTTTTTTTAACCTTTTAAATTTTTATTTTTCAGGCTGGGTTTTGGTAAACTAGTGAACTGAGTAAAACCTATAAAAAATTATTAAAATTGAGGGATTAATTTTTGTAAATATTCTTGTTTAAAAAAAATTGAAAAATTAAAAATCTTTCTTGGAATTTGACTTTGACTACTAGGCTTAGTATACATTTTCAGTGAGGGAACCTCGGTCTCCCTTAGCAGAGTGGGTGGTTTAGAGGACATCGCATACAACCCAGTCCTCAAGTAACACGGGCCTCGGCCCGTACTTACACCCATACTGGCTGAGAGTGGATACTTCTATTTGAGCCTGGTCCAGTCATTGTCTCTCCGAGGAATTTAAAAAATAATTAAAACCCATAAAAATCTACAAAAGCCAAAATCACACAAAAAACACTAACCTAAGGAGTTGGTGTATTCTTGACACATTCACACTCACGTAAGGCTTGAGGATTTTGAGGACACTAGACTTCTGTGATCTTGAGAGTCCAAGTTAACATACTTTAGTCACTAGGGTTTTTAAGACTTAAATATCCACATTTCCCTAGTTTGAAAGATTTGGGCGCTATATTGCACTCTTAATCTCTACCTTCAAGAAAAATATGATCAGCACGGTCACTTTCACAACTGCATGATTGATGAGCTGAGTTGAGTTATCACTTGAGGAGCTAGGACTAGAGATTTGAGTTTAAACCCCATTTGATGATATTCGAGGATGGGATAAAGTTAATGAAGGCTTCAGAAAACCTGAGTGTCAGCAAAAACCCTAGCCAGTATGTGAACAAGATTCATATGCTATCTCTTGATATTTACCTAAAAGTGCCAGGGTGTGATGAAACTTAATGATTATTGTTGACCAGTGTGCGCCAACTTTTGGTAAAAGTAGTGGAGCTAGCCAACAAAAGCAATGAAATGTCAAAGAAAAAGCTCAATCATCAAAGTCAAATTATAAATGAGCTTCCACCAATGGCAAGCGCTCCCAAACATTTTCAAAGTGTCCACTTGGACCAAGCGTTAATTAGGACCAGGAGTCGGGCTGACACCGAAAAAGGGCTCTGCATCGTAAATGCTACAAGTCTGGGTGTCGAAGGTATCTTAGATACTCAAAAGATACACACCCCGGTGTATTCCCAAAAAAACAAGTGCAGACGACTCCAACTCTCTTGACGGACACATTGGTCAACAATCTAAAAATTTACATGTGTTGAGTAAAAAGGCACTCGAGAGGCCCCTTGTTCCAATGTGAGGGTGAGAAAAATAGACACAATCCCAGTACCTCCATCATCTGGCCGTCCATCTACACTTTCAAGTCTGACAAACTAATGAGACGGTTGACTGAAGCAAGAATAGACTTATTCCCTAGTATTGAGGATTAGGTCTAGAGGAGAGTCTTTGGGACAGGAACTTTGAGTGATGCATCGACTCGGCTCTCATGAAATGCAGTACACTAAATGTCATATCCTTATATTATATGTACAAAAAGAGAGTCTGATAATCAGAGAAGTTGGTTTCCTTCTAACTAAGGCTTGGATAAACCCAGAATTTTAGGATCACTTAGGTCAAGGGTCTTCGAAAGATCAAGCCTTGAAAATTTCACGCGCACTGTCAGGAATTAATCTGACTCCTTCATTCTTTAGATGCTCGAGGACGAGCATGGTTTACGTATAGGGGTATGATGAATCTCGTATTCATCATGCTAAAAGCCGCTTATTAAAACCCCTGCTTAATCAATCCAATAAAAATACCCTCTAAATCCTTGTTTTTATCGTGTATTATATTGTATATATTTTACCATTAAATTATTGTTTTTAATTCCTCTTATTTTTTTGTAATTATTTTATCCTCAAAAACCCCTAAAATTAGGTAGAATAGTTGTCTACAGTTCACTAACCCTTTAAAAAAAGATAAAAAAATACAAAGAATCTCAAGCCATAGAAATCGGTATTTTTATCCCTTTAAAAATACCCTCAAAAATACGTTCTGTACAAATGACCTCTTTTGGCTTTTTGTCCAACATAAAAGTTGTAGATCTCGTCGAGACGAGCAAATTTCATGTTTTAACTTTTTCCTAATTCAACCTCTACCTATTTATTTTCTATTTTTCTTTGTAATTATTCTCTGAATTTTCTTATTGGGCCACGTGGCTCTCTGGAGCCGCCACGCGGCCCGCTTCTTCTCGCCCACTTGGCACCCAATCTGGGCCGTTGGATCCTCTTTTTCTCGCCGCGTTTGAGCCCTTCATCCCTGGCGCCCTTCTCAGCCATCAGATCAGATCCCCAGATCTGATCTCGACCGCTCCTAACCGCTTCACCCCCAGCCGTCAGATCCTACCCCAGATCTGATCCCACCCGCTCCTTTCCGCCTTAACCATAGCCACTCGATAGCCCTTCATCATATGCCTCCCATTCATCCACGTCACCCATTCTCCACTACCGTAGGATACAACCCACGATCACATCCTAGCCATCGGCTCCCGCCCAACTCTCCACCGCCCGATCAGATCTCAGATCTGATCTAAACCCTCGATCCACGGTTTTTCCCAGCCGTTGGATCACAAGATCCAACGACCCTCACTCATCGTCCTCCTCCAGATGTATCTCTCTCCAGGCGTTACGACTCGCGGCGACTCGACCCCCTTCCTTTTTTAGTCGACGCCTCCAGCCACCTCTACCGCTCCTAACAGCCGCCCCTCATAGCCCAATCTTCCACCTTTTTCGTATAACCCCCTGTCGACCTCTCCATCACTCCATCATTCAATCCTCGCCTGACGAAACCCTCTGCTCTGCCCTGTAACCGCCGGTCACCTCCCCCTATTTAACCCCCTCCCCCGCCACCAGAATCTGGGTCCACCATTTTTGGGTTTGTCCCTAGCCTCCTCCAACCTCCGGTGACAGCAGAGGGGCGAAATGTAGCGACGAAGATGGATCTCTTCTGGTGTTGACCCACTGCCGCATTGGCCGTGTCCTGGTGTCTTTGCGCACCACTAAGCTCGCTGGAGAAGGCTGACCAGCTGGGCGACGACCGGAGTGCCCCCAGGGTGCTCAACTCAAGCCACGACCTCCGCCAACTCCTCGCTCCGGCGAGGAGACTTTTTCTTGTAATTTCTCCGAATTACTCCGCTACCTCAAGTCACCTCCAACCTCATCTGATCCACCTACTTGTTTCGCAACATCACCATCATCCTCGCGACACCCCTCGACCACCACCATTCCCTTCTCCACAGTCTCGTCCACCCGCCGCCATCTCCTCCTCTGCTCCGGTGGGGAAGGAAGCCCTGGTCCCCCATTCCGACCACCTCTCAGGGACCCCATTCCACTCACAATACCCTCATGCGCACGCTTCGGCTATCACTTTAACATTTACAGGTTCAATGGCCGGAGTTCATACCGGAGCACCTTCGAGCTCCTCCCTGCCGGCGAAGCTTCATCGAGTGCCACCTCCGATCAGCTACGAAGCTTCGTCGTGCATCCAAGACCTCCGCCAGACCTCTCGCTATCTTCGTCGACCCTCAGACCTCCCTCTGGAGCTCGGCAGAGCTTCTTGCGTGTTGCCGGAGCCCCGCCTCCTTCGACGGCTCGCAGTGGAGATGACACTACAGCTGCCGTCCGATCATCTGGATCGGACGGCCATAATGAAGACACGTGGCACCCGAGCCTATACTCCATGCCTACAGGCTCGAGCGGACCAACCCTCGCCCCGAGCCCCCAATTGAGGCCACGTGCCCCGAAGCTGAGGTCCCCTCCCGAGCCTGGCCCCTCGCATGCCTAGCACGTGAGGTGCTAGGTAAATTGCATAAAGACCCCGTAACTTTTGGTATTTGCAAATTGGTCCTCCAGGCGTGTGCCTCACGTGCGCGCCTGGGGTAATTTACAGGGAGGCTCTTCATACTTTCTGAAATTACAAAAAGGACCCCGTACATATGGAAAAATTGCATCCAACCCCAGGAGGTTTTTCATAATTGCATTTAGGTCCTTCCAGGGACCTAAATGCAATATTTATCCTTTATTTTTATTGCATTTTTGTTACAATTATGCCCTTGCACTGTTTCTAGCATAACTTGAGCATCTTAGGTCCAAATTGCATGATTTTAGTGTCGTTTTGATCCTTGTTTTGTCCTCTACATTCTAGCTTGCTTAATTGTCTTATTTGCTCCTATTTTAAGTGAAGTAAATTTTTATGTGACAAATGGGACCCTGCTCTCCTTGTCTTGCTTGGATTTGATGACCACTCTTTATTGTTGCGACTAAATTGACACTAATTTCATTTCTATTTTGTTGCTTGTATTTTTAGGGTATAATTATAGGATTTTATTTAGCATACTTTTTCTCTTGATATTTATTCTTGCATCACTTTAACTGGCATAAAAACAATTAAAAAAATTTGCATCCACCTTAGCATCACTTTGTAAATAGCATAATTTGCATGAGGACCTGAAATTGAAATTAACCGACATTGTGCCTTCATGAATCAAAATTTGATAAATAAATAGGTAGCTGTGTCCATTTGTTCGACCTTGTTACACTTGTCAAGTTAAAATATTCCACAACATTCAAAGATCGTGGTTTTTGCTGAACCGAATTTGCCTCCTATACTACGACGTAATTCCACACTATTAAAGAGGCGAATTTGACGTTCATCAGCCTTATCCTTCCATCTTCTGGCTTCTTTTCCTTCTTGGAACTCCTTCCTCGATCATCACTAATCCACGACGAGCACTCGTATCTTGCCATATCTTCATCATTCGCGCGTGGCCCTCGCTTGAAGGAGACGCAATCACCTTGCATATATTGGACCTGCCACCTTCAAGCTCGAGTTTCAACCCCTTGCGCGCCGCTTTCTCCCCACCTAACGTGCTCCAGAGATAGAGGGAGGTGACAACTCCCCATTCCAAGCTTCAGGAGGGTCGAGGAAGGGCCGAGGCGGCTCCACCATCTCCGCCGACCACCGGCGTCGAGATTCTTCTCCTCTGGTCTCTGGCCATCGAGGTACCCCCCTTTCCTTAGTTTTTCTTGTAGTTTCTTAGTCCATGTAGCTCTAGGAATCGATTAGCATAGTTGGGATCGACCGACGATCACCCGTTCCCCCTCCACGATCGCCTCGCCGGTGCGCACCTCCAGCCACCTCGAATCCGCATCACCTTCTCACCTCCACGGGGTCCATGCAGTTTGCCCTGTCCCCTCTCACCTGTTTTGTAGGTCAACACGCACGACTCGAGCCTGGAGCGCATTTTGGAGCGCTCGCCGGAGATACCTGGACCCATTTCCTCCGTCGCCCTCCTGGCGGTGCACTGAAGCTTCTCTGACAACGCTGAGCCCTCCAACACCTAGCCCGACCTCCCAGGAGCACACCCGACCTTCCTGCACGCTTCCAGACCGCCGGAGGACCGAGATCTCGCTCGGGGAAGTTCGCCTCGCCGGCGTTCTTCCCTGTTCTTCCTCCTCGCTTCTCCGCCGTCCGATCACGCCGTTGCTCCAAATCGTGTCCCAGCCGTTAGATCCTCACGTTTCCCAGCCATCAGATCATCTCGGAGGATCTAATCTAGGCCGACCATCATCGAACTGTCATAGGCCGTCCGCTGCTCGACACATGGATTAGTGAAGGACGCTAGCCGTTGGATCGCCCCGCCTGGGTATTGTGCACCTTTAACCCTAGCGATTTTTGTATTTAATATTTAGTATTAAAACTTTCATTTGCAGTTTAAATATTTTGTAATATTTGCATTTAGACCCCTAGACTTTTAATATTTGCATTTAGGTCCAGTCCACGTTACCTCACATGACTCACGCACGTGGGGTGGTGGGCATTTTGCAAGGACCCCCCTGCGGGTTTTGTTATTTCATTTAAATCTAGGAACTTTTCTATTAAGTGTAATATTTTTGGAAAAATTGCAATTAAGCCCCCAGGTTTTTGCTAATTGCACTTAGGTCCTCCTGCACGTGCATATCACGTGCAGGGGGTAGGATATTTGCGCTTGTACTCCTACGGGTTTTGGAATTTGTATTTGGTCCTGGAACTTTGTTTATTAGTTATACATTTTGTGAAAAATTGCACTTTGGCCCCCGAGTTTCTGGATATTTACATTTATACCCCTGCTAGTAGTGTATTTTCTATTACTGTCTCCATTTATTCCGTGCATCTATAAAATCCCAAAAATCACTAAAAAATTAATTAAGCTCCTGTTTACTTGTTCTTTCACACCATATTTTTAGTTTGCATTTTTACCACATCTTCATATTTATTAAAATTCAAAAACATGCATTTTTGCTACTGTTTGCATTAGAAAATACCAAAAAAGTATTAAAACTCATTTAAAAATTCTAAAAGAATTACCTTTGGTGTGTTTCTGTATGTTTTAACTTCCAAAAATCAATAAAAATTTCAAAAGAAAACCCCTAAAAATAGTAAAATTCTTAAAAACTTCATAAAAATCCTAAAAATTCCAGAAAAATCATAAAAATATAATTTTGGTTTCTGAATTTTCTTTGATTTATCATCTTTGTTTTAAAATTAATTTGAGGAATTTTGGAATCTGTTTGATATTTTTCATCCTCAATTTAGTTTCAATCTTTCATTTTATTCACTGTTTTAAGTATTTTTGACTTTAGAAATACCAAAAAATTAGGAAAAATCTAGAAAAATCACAAAAACACTAAAAAAATATAAAAAGTCAAAAAAGATTTTATTTCTTTGTTTACTTTTACCTATTTTTCTCTATATAGTATAACCCTTTTTCCTTCCTTATAGTTATACTTATATTAAAAAAAATATATATATATAAAATACAAAAAGAAAGTATAAAATCAGAAAAATAAAAATCAAATACAAAATTATAAAATCAAAAATTAAATAAATAAAAATGTTTAAACCCACCAAAAATAGCACTTGTAAGCATTTGATCACATTCACATTTTTTAGCATTATTGCCTTGTTTTATCCTGCTTGCTCCTTGAGTTCGACACTCTACACATACTTGCACCTATACATACTTATTGTAGAGTTATAATAAATTTTAACTCCACATTTACTTTCATTGCTTGATTTGATTGTCGTGGGTTAATTGTTGATTTGACCCGGATTTTGTGTGGTCGGTTCAGCGACTGAGTTCCCGCCTTGTGTGGAACTTGAGACCACTAATTTTTGGGCTCATCACACACATAGAAATAAGGAATACTTTACAATATTCATTGATGATTATTCAAAGTTCTCTTATGTCTAACTCTTAGGAAGAAAGTAGGAAGCACTTGAAACATTTAAGAGATATTAGACAGAAGTGGATACAAGATTGGGAAAACCAATCAAGACCCTTAGGACAGATAGAGGTGGGGAATATACTTCAAAGGAATTTGAGGATTACTGCATTTAGGCAGGCATTTGTAGGCAGACTACAATGCCCTATACACCACAACAGAATGGTGTATCAGAAAGAAAGAATCGAACCTTGATGAATGCAGTAAGGTGTATTTTGCCACACTTAAGACTTTCCAAGAAATTCTAGGGAGAGGCAGTGTTGACTGCGAACTACATACATAACATGATTCCCATCAAGTCTGTAAAATCAGCATCATATGAAATATGGAATGGTAGAAAGCCCGAGTTGAGCCATGCATGTTGCACATTTTCTGGTACCGAGTCAACTTAGGGACAAGCTAAACTTCAGGACATTAAAGTACAAGTTTATTGGATATAGTGAGAATTCTAAAGGATATAGGTTCTTCAATGAATCCAAAGGTCTAATTGAAAGCGGTGATGCAACTTTTCTTGAAAATCATCAAGAAAAGGAGCATGAAGTAGAGGAATCAGATCCTCTGATTGTCCTACAAGACAATGAAGATGACTTGACATTAGATGAGAACTTGGGGATGATATTGATCATCCAAATATAGAGAATGAACTTGTGGAACATGATGATCTTTTAGAGGAAGTGGGTGGACCCACACAACTCACGAGTATAATCGACAACAAGAGACGTAGAACACGACCCACATAAATGGAAGATTACCATTTCTATGGATGGGAGGCGTCGTTTTACACTGTGGATGAGGATGTATGGATTGTACAGATCCCATATCCTTTGATGAAGCTATGGCTTTGGCTGCGTCAGAATCATGGACGACCGCCATGAGGGATAAGTCGGACTCAATTATGCGAAACAGTGTATGAGAATTATGTGATTTGCCAGAAGATCGACAATCCATAGGATGCAAGTGGGTATTCAAGAAAAAGTATCGAGTTGACGGTGTTGTTGATAAATACAAAGCAAGATTAGTTGCCAAGGGTTATACTCAGCAAGCTGGACTAGAGTTTCAGGAATCCTACTCTCCATGGGCTAAGTTTGCATTTATTCGGATGATCTTAGCCATAGTCGCATATATGGATTTGGAATTGTACCAAATGTATGTGAAGACGACCTTCCTTAGTGGAGAATTAAAGGAGGATATTTATATATGACAACCTAATGGCTCTAAGGTTGAAGGCCAGGAGAAAAGGATTTACAAGTTAAGAAAGTCATTATATAGCTTGAAGCAGTCCTCACGATAATGG
The DNA here is from genome assembly GCA_037367405.1 of Ottelia alismoides. NCBI lineage: Eukaryota > Viridiplantae > Streptophyta > Magnoliopsida > Alismatales > Hydrocharitaceae > Ottelia > Ottelia alismoides. Next base: position 25,289 of record JAZKJV010008926.1, on the reverse strand, counting down.
TATCTCAAATTTCATGAGAAAGTTATTCAATATGGATTTGTTGCAAATAAATTGGATAACTGTGTGTATGTCATGAAGAATGGGAGCAAGTTTGCAATCATGTCATTACATGTGGATGACATTTTGCTTGCAAGTAATTACATACAAATGCTCAATGAAATAAAAAAAATTGAGCAATGAATTTGAGATGAATGATATGGACGAAGCATCTTATGTTCTTGGAATTCAAATAACAAGAGACAAGGACTCAAGGAAATTGAACCTTAGTCATGAAAGATATTTGCATACCATATTAAGGAGATCTGGAATGCATAATAACAATCTAGTTCCAACACCACTTGTAATGGGAAAGAGACTCAGCAAGAGTCAGTGTCCCGGAAAGGGGCAGAAACCTTTAGAAGTACCATATGCACAAGCGGTGGGAGCTAATGTATGCAATGATGTGTACTTGACCTGACTTAGCCTATCCAGAAAGCTTTGTCAGTAGATATCAAAGCAATCCTAGTCCAACATATTTGGAAGTTGTAAAGAGGATTCTTCGATATCTGAAAGGGATAGTACATCTGAAACGTGTGTATCAAGCACAATCACTTGAAGTGGTAGGATACTCTGATGTCGATTTCGGAGGGGATATGGATGATAGAATATATGACCTTATCAATTTCAGTTCTTCGACAATCATATACCTTAACAACCTGGGCTTGATTCTGGAAGACTTGAAGGGACCGTAACCGCAAGTGGCAAGGTGGAGGGGGCGTGAGGGTAGGCGGGATGGAAACTGGGATGGAACCTTGAGGAGGGGGAGGATCGGTGGCGCACGACTGCACGGAGGAGTCGGGGAGGTCGCCAAGTCGCCGACAATGCGTCGATGCCTAGGGCTAGGGTAAGGAACTTAGTGCGAAACCGCGAAAGGGGGATCACGACTGGGAGTGGGACTGTAGGAGGGAGGGGGTATGTGCTTAGGGGGCCGACAAGGGGTGGAGCGTTGGAGGAGCACGCTACACGGATGCACGGGGGAGCTGGGGAGGTCGCTTATTCGTCGTCGACGCATCGACGTCTAGGGTTAGGAAGGGGAAGGGGGATCCCGATTGAGGGTGGGTGACTGTGGGAGGGAGGGGGGTATGCATGCACAAGCGGCACAACATGATTCCTAACTTAGCCGATTAGGGCAAAAGTCGTGTCTCGGGCCATTCCTCGGGCCTCTTTCGGGTCGGGCCTCGGACCGGGTCGGGTTGGGCATGCCAAGCCCGAGCCTGACCCAAAGCAAATTTGGGCTGATATTTTAGGCCCATGCCTGGCCCAATGCTCCATTGGACTTGGGCTGGGTTGGCCCAACCCAATGCCATCCTACGTGACACGCATGGGACATGAGGAGGGATGGAGTGCATGGGGCACGAGGAAAGATGGTTGGCACTGTTCCAAATCTAAAATTGATGGGAGACATGTAGGGTACGTGCGGGATTTCAATTCCTAATTCTCGGGTGACGGAGAAGCACAACTTTACATTGCTACATTTTTTAAATTTTGAATGAAACAAAATAATAGGAAATTGAGAAGTTAAGGGGGGCACATGCCCCCATAGTCAATATATTGGTCCGTCCATGACTCAAACTTGTCCCGATGGCGAGAGATATGATCATTATGACCCAAAATCTTTTGTATACTCATTATCTAATTCTGTCAATAGGAGAAAATACGATAAAGCAGGCACCGGCAGCGCACCCGATCATTATGACCCATAATTCTGTCGGGAGAAAATATTAGTATGTATTATCTCATTTGCACTATGCGGGAAAATATGACATTTTTCCTCAAAAAAAACCCTATATAGATGATGAGATGGATCGGAGAAGAGCAGGCACTCGCAGCACACCACTTCTCTGACTGGAGTGCTGAGCAGAAAAGAGAAGACGCGAGAGGATTTCTCCCCATCCCCATGGACGCGGCTGCTCTCCCCACGATACCCCTACTCGCCCTTTCCCGCACTCTCATGCACTCCAACCCCTACCGCTTCCTCCTCCGCCCGACCTCCCCACGTTGCTTCTCCAGTCCTCTCCATCTTTCCCCTTCCTCCTTTCTTTCCCCCAGGCGACCCACCCTCTTTGCCAGCATTTCCTGCTTCTCCGAGACGGCCGCTCCCGGTGGCGGAGATGACGGAAATGGCGTTTCAGGGGGAGACGGCGGCGAAAGCGGCGGAGGGTCCGGAGGAGGGGAAACGGTGACGAATCCGGCGCCGACGGGGGACGGGGAGGACGTGTCGGCGCTTGGGACGGATGTGATCATTCTGGACGTTGGGGTGTGTAATGTGGTCACATCAGTTAGAGCCAGGGTTTGATGTGGTCTTGCTTGGGCTTAACTGATCTGTGGTTTTATTGCAGGGGATGTCGTGCGGCGGGTGTGCAGCTAGCGTGAAGCGCATCTTGGAGAGTCAGGTGAGATGGCGATTTCTAGATGTTGTCTGTCGATTGTCTGTAACTTTGGACGTTTAAGTCGCCAATTCCATTGCGACAGATACCTTCCTTGGTTACAGTTACTTATCTCTCTCGGATTGAACATTGTGGTATTTCAGCCATATGTGACAAGCCTATCTGGTAAATAGTTGGATATAACACTGCGCTGGGTTGTTCGTGTGCGCAGAAGCCTAAATGCAGTCTGGGCCATATATGGTTTTGGTAACTTCGTCGTTTGGGAGTCCTTTGCGTTTATACGTAGTTGGACTGCTGACGCGAATCAGATTGGCAGACTCGTGTTTGCCGATTGGTTCATTTAATAATTCATGTTTGGCGATTAAAATATACAGGAAAATAGAACATGTTTTTCTCCAGGGAGGAAAGTGCGCCTGTCATGTAGGGTCGACCACTCATAACACTAGGGTGATTGGTAAGGAAAATATACTGCCAAGGAAATCATAATGACTTGCATCTTAAGAAAATTTTCTTGATTATAACGGAACTCAGAATTCTTCAAGTCTTTGAATCTAAGAAGAAAAAATGCCCTGTATTTTTTCCCCAGATTTGAATTATTGGGCTGTGGGCATCTCCCTGTCCCAAACTGACATGCAAATAATTAAAACGGGTACGGGGCAGATCTGGCTTAGAAACAAGATAATTACAGTGTTGTAACATGTTGATTTTTCGAGAAAACTACCTTGTTTTGATGCCTTTCTCTGTTTTGATGCATTTTACTTTTTATTTTTAATATGTATGCCTTTTAGTTTGCGGATCAAATATTTGTGCGCTTAATACAGCCTCAAGTGTCTTCTGCGGATGTCAACTTAGCAACAGAGACTGCAATTGTGCGGGCTGTACCGGAGGCCAAAGTTGCACAGAATTGGAAACAACAGCTAGGGGAGAAACTTGCTACTCATTTGACAACTTGTGGATTCAAGTCCAATCTTCGAGGTAGTGATGCATTAAACTCGTCAGATTCCCTTATAACAAAATGCGGGTTCATTCATTACTTTTTGAAATGATAACAAAAGAAACAATGTTTTTTTACTGAATATCATTTGAAAAAAGATATGAAAGATGTTTTAAATCACATATCCTAGCTTTTAAAGATCGCTGCAAGGATGATTGGCAGTGCCTTCCTTTCTAGATGAAGATATGCAGATGAGCATAAATGCCTGACCCAAACTCTAAGCTTCATCAATGAGGCCTACCTAAACTGAACCTTAGCCTATCGATCGGAGGTTGCTTTGCATGTCGACTGAAGATGGAAAGGGCCAAAACAAGAAAATCGAGGTTGCGCTGTTAACCAGCATCATGTCTCACAACCACACCATTATTAGAACATGAGAAGATGTTGGGTCCAGCCTCGAACTGGTGTTTTAGGAGAAGTAGGTGAGCAGATCAACATTGAAGATCAATACCGGAAGCTCTCGTGCTAGTGATGGAGGAAAGAGGATGGCAACATGAGATGCAAGGATGTGGTGAAGCCAAGTGGCAACATTCATCTTGCGGAATCGAGGTCAGTAGGCGTGGTTGCTGATGGACGCCTACTGACGAGCTCCTCGTTGACGTACTCTTGGAGACACGGAGGGATGAACATGAAGATCGATGGAGATTGGCAACTAGCTGCTGCAACGAGACATCGTGGACGGAGTGCGTGACATGATGTGGACAAGAAATTGCGTGAGAGAGGTCTTTGCATCCGTCATGGGCTGCAGTGTTCCATCCCTTATGGGCTCCCATCAGGAACCCCAAATATCCACAGTAGCAACTGACAAGGCCAATTCCCTCTAAGACTTTGTGTCCCTCATTTATTTCTCAACCTTTATTAAAACCCAAAGGTGTCGACAAAAAAAAAGACAAAAAAAAGGAAGAGAAGATAAAATAGTGGTTGTGCTAGGCCCAAATGGTCACATTTCTGTGAACAAAAAAATAAGTCGAACTATTCATAGACAAACAAAAGGGAAGGCTGTCAAAAAAGTTCCTGTAGCCAACTGAAGAAAATGAGAATAGATGCAAAAAGAGGTTTCTAATAACACTTATGCCCTAGTTTTTTTGCAATTGCAATTGTGCCCAGTATTCTTATAATATTCTAGGTATCGTCTTTCTGTTAGTATAATAAATGGGCAAGCGTTATTAAAAATACTGTGAATTTTGTTTTAGAAAGGCACCACTGTGAATTTTGTTTTAGAACATACGAGGACACACACTATTGCAAGAAAGTTCGGGGCATTAGTGTTATTGGAGGAACTTGGAAGGGTACAAGATTAAAAACAACAAAAATACAGTTTGTTTCAAAAAAGAGAGAAAAATGATGATTGGTAAAAAAGGAGGAAACAAAATAAAAAGTGGGGTGGGGGGATTCTTTTCATTTATATGTCCCACATTGATATGGAGAGGGGGAGTGTTAGTAAACACCTCTATGATTTGTATGAGGTACAAATATGATATCTTTTATTGAGAGGTCCCCATACTCATATGTTAGGGCTTAAAGCTGAAACATAGACCACATATGACATGGATTAATGAAAGAGGTTTGGTATGGAGAGATCCGTAGTGAAACCATTGAAGGGATACCATTCTATTAGCTTATGTACGAAAGATGCCCAGTTCGAGGGCCTTTTCTGAGAGAAGATCCATTGTAATGGCTTCATGTTGGTACCCCATTTTTCAGAATTTCAAATGATAGCATCACTTACATAGGTTTCCATTGGAGAGGCCCATTTCAGTATTTTAGTTATATACTTGACTCGTGTATGGAATGCTGTATTGTGCAAACTGAGCATTCCATGCTCCAGTTTGAGGAGTTGTAAGAGAAGTATATAATTGGGTTTCTATATATGTGGAGTTGTTTAGTCCCACATGGATGAGTGACGGATCTTAGTTGAGTTGGCGGGGTTATATATAGAGCTCCGCACCCTTTGTACTCAATGAGAAAGAGAATAAAAAATGAGCTCTTAGGGATTTCTCTCGTGGTTTTATCCCACTACTTAAGGAGTATGATTCCATGTAAATCCATGCTTTCTATTTGTTCTTAGCTTTGCTTATTTTATGCCATATTTTTACAGATAGTATTCGAGGTCATCCATTAGAATATGACGAGAGATCTGGAACATCCTGAAGGACTCATAGTTCATATGAGACGAAGCTAAGCTGTGTTGCAGATGTACAACTTGATGTAGCTTTGAAAAGAGGGCAAGACTTTTACCTAGTACTACTCGCAATTGAAGGCGATTATTGAGAAGTACAACTCCCTGAGGCTATTTGCATATGTCTAACACAAAAGGCATGTCTACATGAGTTAGTAACGATGACATTTCTCGATGGGATGGGGACCAAGATTTAAAAGAACACATGGCATTTAGAGGCATATGAGGCCATGCGTAAGACTCAGAACGATCAAGAAGTAAGCATTAGTTTTTAGAGAGAAATTAAAATTAAGGAAAAGTAATTGAAATAAAAATATGGCAATATTAAATTTTGTTGGGAACACACTCTATATCAATTCCACACTAGTTTAAGGCACACAATTCCATAATATGTACTTCCAATTTCCCACTTCCATCAAAGGGGTATAAACTACCACAGTCCTCCCTTAATTACAAAAGCACAATACAAACCAAAAGTCTAAGGCTTTAAGCACTATAACAAAGTATCAATAGGATAGGAATTAGGAAGTTCCAAAAAGGGGAACTCAAAATAAGCATAATGCAACATATTTTCAAACCCTATCACATGATGATGTATTAATCACTCGTTAGTGTCACCACTAAAGTCACTACTGTAGCTAGTTAGGTCCTCAAGGAAATCATATATATATATATATAATTCATTTTACGCCATTAGACCAATCATTGGCCTAATTATTACATTCTTCCTCAATATTGGGCGCTCCTTACCTTTTCCTAATCAAGAAATTAATATGGATGTCATTCTCTATTATAGTTTTGTATTTTCCTATCACATGTACTCCCCCTAACCCTAGTCTCCTCCAATACTTAAAGGGTGAGAGTTCATTCTCAATATATTCATTCTCTTATTGCCTTTCCATAAATATGTATGTGTATACTTATGTAACTGTGTACATATTTATTCCCACGACTTGTTTTATTACATTCGTGGTTGGACGAACCTTTAGCTTAAATTTTTTTTCAAGCTCGACATACGAGAGGTTTTCCTTTTTCATGATGCTGCATAGTCCATTAGGTTTCTGAATTTGAAAAATTCTAGGAAATATAGTTTCATGGTTGCAGAAGTCGGTAGTCGGTACTCGATTGGTCGGGTCACTGACTAAGGATTAATCAACAGTTGGGCGACTAATCAGATTTAGTCGGGCATTAGTCAATTTTGATTTTTTAATTATTTTAAATATATAATTTTTATACATGTACTATATATTATTTAGCAATTTTCAGATTTATAAGAATTATAAAAAGAGCAAAATGTTTGCTACATAGCACGAGCTAACATTCAAAATACAAATATGTTAGAAAATAGGAATACAAAAGCGGATCAGAGAAATAATATAAGAGCAATAAGAACACGAGATTTTAACGTGAAACCCTACTCCCTAAGGAGCGGGATGAAACGACGGGAGAACGCTTCAAAGGGCTGATGTATGCATTGCACTTTCTCATTGGACAAATGGGTTGATGGGATTCTTATATAGCCCTCACTGAGTCTCAAACAAGGCCCTAAATGTTGGTTTCGGTCACCATTTCAGTGATTTACTGAAACAGAATTTTGGTCGGAATTCGACGAAATTTCGATCATTTTTGTACTAGGACCCCCATATTTCGGTCATTTCGGCCATTTCGGTTGAATTTCGATTTCGACATGATATCGATATTCGACAGAAATTCGATCGAATTTCGCTAAAATTTGAGGCTATGGTCTCAACATCCCACAGACGGTAGATGTGGGTCTAAACCATAGGATGTAATATCGCATAAAAAATATACAAAAAAATACCGCTTGGAAAACCTTGATCTGATTCACCTAATCTGATCCGAAGTTGTTCCTTTGCCTCCTTGAGTCGACCATGGGGCTTTCCCAGGTTAAAAAAAACATAAAACCGCACATTGATTAATTCATCGATACTTATACTCAAGTGGCGCATATAACAAATATTCCAACACTCCCCATCAAGCTGGAGCATGCAATGCTCAGCTTGGACAAATAGAAAGAAATCTCAACTCACGTTACATGACACTACAGACAATATCAACTCAATGTGCACACCTGTCAGCTGTTGTCGAGGACGTTGCTTCTCATGCCGTGCAGGTGAGGAGGACAAATGGGATGGAGTGAGTCAAACTGAATCTCCTCGTCGGAGAGCATGTGCTCTGTATTGCGCCTGTCAGAGTCACTGCAACTGAAATTGAGTCTCTACTTGGAGAACTTTGGACCGTCACAACAATGTGGACAACTGCTTCATCTCTGAAAGGGCCGAATAAAGGACGCCACTAATTATCCATACACAGATCTCTGAAGATGTGTCTCTCTCATAGGGACCTCAAAGTGGATTTTTTCTCATAGGAATCTCGGAAGGATCTCGTACTGGAGTTCACGATCGCTTGAGAATGGAGCCTGAAAAAGTCTCCTCGTTGGAGAACTGGGTCTCTCCCATACCTGCTCAAAGAGTAGGATTTCTACTCCGGAGTCCCTATGAAACCGCATGAAAATCCTAGCCCACATAGCATAAGGAATGAGATCTCCTCTGTAGTCCCTATGGATCACATGAAAACTCTGACCGGAACACAAAAGATGAGGACCATAAACAATGATGGCAAACATGTGCACATCTGAAAAAGACCGCATACATGTGTGTGTCTGAAGCTGAAGACTCGGAACCAATCTGACGTCGAGTCTGAATATCTGTAGAGTTTGAACATGTCGTGGTTTCTGGCTTCGGTGCTCCACATAAAGGTCGTGGTTTCAGACGGGCTCCAGCGAGGTCAATCATCCGGGGTGGATGTGGTGGGCTTGGCCTCCAGTCATCAGATGCCGCTTAGTCATTCTGTATGCTTCAGGGGCTGCTCCTTTTGCTTGGAGATGCGAGAGGCTAGGCGTGCTGACAAGGGGCAGACGGGACGTCGGAGCGGGTTGGGGGCTCATCGGAAAAGGAGGGTTCGGAAGGGATTGGATCCTATTTCCTATGATTTGAATCATCTCATCCATTTCAGGAAAAAAGTGGATTCATTCGGTACCCATGTTGGCAGGTTCTACGAGGCACCGCAGAATGACGGGGAGAATGCGTCGTATGCGGATATCCTATCAGATCGTTCAATTGGGTTGGTTCGCGCAGATTCAACCATGGAGTCGATTCTGATTGGGAGAAGGGGTCCGGACCCGCAATCCGGATTTGGGGAGGATCCGTTCTCCTTTGCGGATCGAGTGGCAGAATCGGGGCTATTTGCAGGTGCGGTCGTGGCTTCTTTTTTGGATCCGGAGGCTTGCTAGAGCTCAAGTCAGGGGTTCCTGTTTCGGAGGCATCGTTGGAGGCTACAGTAGTAGGCAGTTTCGTGGTGCCTCGGGGGGAGTCGATTGAGAAGGGAGGATTGCTGATGTATCCTTTGATAGAGTCAGGTGAGGCGGCTTGGTGCAGGGGGTCGGTGGAGATCCCGGTGAGGAGCGACGCTTCCCTCGGGGCTGATTGCGCGGAGTCGGCACCCGTTTTCCACTCGGAGGAGGCATGCTCGGGGGCCTGCTCGGGCGCAAGGTCAGGGGAATTGCAGGTCGTTGGCGGTTCAGATGGTTTGGGATGCATTGCTAGGGAGTGTGATGATCGACATCGTCCGAAGGGGAGATACATGTGGCAGTACTCTCGGAGGGGCTTGAAGGAATGAAAAAGGTGGCGACAGTTGGAGGTATACTATAGTTTGGATAGGCTGGGAGCTGGTATGAAGCAAACCAAAGCATGGTAGGCTGAGAAGGCGGTATCTGAGGCATAGACCTTTGATGCGCAACCTGATGGAGCGTCGTCGGGAGGGCGGGTTGAGATGGTAGGGAAGGGTAGAGGGGTGTTGGATACTGGTCACGGTAGTCAGAGGTGGGAATGCCAAGGGGTAGAACGAGAGTTGCGAGCTGGCTGAGGGGCAAATCTAGAAGAGGAGGTGCTGAGATGTTTGGGGATGGTGTCGCCGAAGGGGTCATCCAAGGTATGCTAATGAAGCTGATTACGTGGAATGTTCGAGGATTAGGATTGGAAAGGTCGGAGAAGAGGGGGGCAGTACAGAATTTGCCGTGGGATCAGGGGGCGAATGTGGTGATGTTGCAGGAGACGAAGATTTTGCGTGGACTGGTTGACGTTTGGAAGGAGATAGGGGGCTCCAATTTGGCTGAATGCAGAGTAGACTTCGAAGGGGCTTCCAGGAGTGTTTTGACGTGATGGAATGCAGACAAGTTCAGCTTGGAGGGGAGTGAGTCGCGGGGAAGATACTCTATCACAACACTTTTGCGGCAGAAGGCGGACGGCTTGAAGATCTTGCTCACGAACGTGTATGGCCCTTGTAATGAGGTTGGCATGTCTGGTTTGGTGGAGGATTTGACTGTGGTTAGGACTATGGCAAGTGATATTGCATGGATTATCGCGGAGGATTTTAATGTCACTCTGATCTTGGAGGACCGCCCAGGTGGTCGTGGGGGTTGAGACATTGGTTCGGTGGAGCCGAGGGATGTGCTGGACGAGCTTGGACTTCAGATGGTAATGCGCTAGGATGTGTGTACACCTGGCGGAATGCGAGATCCAGGTCTCCTATTGATAGATTTTTCATGTATGCTGAGGTGCTGGAGAATTTTCCCTTAGCGGGGTCTTGGGCATTGCCTAGGGTGCACTCGGACCATATTCCATTCTTGTGGGCTTCGAGGAAGGAGATTCGTCCTTGGTCGTTTTTCTGCTTCGAGCGGTCTTGGATGTTGGATGAGGGATTCAGGAAGTCTGTGGTAAAATTCTGGGAGGAATGCACGCCTGCTGGTTCGACGACGTGTAGGCTAGCGGCCAAGCTGGCGTCACTCAGGAATTTCTTATGGGATTTTAATCGTGCCAACATGATGCGGCGACAAAGCAGGAGGCTGAGGGCCCAGGAGGAGGTGTACATATTGGACAAGCTTGGGGATGAAAGACAGTTGTTGGAGGAGGAGCTTGCGAACAGGGAGACACACTTGCAAGAGATCATGATTGAGGACAAAAAAGAGGAGATCGCTTAGAGGCAGAGATCAAGGCAGCGTTGCTTAAGGGAAGGTTGATGCGAACACGCGGTTTTTTCATGCACTAGCCAGTGGGAGGAGGTAGGGGTGCACATGGATCGGATTGGATCGGATTTTGGCTTAATCCGTGTCCAATCCATGTATAACGGATTTTTTATTTTTCCAGTCCAATCCAATCCATTAAACATGCAAATCCAGTCCAATCCAATCCACCGGATTACGGATTGGATCGGATTGGTTCGGATTTTTAATGCTCACCTAATCTATGATTAAGTTTGTAGCATAGTCGATCTCGACAATCGAATCATGGTTCTAAAATTGAGATTATGGATAAATGTGAAGAAAAGAATAGTTAATTTTGAAAAGCAATTTGACTTTTTTTTTGGAAAGCAAAAACATATATGCTTGTTATAGATTTATTACAAACAGTCATTTTATACCTGTATAAAAATAACATACTTGTGATTCGTAGAAATCATAGAAGAATAACGACGACTTTGAATAAAATTGCAAGTTTGTATATATCAAGTAGGAACTACAACTAACTTCCAACTAACCTGGTTGGCTACGTGGTGTGAGGGAGGTTTGGGACAAGAACCGTGGGCGACTACATGGTGAGGAGGGATGTATTTGAGGTTCCTGACTGCTCGTACGCGAGGGAGGTCTGGGAGAGCCAAAGACGTGGTTTGGATGCGCATGCACGAGGGAGGTCTAGCTACGCGTGTGTATAGTTGGAGACAAGGAAGGCATATATGATGACGAGACAACAGTCGGCAGGGGACGAGATTTGGCTACATACGTGCAAGGGAGGTATGGGAGAGCAGAGGACGAGGTCTAGATGCACATGCGCAAGGAAGATCTGGTTGTGCATGCGCACAACTAGGACAAGGACGGCATCTGACGAAGTTGTGTGCATCTGAGGGCGGTGATGTGTGTGATCCAGGTGAGTGTGTTGTTGGAATGGATCCCGAGTGGATTTAGGTTTGTGTATTATTATTTTTAGAAGGATGTTTTGTTTGAAAAATTGGAAGGGCCTGAAAGGCACTACGGGTAGGCATTATTTTTTTCTAAACCAACTAGTGGGGTGAAATAAAGGGCTTTCTGGCAAGTTGTGTGTGGTAAAACTTAAATTGGAATAGGTTTAAGTTATAAAGAGAGTAACTTGGATATTTACACATAGCTTCATATAAATTTTAATATATAATATACTTTAATGGGAACAAATAAATTAGTATATATTATTTATTTATTAACGGATTGGATCGGATTGGATTTTGACAATAATCCGATCCAATCCATAGATGAACAGATTTGTAAAATTCTAATCTGATCCGATCCATTAAACTTATAAATCCAAACCGATCCAATCCAATGACAATGGATTGAATCGGATTACGGATTTTATCCGATCCATGTGCACCCCTAGGAGGAGGCGCTTGAACTCAATTTTTTCCGTTTCTGTCGGTGGAGTGGAGGGTGACAGAGAGGTGGGAATCGCCCTGAGATCTCACTTTCAGGCTTCCGGCAGAAGGTGCCCTCGTTCTGGCTGGATGGGGTTAACAGGGCAAGTGAGTTTCGTAGATCTCTTATTCAGAGGTTGGAGAGCTGGTAAGGGGTTTTGCAGAGGAGGAGGCCGAGTGAGTGTTGTTTCGGCTTAACGCGAATGGGGCACCGAGACCTGACATGTTCCCGATATACTTCTATAGGGAGTTTTGGGAGATAGTCAAGGGGGACGTGTTGGAGGAGTTTCGAGAAGGGAACATGGGATTCAAGAGGTTGAACAAGGTGCTTATTTTCCTGCTTCCTAAGAAGGAAATGCCAGTCAGGGTCAAAGACTACATGCTTATCGCATTGTCTAATGCTATCTATTTGCTAGTGTCAAAACTTCTGGCCAACCGACCGAGGGAGGTTTTGCATCGGATCATCTCGCCTGAGCAGACGACATTTGTTCCTGGAAGAGCTATGGCAGACGGTTTGGTCATGGCTTCGGAAGTTGTGTCAGATTAGAAGAGAAGAAAGGCAAAAGGTGTGCTATGGAAGGTGGACTTCTCCGAAGCCTATGACTCGGTGGATTGGAGATTCCTTTGAGCTTCACTCAAAAGAAGGGGATTCCTGGAGGCATGGGTTGCGTGGATCAAGCAATGTGTTATAACGACTTCTCATGCAATGCTCGTTAAGAGTAGAACGTAAGGGGTTTGTTCCAGCCACAGAGAGGAATCAAACACGGATGTTTGCTGGCTCCGCTCCTATTTGTGATTGTGGAAAATGCGTTAGCGATAATGATGAGGTTGGCAGTGCATGGGGACTGGTGTTCTGGGTATAATAGGGAGGACATATCCATTCCGGTTCTTTGATACGCGGATGCCACTGTGCTTTTCCTGGGGGCTGAAGAGGAGAAAATTCGAAGAGCATCAACTATTATGGATATCTTCATGGATATTTCGGGACTCCGCATCAATATGGATAAGTCAGCGGTGGTACCTTTTGGCCTTGCGGTGGACGAGGTGAGACGTGCCTCCGAGTTGCTAGGCCGTCCGGTGACGACCTTGCTGATCACTTACCTGGGGCTCCCGTTGGTGGCTGGGAGGCTAAAGTCCGAAGATTGGAAGATGCTGCTGGAAAGACTGGAGGAGAGGCTGGCGAGATGGAAGGCGACGTTGCTTGAAGGGTGGGAAGTTGGTACTCCTGAAGCATGTTCTCTTGGTCATTCCAATATTTTTTTTGTTCCACTAGATCTTTACCTGCGGGGGTCTGCTCCAGGATTGAGGTTCTGATGAGGAGATTCTTTTTGTCGAATGGGAGGCAAGGCAAGAAGAGTGCCAACTTGGTGGATTGGGGCATGATGACGGCAACAAAGAAGAACCGAGGACTCGGTGTGCTGCGTATGAGGGACATGAATAAGGCTTTTATGGCAAAGCGGTTGGTGCGGGTGTGGGGGGAAGTCTCAAGACCTAGTGTGCCGCTTACTCAGGAAGATCTACGGTATTACCTTGTTATTGGAGGTGACCCCGGGCATGTTTCCGTCATCCCTGTGGAAGGGATTACAGAGATCGTTCCGAAGATTGCTTCTGTAATGAGACCGGCTTTGGGGGATGGCTCGAATTTTCGTTTATGGAGGGATAACTGGACGGGAGATGGGGTGTTGGGGGAGTGGTTCCCACGCCTTTTGAGGTTGGCAACAGACATGGAGGTGCGTGTGCATGAGGTTTGAGATTGTGAGACATGGTCCCTAACGTTTCTTTCTGCTTTGTCAGAATGGAGGGTTGAGGAGTTCCTTTCTATGCAGACCGAGCTGCTTCGAAGTGAGCGCCCATATTCGGGAAGAGATTATCTTGTTTGGGGAGATGGGAGGTTACGGTGCAAAAGGTGTATCGTTTTCTGGTAGAGGACACGGAAGATGTACAGGAGGAGGTTCAGGTCGACATGAGGCTCATATGACGGTGTAGGGTACCTAACAGTGTCGAGATTTTCTTATGGTTTTTCAGACTTGGGAGGATCCTTGCCAATGTTCGTCGGGGTCTGGAGGATATTGCATTTGATAGGTGTTTAGGGTCGAGAGAGAATGCGGATCACTTATTCTTCTCTTGCCCTCTTTCCTAGGAGATTTGTAGTCGGGCAAGCATCACGTGGCTTACACGGAGCGATTGCCTTGTATTTTGGAGGGATTTCCCGATCGGTCTGCGGGTTTGGCCATGAGGACAATATGTACTCGTTTGCGATGGTGTGGTCGTTTTGGTGCGCCGGGAACAAGGTCATTTTTTCGGGGGAAGGGTTTAGTGTGGATAATGTACTGGGCCATTGTAGGGCGTTATGTTTATTGTGGCATTTGTAAAATGATGTAACTTCTTTATCTTTTCCTTTTTTTATTATTATATTTATACATACGCGATGCGGTGGATACCACTTTGGGACGCCACCCTATTTTTCTTCAAAAAAAGGCTCTATCGATGATGTTCCCTGAACGCTCTACTCTGAAGCCCTTTTAGTGCGAGGCGTTTGACTTCGGGAAACACCATCGAGCTTCATTTCCTGTTCGTACCGAGTCCCGCAGTAGTACTTCTTTTCATCTTGTTCATTGTGATGTTTGGGGACCTTGTTCGGTTCGAACATTAAGTGTTCATCACTATTTTATAGTTTTTTGATGATTATAGTAGATCTTCTTGGGTTTATCTAATAAATGAGTGTTCAGAGATTAATCAAATTATCAGAAATTTCTTTCAATATGTTAAAACATTCTTTTCTTCCTGTGTTAAGATCATTCGAACTGACAATGCCCTTGAGTTAACCCAACATGACTTGACCTCTTTTTTACGTCTCAGGGAACTGTTCACCAAACCTCCTTTCCTTATACTTCACAACAGAATGGTATTACTGAGAGGAAACTCCGACACTTGCTAAATATTGCCAGATCTCTTCTTAGTCAAATGAGTGTTCCTAAACACTATTGGGGGAGGCTATCCTTACTGTAGTATATCTCATCAACCATGTTCCTTCGTCTGTTCTCGAAAGGAGAACTCCATTTTCCTTCTTTACCCTACTGAGTCTTTGTTCCCCATACCTCTACGCATTTTTGGTTGTATTGTCTTTGTTCAGAACTTCCACGCAGTTGGCAAATTATCATCTCGAGCCATTAAATGCATCTTTCTCAGGTACTCTTGCACCCAGAAAGGCTATCACTGTTATGGTCCTATTGTGCATCGATACTATGTGTCTGCTGATGTCACCTTCTTTGAGAAAACACGTTATTTCACACAGACTGTGAGTGACACCCCTCTGTACCTCCCTCCACCAATCGTTTATACTTGCCAGTGTACCTCTATATCTTCTACACCAGTGTTTGTACCTTTGCATGCCCCTTTTATGCAGGATGATATGACCACATCAAGTGCTCCCACCACGACTGTCCTGGATGTGTCTGAGGGGCTTCCTATAGCTCTATGCAAGCAAAAGAGGCAGTGTACGTATCACCCCACGTCACATTTTACTTCTACTGATGGTTTGTTTAGATGTGACAAGCATGGTTTTAAAAAGCGACGCCTCGAGGCACAAAGGCGTACGCCTCGAAGCGAAGCGCGCCAAAATCGCCTCGAGGTGCACGCCTCCGGTCCTCTAGGTGGGGCGTACGCCTTGACTTGGCTTGAGGTGTTCGAGGCGCGAGGAGCTCGAGGCGAGGCAGAGGCGTAAGCTTCGAGCTGGAGGCTTTTTTTAACTTTTTGGTTATATGCTTTGCACCCGACCATATTTTTACCTAAGCATTATGTTTTTTATGTTTGTGTTTATTTTTTCATGTTAAACTTTGCATAGTTGCATATTTCTATATATAGCTCCAAGCAAAAAAGAAAAAGATCACTTGAAACAAGCGAAACTCGATGATCTTGTATACATCATGTTCAATTTATCATACATCTACACATATTAGTTCTATTGTACATAGATTTGAGTTTGAATTGTAACGATTGTTTATATTAGCTCAAGTTTGCAAATTAATTTTGTTATTTAGTTGTTTGAGTTGTGAGACCCTATCTTGTTGGGTATGATATGACAGGAGATGCATATGACAGTTCTCCAACTACGTCCAGCAAGACATATGGTTGGGATTCAAGGCATACCAACATTTTTTTACTTTGAACACTAAAAAATATGATTTCTATTGCACTTTTAGTATTAAGTATAGACTTTAGTTCAATACTCATATAGAATCGTTGAAGTTGGACTTGATATTTCGTATATTAGTAGCTTAATATTAGTTTTTTTGAACTTCAATGCTTTTATCGCTTGTGTTGTATCTTTTACAAGTCTGAAATTACTTTTGAATGTGTTTTTGACAAAACTTAATATTATTATATACTTTTTAAGGTATTTTGCTTTATTTTTTTTTTCAAAAAATGAGGCTTACGCATCGACCACCTCGAGGCTTACGCCTCGCCTCAATTTCGGGGAAAACGCCTCGGACCACCTCGTGCTTTTTTAAACCTTGATAACAAGAGATCTACAGATGCTCTGAATACTATTTCCATCCCCAGAGATCATTTCAATGCAATGCAGGATCATGGGCGGCGATAGGCCATGTATGAGGAGATTGATGCACTTACCTCTCGAGGCACATGGGATCTTGTGCCGTGCACCCTAGGAGTTCGTCATGTGGCTTGGAGATGGGTCTTCATGATCAAACGGTTGCCTGGTGGGTCTATTGACATGTTGAAAGCCAGACTAGTTGCCAAAGATTTCACACAAACCTTTGGGGTTGATTATTTTTGAGACATTCTTACCCGTTGCAAGAATGGGGTTGATACATACCGTTCTCTCTATTGTTGCTAACAAGGCTTGGCCTATTTACCAACTTGATGTGAAGAACGCCTTTCTTTATAGTGACCTTGAGGAGGAGGTCTACATGATGCACCCATTGAGTTATGTAGTCGAGGGGGAGGCTGTATATCGACTACGTAAGGCCATCTATGGCATGAAGCAGAGCCCCAGGGCATGGTTTGACAATCTCACTATGGAGATCAACACTCTTGGTTTTCAGAGGACAACATCCGACTACTAAGTCTTTATTAGATGATGATCTACTGGCACCGTCATTCTTGCTATCTATGTTGATAATATGGTTGTCACAAGAGATGATGATGTCGGTATTCAGAGACCAAGACCTTCCTCTAGAAGGTTTTTGTCACGAAAGACCTCGTCCAACTTTGTTATTTTCTTGGCATTGAGGTAATACGCACTACAGAGGGGCTTCATCTTTCACAAAGGAAGTACTGCCTCGATATCCTGACTGAAGCTGGACTACTGGGATGCAAGCCATATGACATCCTTGCAGAAGTGAGAACATTTAGCTTTTACTGATCCAACTTTTAAGGATGTAACACGATATAGAAGCCTAGTGGGAAAATTGTTATATCTCACTGTTACTAGGTAAGATATATGCTGTGAGCAGAGCCAACCAACATATGGAGAAGCCTCTTTACAGCCACTAGTAGGATGTCCTTTTGATTCTTTGATATTTGAAGGAATCTCCCGAACGTGGACTCTTCTATGGGGTGAATGGGCACACTAATATTTCCGTCTATACAAATTCTAACTATGCTAGATCTTCTGAGGACCATGGATCCACGATAGGATACACCATGTTTGTTGGGGACAACATTGTCACTTGGCGAAGCAAGAAGCAGACAGTGGTTTCCAAATCCAATGCAGAAGCAGAATACATGGCAATGGCTTAAGCCACCTGTGAGATCACGTGTCTTGTCTCTTTCCTAACAAAACTTGGCATGTCTGTCACTACTTTTGTACCCTCATACTGCGACAACAATTCTGCCGCATACATCGCCACCAATTCAGTTTTCCATGAACGGACAAAACACATTGAAGTTGATTGCCATTTCATCTTGCAGACATCTTCATAAAGACCCTTCCAAGGAAGCACCTCATTTACTTAGTGTCCAAGTTACGCATAATCGACATATATGCTTTAACTTGAGGGGGAGTGTTAGAGTTATTATACTTGTATTTTATGTTCCGAAACCCTTAGGGGTACTCATGTATTTTTCCTCTTGCGATCTCTAGGGTTTTCTCTCTATATAAGAGACCCTAGCCCTACATAATAAACAACGATTCATTTTTTCTCCACAAACCAATGTAGCACTTCTCTGATTAGCCACATCCAGTGCAATCCCCTACTCTTCCAGTCAACCATGACGGTAGTCCTTCCTTGTTGCGCTCCCAGCCGCATCTTCAACACCGCATAACAACATCAACGTCTCCAACGTGAGAGGCTTCATCTCCTCTGTATGGCTCCACGAGGAGCGACTCACCATCTCCTCTACCTCGGGCACAAAAAAAAAGAACAGAAAAGGGGAAGTGTGTGAGAGGGACATGCCGTCGCTGTCTCTCCACCGCTCAATCAAAGCCATGTGTCCATGCCACATGCTGCACCTCCCTCGGGCAACATCTGCTCCACGATGAACCTCCCCTCGCGTTCCTCCGCCCACCTTAGCATGGACACACCAAACATGCTTGCCTCCTCCATAAAAGGGGTCACGACGATGGGTTCCCTTTTGGGAACCCTAGTCGTTCTTGAGATAAAGAGAGTAGGTGAGATACCCTTCAGTTGAATTGAAAAAATAGAGTAGGGGGGATCTCAAGCCTTACAAAAAAGGAAAATTGAGGGAAAGGAATCTCATGCCTAGCAAGCTACATCAGAAGAAAAAATGAGAGGAGAATAATGAGATGTTCTTTGGCTTAATTGGGCTCCTACTTTATGAAAAAGAAAAACAAACAAAAAAAGCGGAAAGAAGCTTGCAAAAAGCCAAAGAGTTTGTTTTATCTAGATTTAGATAACCCCTCCGAAAGATAATCAAAACAAATGGAGCACGAGAGGGGGGGAAAGGGAGAGAGAAGAGCAATGGCTACGACAACCAGAGCTCTCACGAGTGAGGGGAGAGGGAGGGCCACCCTTCAAGTGCGTGGGACTATGATGGTTTGGTGCTTCAATTACGTATTGGAAGGACATGGCGACGAAATGTACGGCTGGTGCCCCGGTGTTCTACCAATGCCGCGATGAGGGGCGAATTCGAAAAGATTGCCGCAAGATTTTGGAAGAGGCGCATTCTTCCCCCCGTGAACATGAGGGCGGAGGAGACTAGTTTGAAGGCTCATCCCATTGAAGGGTACTCGTTGCGGAGGGCCAAAGAGAAGACCTGATGGTGGTGCTAGGTCTGATGGATAAGGAAAGGGAACTGGGAGGCTTGGAGTATGTGATTTGGCTAACAAACACATCTTTTTATGTCTGAGGTATTGCAAAGGACAAGGTGGAGGGCTTCTTGGCGAAGGGAGGGGGCATTTTCCTATAGGAGGTACAATGGAGGAACCCATCCTTAATGGATGGGGTTGTGGAGATGAACTCCAGGTCGATGGTAGAGGTGAAGGGATTGTCTTGGAGATGTCGGGTTCGACGGGGTAAGGTTGAGAAGGTGCTGATGGCGGGGAGTTAGTGGTATTGATGGAAGGGGTTCTGTGTACCTTGTTGGAATCGATATGGTTCTGGCTAGAGCGCTTTTATTTCAAAATTGACCTGACTACAGTGGAAGGGGCGTGGAATCCTCCTTCTGAAGGTGGAGAGTGGAGGATCGATCTGAGCGTATCTCGAACCCTGTAGGAATCGGAAGCTGAGCCGATCGATTGGGGGAATTCAATGGAGCTTTGAGGTTCGACGTCGAGCCGAAGATTGCCGGAAGGTCGATCGAGAGAACCACAAGAGTGGCGAGTGTTACGTAGAAAGTTTCAAATGTTTCGCCTGACAATCGTGTGTTGGTTCCGTTGAAGGGGGTCCCACCCTAGCAGTGAGAAGGGAGCGGGAATTTTTTCTGGGGCTTCTGTCGGGGTGGAGAATTTGGTGGGTTTTCTAACCCTTGATACCTGATTGATAATCAGGGCCTTGTAGGGACTTGATTTCAGGTTCCTGCTAGGCTTTCGGGGTGCCCAATCGGGTTTGGTGGTGGGAAGGGCTCGATTTTCAAAAGGGGTGGATCCGATTCCCTCTCAAAAACCGATTGTTAGAGGAAAGGAAAGGGGGCTCGTTTGGAGCTTTTTTGGATGGATAAGATGGTGACGGAGGGGGCGGTCCCGTCGTCGCTGCCTGTGACTGTTTCAGGAGACGAAATGGTGGAGGAGACGCCTTTGCATGTGTTGCAGGTTGTTTTTTTTTCAAATGGTGATGGTAGGGGTTCGTCAACGAGAAGCGTTCCAGCCGAGAAGGATGGTACACGACCAGAGGGAGGGAATATTCAAGTTGTGGGCTCAGAGGGGTCATCAATGATAATCATTGGGCCAGTCAATGTGGTTGCTTTAAAGCGCGCATCCCAAGATGAGAAGAGGATATTTGTTGTGACAAGGGCGATGCCGATGCAACTACTGTCATTGGGACTTGGGAGAGAGTCCTTGCAAGGCTTGTGCGGGGCCACTGCTCTCCTTCTCAAGGAAATTGCGGAAACCAGAGGCTTAGAATTGGCTAGAAAGGGAGATTGAGGACAAAGGAGGATTGGAAGGTGCGAGGGAGGTGATGGCACATGTGGGCTAGATTGGAGAAGAAGATCTTAAGGGAAATCAGACATTGTCTGGGGTTGATGCAGATGCCTCTAGCGAAGCGGTGACGGATGACATTCACACGTTAGTTGCGGAATGCATTGGGGTTGTAATACATGCCTTTAACCCTTCGAATGGATCTTAATGAAGATCGTCATTTGGAATGTGCGAGGACTGGGAGACAAGGAGAAGCGAGGAGGCAGAAGCGGAGATAACACGAATAGATAAGATGGAGGATGAGCGGGATCTAAATATCGAGGAGCTACAAGCGAGATCACAGAAGCAGAAGGTGGTGGCGAGTGAAGACGTGAAGAGAGAGATTTAGTGGCGGCAGAGATCGAGGCAAAAGTGGGTCAGAGAAGGAGATGCGAACACATGGTTCTTTCATGCAAGCCAAGTGGGAGAAAGAGAAGAAACATGATACACGATCTTTTGGTGTTTAAGGAAGGGAACGAATTCAGGGCAGTGATAAAATAGGCCAAGTGGCGGTGAACCATTTCCGAGATTTCAGTAGGAGGTCAGCATTTTTTAGAGCTCGATGGGGGGGGGGGTGTACATTCCTTGCGACAAGGGCAGACATAGATGCTCACATTGGAATTCACCAAAGAAGAGCTACCTAAGGCGTTTTTTGATCTCACGCGGACGAGTGCCCGGGTGGATATCTGCCTATATTTTTTTACAGAGAGTTTTGGGATGTGGTGGAAGGAGACGTCATGAATTGGATTACAATGTTCAGGGGTGAGAATAAGGGAGTTGAGAGGCTGAATAGATCCTTGATTTTCCTCATTCCTAAGGAGGCAGTAGAGCGTGTAGAGGATTTTCGCTCCATTGCCTTATCCAATGCGATTTATCTTATTGTGGACAAGGTTTTGGCTAATCGTTTGAGAACGGTACTTGATGAGCTTATCCTGCCTGGTCAGACGGCGTTTATACTTGGATGCCAGCTTTTTGACGGTGTGGTGTTAGCATCAGGAATTATAGCGGATTGGAAAAGGAGGGGGAGCCCAGGATTCTTATGAAAGGTAGATTTTGCAAAGTCTTATGATTGCCTGAATTGGAGATTTATTTGGTCATCCTTGGCTGGAAGAGGCTTCCCTGTTCTGTAGATTCATTGGATGAAGGTGGTGCATCACGATGTCATCCTGTTTCGTCCTGGTGAATGGGAGATCGGAAGGGGGCTTTTTCCAACCTCAGAGAGGGGCGAAGCAGGGGTGCCCTTGGCATCTCGCTTTTATTTGTTCTTGCAGCAGATGCGCTGCGATCATGACAAGCTTGGCAGAAGCGGGAGGTTTTTTTCAGGGGTACTCAAGGGAGGACATTTTGATATCGATTCTTCAATATGCCGATGACACAATTTTTTTCGTCGAAGGAGGAATTGAGGAGTGTAGGTCTATCATTGCGGCTTTGGACATCTTTGGACAGGTATTAGGGTTGAACGTAAATGGAGCAAAATCCGCCTATGTATCCTTTAATCAGTCCAGAGAAGATTGTGGCATGTGAGATTTTATTGGGTACTGCTAGGTGAAGTTTTCCTATTAATTATCTGGTGCTACCTTTGGTGAGTGGACGATTGAAACAAGGGAAATGGCTACCTGTAATTGAGAAGTTGGAGAGGAAGTTGGCTGCTTGGAAGGTGGTGTGTTTATCAATGGGTAGGAGGCTGATTTGGGTAAAGGCAATGTTATCGACGATTCCATTTTTTTATGTCTACCAGACTGGTACCGATTGGAATTTGTAAAAGATTAGAAGGGGTGATGAGGCATTTCTTCTGGACCTCTAATGCAGAGGAGAAGGGTACGACATTGGTAGATTGGGAGACCGTGACAAGGCCAACTAAAGAGAGGGGTTTGAATGTGCTGTGAATTAAAGACATGAACAATGCGTTGTTGGCGAAATGGATAATGAGGATTTGGGGAAAAGGGTCAGATATGCCCTCACGTCTGATGATATCCATGTATTCTATCTCCTCTGGCTTGTACGTTAATGTTGGGAGTGGTGACATCACCAACGATGATGTAGAGGGGCATTTGACTGTTTTACTAGATAATGATGCAGTCTCAATTCGCCCCTTGCTGGGAAATGGGGAGGGGGTTCAAATTCTGGCGCGATGATTGGACAAAAGTAGGAGCTTTCTGCGATTTATATCCCAGGCTTTTCGCTTTAGCAACAAGGAGGGAAGCAAGTGTGGCAGACTTGTGCTCGGAGGGAGCTTGGTCACCTGAATTCGTAGCAGAGTTGTTTGATCAGAGAGTGGAAGATTTTGTTTCATTGTTGGGTAGATTGACAGAAGTGAATGAGCCGTCTGAGGGTAGATGCACTTGATGCTGGAGGGATGGAGTCTTCTCGATTAAGAAGGTATATAAGGTAATTTTTGGTGTGGATACTGCGAAACATAATGACATTGACCGAGACTATGCTAGAATATGGGGCTGGAAAATACCTGCAAGGGTTAAGACATTTCTGTTGCTTATGAGAAGAGGACGAATCATAAGGAGCGCAAGAAGAGCTCGGATTTTCCCTGGAAGTGAGGAGCTTTGTACGAGATATAGGAAGCATCAGAGGACATTGGGCATCTATTCTTCAAATGCCACACGTCTAGGGTGATGTGGGAGAGAGTTGGTCTGCCAGGTGTGCGGAGGAAATGTGTTGAATCAGTTTGGACGTCCATGCATTCAGATTAGACACAATCTGCTGAAGGGAGGGCTAGAATTTGCACTACTGTTTGGGTAATATGGCTGGGGAGAAATGGTTTTATCTTCAAGGAGGAGAGATTTTATGTGGAAAACGTTTTAGAGCATGCTAGAGCTCTTCATGAAAGTTGGAAGTTGTAATTTTGTACATAATTTTTAAAATATATTCTTTAGATGAATCTCTAAAGGAGGTTCATCCCATTTTCTGACGAAGAAAATAGCCGAAAAAAGAAAGATGGTTTACAAAAGAATGATGAGACGTGCAAAAAAATATTGCACAAAAAAAAGAAAAAAAGATAAATCGAAAAATTTTGTTTATCCCCTGATCATTTGTTCACCCAACTTTGATGAGTACCCCTCCAAATTCGGATAAGTATGTGAGAAAGGGGGAGTGGAGAGTATATGGGACACTCATCCATTATTTTCAGAGATTCTACTCAGAGACTAGCTCAATGTAGGCAATGAAGACTCCAATGATCGTGAACTCCATTACGAGATCCTTCCGAGATTATTAAGAGATCGAACCCACTTCGAGGTCCCAAGAGAGGCCTACATTTAGAGATCTTCGTATGGATATTCCCATGACATAAAGAAAAAGACGTTCAATGTCATATCCCCCCATAGGTGACAAGCCGGTCCCACAGGATTTTCGACAACAGAAGAGTCTCATTACAGATGCCAAACCTCAAGTTTATCCTCACCATCATGGCAAGCGAAGCACCCCCCTCAGCAACAACCAATAGAGTATGTGTTGAGTTGTTATGGTATGCAGTGTCATGTATATATCGAGTGAGTTCATGTCTTCTTTTGTTTGTCCATGGTGAGCATTGCATGCTCCAGCTTGAGGGGGGAGTGTTCGAGAATGACCTAAAGATAGCCCCACATCTACTAATGATGGGATTTTTCAGAGTTAATAGAGCTATATAAAGAGCCCCACACCCTTGTACTCATTCAAGGATTCAATATAGAAGAATATGCCTTTTGAGGTATTCTCTCGTGGTTTCATCCCGCTCCTCACGGAGTAGAGCTCGACGTAAAATCTTTCGTGTTCTTCATATTTATTGCTCTTGATCTATTTATCGCTTCCGCATTGTGTTTTTCCACATTGTCTAAGCTGGTTGTCATTGATGGGGTGGCCGTTGTGCATTATATGGCTTCTGGTAGTCCTTGGATACATCGTGGCATGGTGTGGACGGCAGCTGTGCTCTTTTTTTATGGGCTATATAGCTATCAGTGAACAGAATGTTTTTCGGAATGAAAGATTTGATAGTTTTGTAATCATGAGGGATAGAATAAGTTTTTGAGTGTTGACCCCTTGGTATGCACTTTTTCCCCTTTTTTTAAAGTCAATAGGACATGCACTCTTTACATAAAGATTGGTCAGCTTGCATGTAATCTTTTTTATTTTCCTTAAATAAATAATTGTCTAAGCTGATTGTGGACTCATCCAGGGTGCTCATTCAGGTATTTTTTTTAGAAGACCCGGCCACGATCCAATTACTTTAATCACATATTGTCTAATGGTAGGACTTGACCGTGTTATTGGGACTAGTTAAATGACCCCACACCTCTTGTGTTAAGAGAGAGCTAATAGCAAAATTCAGCCCGCTCAGTCTCTTATCCCATGGGGTAGGACACTCGTTCGCAAATGACTCGAACCTCGTAAATCCATATTATGATGCTTATGTTGCTGCATTTATTCTTCTCTATTTCACTTTTCCATATTCCTCTCATCCTCTTAAAATTTTTCTCTTGCAGCTCCATCTAGCGTCGTAACGTTTACATTTGTATTAACCCATACACATCTTTATGTTAAATTCTTAATTTGGATTATTTTTTGGAACTGCAAAAACATGTA